>CM047808.1:130532552-131132552 GCA_026214975.1 Gentiana macrophylla | reverse complement strand
AAGTCGGTTGCTCTCTTTGCAGCATCAGGTGTGAGAAATGTAACTCGGCCCCAAGCTTCCTTCTCTTTGGCATCTTGTGACATGGTTGAGAACTTGTGAACTGCACAAATAGTACCTGCAGTCTGCCTCTCAAGAAACATCAAAAGCTCCTTGTCTCTGACACAGTTAACATGGGAATGAATTATGTCAACAGTCAAAAATCTGTTCCCGAGTTCCAGATGCTTGATCTCAGCCCCAGATCCAAACAAAGCCATCGAGGATGAAGAAGTTGAGCCCCCGCTGTATAAGCACTTTTCCGAGCATTCATTAAGCAACAGTCTCCTTTCATACTCCAATGCATCATTTACAATCTCATAAACCTTAGGCATGTCCTTAGATGAAGCATACAAGAGAACCTCATTCCGATCAACCTTTACATCAACACTAATCCGTTCATCCAAGCATTCGGCTCTAATACATGAAACAAGATTACGTAAATTGCAGTTAGATTTCCCACAAAATCTTTTCATTTGCATGCTTCCAAACCCTGACAAAACCTTAGCTTGAAGCCTATGACTGTCCAACTCCTGGAAATTATAAAGGGAAGGAGGAGAAAGAGTAAACAAGGATTTGAAATCAACTTCAGTCACACAAACCAAATATTCGTTAGATACTGAGAGGATTTCACCAAAAACAACCCAACTTGGACGATGATCAAAAGCAAGTAGGGAGCATGAAGGATGAAGTTGAATATGTTTCCCTGTGTGGACAACTTCATAACCGAGGAGGTTATAACCAGAATACATAGCCACGTTATCTGCAAAGGCAGAGAGTATGACATTCTTCAAAGTCTCATCATGCTCAGAATGCATTGAACTCCAGCGCCAATAACTTGGGATAATGATAGTTAGTTCATTTTGAAGACAAGTTTCCAAATCTTGTACAGTCTCCTCGCATCTTCGCATTGATTTTGCATTTATGCTATTATCCCAACACCAAGAATTCCTTCTTTGATGAGGAACAGCTTCCCATTCTTTGTAAACTGCAAGCAACGTGAAGAGGTCACCGTTCTGATGACAGAATTGGACCTTGAGGCTATCAGACCTTAGCTTGTCCTCGTCAGAACCGACTCTGCAAAATATCTTACTGGAATTTGCCATTACAGCAGCAAGAACAACACCTTCCTTGCCCAGGCCATGCTCAAAGCATTTGAGAATCATTTTACCCAGCCGAGGTTCAACACCGAGCTTAACTAACTCATGCCCTTCTTCTGTTAGCTCATACACATCACCTATAGGAGCAACAGCTCCCAGCTGAACAAGATTGCTGAGAGCACTCTCAACAGCTTTGGTACCAGGTGCATCGATGAAATCAAAATCCAGCACATTATTAACGCCCAGAGCAATAATCTTCAAAACAGCTACACCCAAATGAACCCTACGAATTTCAGGCTCCAAGTGAGGAGACATACGCTCAAAATCCTCTTCTGAGTATAGTCTATAACAGTGTCCAGGTTCAGTCCTTCCGGCACGACCAGCACGTTGGTTTGCAGAACTCTGACTGACCCTGCAAACCTGGAGAACGCTCATGCCGGTACCAGGGTCAAACCTACTTTCTTTGACCATACCAGAATCAACAACATACTTGACACCTGGAATGGTTAATGATGTCTCAGCTAGATTAGTAGTGAATATCACCTTCCTTTTTCCAGGGTAGTTGAGGAACACGTGATGTTGCTCTTCATAGGAGAGTTTTCCATGTAGAGGCAAAGCAATAGCATTCGGAGCTTGAAAATTCTGACAAGCCCACTCGATTTCAGTCTGAGAAGTCAAAAAGGCAAGAATAGTGCCTTCCTTCTCCTTCTTGCTAATGTCAGTTACCTTCTTCAAAACATCTGACGCATACGAAGCAACCATTCCAGGACTGGTGATGGAATCAGATTCACAAGGTATATAGGTAATATCAACAGGAAAATTCCTACCAGTTACATGGAAGGTTCTACAGCCAAAAAAGTAGTCGGACAGCTGGTGGGAGTCGGCTGTTGCAGACATAATTACAAGCCTAAGATAAGGTCTTTGGCAAAGTAGTTTCTTTATCATTGCTAGGAGCAGATCAGTGTTTAAGCTTCTTTCATGTGCCTCGTCAATTACAATGCATGAAATCCAGGACAAGTGTGTATCATTCATGTAGTGCTGCAGTAGACAATTATCTGTCATGAATACTACGTCAGAATCAAACTGCTGACCTGAAGAATATGATGGGTAACAGACAACTGAATTCTCCCGGTAGCACCCATAACTTTCCTCCTTGACCCTCTGTGCCAGAGAAGAGGCGGCAAGTTTCCGAGGCTGAGTGCAAACAATAGATCCACTACTTACTAAACCAGAATCAGCAAGAAACTGAACCAGCTGAGTACTCTTTCCAGAACCAGTCTCCCCGATCAAAACTGTTACCTGCAGAAGTTCCACGACAAAGAAAAAAAATTACAAAGAATAAACTGCAAAGAAAGGGAAGATAATAAAATGTGCACAGAAGATTCCAAATAAACAAGAGTTTTTGTATTCTTTTATCAGTATCATGAAATACAATTATCAGTATACCAGTCTGCATTTTGAAGGAAAAAGTAATTATATTGAAACTAGAATAGGACTTCTAAACCACTTTGGTAAAGAAGAAAAAAATTAAAAACAATGTTTTTTCATACCTGCTCAAATCTTAAATCAATAATTATACATGTTATTTCAAGTATATTTTGTTTTAAGGAAGGGTTTGATTACACAACATTTTCTAACACCAACTCAAATCTTATTACTAGTTATAACCTTTAAAAAGCAACGATTTTAACCAGCTTCCTGCAAAGAAACAGCTGACATTTATCCACAGGAACACGTCAAATATATGCCTGAGACTTGTGTATGCCTCACACCCCAAGGTGTGAAGCAAGAACTTTTGGCAGGAACCAGGACACCCTCGTGTGATTTCCGTGTTGTGAACCCTCGTGTTAAGTAACTTACTTTGTTCAGATCGATGTATAAAACTAAAGTTGACTGTGTGAAAAGGCACAGAGTAAACTTAATTTGTGACTTTTCTTACAGGAGAAATCATTGGAGTGGGCTCACGGGAGGGGATCCGCACTCCTTTTGACAGTATAGAGACATGAAGCTATGATGTGAAGCACACATTTGACCACTATAGGCGAAAGAACCTGCCTAACAATATTATGGCTAATGCCCAAAATTTAAATTGGTACAGCGTATAGAAAAGTAGCCAGTTCACCGACCCCTGTGTAGTTAGAGACTATACTCTACTGAACATTCTTAAAACCCTTAAATGCTCTTTCATGTACTTAGGTGGGAAAGGTTCAACTTATCAAATGCCTTGAAATTCATCAAAAGTGAAGTCTCCAAAGCATTGATCCAAACATTCTTCGATTTGATCTATTTCATGTACAGGAGATAAAACTATAAGCTACTTGGGCTTCACCAAAGGAGGCTAACAAAGAAGAACACAAGCACAAAATAGATAAACTTACAGGAGGCATATAAACCCAAGAGTAGAAAGCCAAGCCAGTCTTAAATACTTCACAGAAATTCTAATAAGAACAAATAAGAGATAAACTAAAAGAAAAAAGGGAAACACCTGCTCAGAATGTATCTGCTCAAGGATCTGTTTCCTGTATGAGAAAATTGGCAATCCATCTTCAAGCCTGCGGCATTCTCTCATCATCAGGTAATGAAGTCTTTCCCACTTTAACTCGTTCCCCAACTGATATACTCTTACCCCAATCCCCTCTTCTTTTTCCTCCAAATTATCCAGCAGAGAATTCACCCCATTCTTAAACTCCTTAATCCTCATCTTAATCAATTCCTTTTCCTTAATCAACCCATCTCTATTTGCCAGCAACTCGTAATAGGACTTAATCGTGTTCTTTTTCTTTAAATCTTCCATAACTTTACTTATCCCTTTCAAAGCATCCCCTAACTTCTTCTCCCAATTTCTTATATCTTCACCGTCTAATAATCCCTTCAATTTCTCTATAAACAGAGGTCTTAAACGAGCATCCAACTCATCCCTGTCTGACGGAACCTCCACTAAAGATTTCAACCGAGGAATGAAATCATGCCCTCGGCTCAACCGGATCTCCCATAATCGCACCATAGCTTCAAGCGCCTCCACCCACTGCTGATAATAGAAAGCACCAGCAACAAAACCTCGGTCAAAAAGCTGAACTTGGTTAGGTTTAACCTTCAAAACCTCAACCACGCGTCTTGCTGCAGCTTTGTCAGGATGGCTACTACTCGACCAAAGTTCAATTATGAAATTTAAGGACGAAGAGGGTGGTTCTGGAGGACGAGGACGATCACAGAGTTTGTTTGAATAATTGTGAGGTTTACATGGCAGGGAATGGCCGGAGTAATTTTGACAGGCGGGTAGTAGGTGACGGTGGGCGGAGGACGGTGGTCGTGCCTTCATCTGGAAGAGGGTTTTGCTAAAGCCTTTAGGAAAATTGATGTGATCACGGAACTTTGAAGAATTTGAAGGTATTTTCACTCAAAAAAAAATATATATATATATTTAATTAAAGGGTTTTTTTTGTGTTATTTGTTTATAAGGACGTGTTTTGAGACTTAATTAGCATTTAGGACACATTTAAAAGATCACTAGTTATAAGGACGGATTTCATTTATGTTTCCAATTTTGCCCTTTAGTGCATTTACCGGCTGATATACTACTGAGAGCTCTCAGTTCTCCGGCGATTTTATATCCAGAGAAGTTTTTCCAGCGGTTTCTCCTGACCGGTTTCAATGCTGCCTGAATTCTCCTCGTTGCTCCTCACTGCTCCTCGCTGCTCTTGTTGCTCTCTCTTTCTCTAGAACCCATTTTTCACTCATTGATTCATGGGCAAGAACTCACGAAAGATACGGGGGAATGTCTCTGTTAACTCAGATTCGGATTTTGCCCTCGTTAAAGCTCATATTGCTATTATTGTTGATTCTTCAGCTGTGAAGCCTGTGATTAACTCTTCGGTGGGCAGAATTTTGGCTTCCGCTGTTTTGGCTCAATCATCTGAAGCTTTGAAGTCGGATTTTGCTGCTCAAATTGAAGTCTGTATCCTTCGCTCCTATAGTTTTTTTCTTGTTAAAAACTAAGGAAAAAGCAGGGATAAGAAGGAAAAATTATTCAACTTTAAGCTTTGTTATTTAGTTGTGTTGACTGAGATGCAATTTGCTGTGCAGGTTTTTTTTTTTATAATGCTCAGGACCTCAGGTGGATTTTAATCTCTTTTTAGCATTCTGATTTCAGATGCTGTTGTTTGAACTATTCACTATTTTTGAATTCTCTTTCTTTCTAAAATGTTATTTAAGGTCCGCTTTTTGCTTATGGAACACCAAGTATCTTGATGGGCTTCTTTTCCTGCTAATAGACTACCGACAAAAAAAGGAATAAACAGAAGTGAGATATCATGACAGTCAGGTGACAGTAGTTGCTCCATGGCCTGGTAGCTTCAATGGCCGATTCCGGCCACCGGGCTGAGACAATTGCTGCCGATACTTGTTTTATTGCGGTTGAACTACCAAACCTATTCAATAAATTACAAGAATTTGTTCCATCAATTTGAGTTTTTTATCCGTCCAAATCTATGGTTCGTGGATTACCTCTGTTCGTGCTGCATCTTTGAGAGCCTCCGGATTGGCTCGTGAAAAGTCTTTGAATACCAAATCAATTTCCACACAGAGTAAAAATTTCTTGCTGGGACATATTAATGATGAAGATACATCTCAGCTAGAAAATGGATTCAATCAGCAAAAACAGTCGTGAGGACTTAGCTCGTATGAATCAGTTCAGGTTCAAGAAGGTTTGGTAGTTCAAACAAAGAAGCAGTTGTTTGCTTCTAAAAGAGAGTTGATTAGCATTGACTCCTAGACTCCTTAAACTTCATTTGTGTTGTTAGCTAAGACTTTCAGGCATTAGATAAGTATTATATGATGTTTGAACTTGGTGCATTTTTTTGATTCATTAGACAATGGATAGATTGACATTGATGTCACTGCATTTACACTAAATATGAAGTGCACGTTACTTGGCCTTAATAAAATGTCATTGAAGACGTAATGACACCGGATTTTCTCTTTTTGCTCATTTCGTTATGATGCTGGATGTAAAGCTGTGTTTGCTCTTGTTTTAGTTTGATTTTCCTCATGAGCATATGATGCGACAAAAGAAAAAGCTCACATTGACAATGCAGTGACATTGATGTCACTACATATACATTTTGGTACACAAATTTGGTAGCTTTGTAAAATAATTTGATGTTGCTTGCAGATATGGAGAAGCTAAAGTGATTGACATGGTACTATGTTCTATGACAGAGAAAAAATTCAGTCCGGAACATGTATCTGGAAAAGGAGTATGACATTATTATTCAAAAGCTTTCTGATTTGGGGAAAACTTATGTTGCAGGGTTATATCTAGATAGAGCCCACAACGAGAAGGTAGAATTGCAAGATGCTACATACGGGTGTATGCTCAGATCATTGTGTGACAAAAACCGCATACATGATGTTATTCAACTTTATGTAATTATTTCCGGTTCGGTTAATATTATTGAGAAACCGAAATTTTTTGTTCCTGATTATCTCCGGTCAATTCTAATGTATTGGAAATGTGAAAAAATAGAAATAAAAGTTGGATGCTTTGGTATGATTTTGAAAGGCTTTGGATGATGTTTTATTTTTTCCTTTCTTTTTTTTGAGTAATGATCCGGACACAACCATTGTGACACAACGAGTGTCACATCGAGTATCGACACCGTTGATCTGTAATAATGATCAATTAGTTTAACATGCATCAACTTGAAACAAAGAAAGAAAAGCTATACGTTGATGGTGGGTTTGTGTATGATTTGGAATAAAATTGATGCGGTGATATTGATGTCATTGCATTTACAGTAAGAGAATTGATGCAGTGACATCGATGTCACTGCATATACAATTACAAAGTTTTTGTATTTGCAATTTGGGTGTTGATGTCACTGCATATACAATTTCATACAAAAATTGGTAACTTTGTAAAATAAGTGTTGTGTCGTTCACATTAGGTTTAATCGATCCGAGTCGAGTCGATACTCCCTAGGCTCGAGCTTGAATCGACTAAAAAATTTTGGGCTCGATTGAGCCATAAAAAGGCAACATCGAACTCGACTGGCTAAGTACTTGATATAGCTCGACGCGGCTCATAAGCTCGATTTCCCCTAAAAAATCTTCCTAATTTCGGGACAAAAAGTTCAACAAAAATGTTGATGTTATTGTGTGTCAGTGCGTAAGGTGTCATTTCATATGAAAAGACTCCTTGTTTTGCACATAATGAGCTGCAACAAGAACTGTCTATGGTAAAAATACTTCCATTGATAAATTAGTTAGCTTAAAGCACTTTTTTATGTTCTAACATGGGTTCAGAACCTTGCCAAAGAATATTATAATGTAAAGACAAAAGTATATGATCTTTTAACTACCATAATATTGACAAATGCTTGCTAGAGGCCTGAATGGATGCAGATTTGTAAAATGCCTAAATGGATGCAGATTTGTCAAAGGACATGTGTGTACATAATGTACATATTAATGTCACTGCATTTACAGTTAGAGAATTGATGTCACTTCATAAAATGTTGATGTCACTTCATAAAATATTTTTGTTTTTGCAATTTGGGTGTTGATGTCACTTCATAAAATGTCGGTGTTATTGTGTGTCACTACATAAGGTGTTATTTCATAAAATGAGATATCAGAATAAAGAGGACGAAAAAAATATGGATTATAGTGAAAGAATTATGTTGATCGGAGTTTTATATCAAAAGATATAGCCGTTTGAAGTCGAATTTATAAAGAAAAAAAATCGATTTTTCTAAAATTAATTCGGAAAAATGTCAAATGAGATATCAAAATAAAGAGGATGAAAAAATATAAATTAGGGTGAAATAATTATGTTGATCGGAGTTTTATATCAAAAAAGATAACCGATGTCACTGCATAAAATGTTGATGTCACTGCATAAATTGTTGATGTCACGCATATATGATTGCCAATGTCACTGCATAAACTGTTGATATCACTGCATATATGATTGCCGATGTCACTGCATAAAAATATGAATTAAGGTGAAAGATTTATGTTGATCGTAGTTTTATATCAAAAGATACTGCCATTTGAAGTCGATTTTATGCAGAAAAGAAATCGATTTTATGAAATTAAATCGGAAAATATCAAATGTCATCATGGTGTTGCTTCGTCAAATATCACTGCATCCCGATGGTCTCTGCATCGCGGTCTCTCTGCACCGAGGGTGGTCACTTCATCGTGGTGTCTCTGCATCGGAGGTGGCCACTGTATCGCGGTGTCACTTCATCGCGATGTCTCTGCATATATGATTGTCGATGTCACTACATAAATTGTTGATGTCACTGCATAAAATTTTCATGTCACTGCATATTTGATTGTCGATGTCACTGCATAAATTGTTGATGTCACTCATCTATGATTGTCGATGTCACTGTATAAAATGTTGATATCACTGCATAAAACTACGATGTCTCTTCATCGTGATGTCTCTGCATATATGATTGCCGATATCACTACATAAATTGTTGATGTCATTCATATATGATTGTTGATGTCACTGCATAAAATATTGATGTCACTGCATATCTGATTGCTGATGTCAATGCATAAATTGTTGATGTCACGTATATATGATTGCCGATGTCACTGCATATATGATTGTCGATGCCACTGCATATATGATTGTCGATGTCAATGCATCGCGGTGTTTAATGCATCGCGGTGGTTACTTCAAAAATAATGTTGTATGAGCAAAAATTAAATGTCACTGCATAAATCGTTGCAAATGTTCTTGTCACTGCATCGGGGGTAGTCACTGCATCACGGTAGTCGGTGCATCTGAGTGGTGACTCCATCGCGGTGGTCATTGCATCGCGGTTGTCAATGCATCGCGGTAGTCACTGCATTGCGGTGGTCAATGAATGAAGGTGGTCAATGAAAAAAAGAAAAAATAAACTTTACAGTCAAAAAAAAAAAAAAAAAAAAAAAAAAAAAAAAAAACACACCAAACCGTCCAGGAAGAAAATAAAATTAAAAAAGAAAACACAACAACAACAACGTGACCTTCTAAATAAAAAAAAGAAGAAGATATACATACAGCGTTCTTTGCCGCTTTTTTTTTTTTATTTTTCATTTCGGGTATTTGGGTCTATCTATCTAATTTTTATTCTTATAACTAAGTGTTTGTTTTGGATGTTTTTTTTTGTTTAATTAAATCTAATATGTGTCTTTTTCAATAATTGTCCATTTTTTTATTTTTTCCTCGTGGGATATGAAGCGGTGGAGTGGATAGGGGATAGTAGGTGGGGGGTATTTAAAGAGACTAGTAGAGCACGTAAAATTGCTCCTACAAAACATTTACCCTGTAGGATTTTTAATTTAAATGAAAGATGTGAAAAAGGACAATATAACTAGGGGTGAACATGGTCCGGTTCGGCCGGTTTTTTTCGTTTTTTAAAACCGAACCATTTTATACGGTTTTCAATTTTCGAAACCAAACTAGAACGGTTTTCAGACGTAAACCATTTGTTCGGTCCGGTTTGGTTGAATTTTGGTTCGGTTTTTTACGGTTTTTCTTTAACAATTAAAATTATTGATAGAAATCACAAATCGCTTCGTAACAACAAATGATAATATATGTAATACATTAGTACTTATTATGCTAGTAAATCCAATGAGATGATTTAACAAATGTTTTATATTTAACTAACATCTACCCATGCGAATCTTAAAGATCCAAAAACCAATCATATTTCAACACCATCCAACACAACGAAATCGACTACAATTGAATTCCAAAGCTTGGGACGAACAAGATAATGAAAGAGTCATCCCTTACTTCATTTCAATTCATCATCATGAATCATCGATTTCAAAAATACTAATAATGAACTAATCGTTATATTATTGAATATCATTTATAAATCTCAAAATCCATTTGACGAAATAATATTTTGAGTATAGTCAAGGAAGAAAGAGGAATGTGTTTGTTCCATAAGTAAGCGAGAGATAAATTAAACATAGCTAACTTTCACACATTTCAAACGAAAAAAAACATGTGATATAGTTTTGGACTTTATTTATTTAGTTAGAACATATTCGTCATTTTATTTTCTCCAAAACACCAACTCGTATTTTGATTATCTCAACAATGTTATTGTCCAACATAATCTAATTATAAGCAAATAAAAGATAAACTTATATAAAACTAATGTATATAAATGCATTTATTTATTTAAGATGTCAAACCTAACAAATGAACAAATCGGAAAATGTCCATGATTAAGTTCATCAACATCATTAGAAGAAGTAAGTCATACAAATAAGCATTCACATAATTCAAATATTGGTGCTGAGGAAGTAGAAAGAGAAGAAAGAGTTAGCGGTGGTGAGTTGTGAACTGGCATGTACTCGAGAATCTCTTAAATGATTGGAAATTAAAGACAAGTCTGTGAAATGATCAACAAAATATGAATCTTTAGGATATTAGATTAGTAATTGATCATTAATGCATTAAATTAATTACAAAGTTTAAACAAGTTGAGTTGGACCGAAAAAAGCACATTGATGTTTTAAAGTATTAATAGATGTAGGTATGTGTGTGTGTGTGTGTGTATATATATATATATATATGTATGTATGTATACATATAAAATCCGGTTTGGTCCGGTTTTAAACGGTTTTCATTTTTTTAAATTGGAACCAAATTGTTTTTTACGGTTTGGTTTTTTACAATACAAAAACCGACCAAAAAACCACGGTTTATACCTTTCTGGTTTGGTTCGATTTGGTTCGGCCGGTTGGTTTGGTTTCTGGTTTTTTTGTTCACCCCTAAATATAACCCTATTAATTAATTGGTTTCTCAAAACAAAAAAAAAAACCCCTATTAATTGACATTTGATTCAATGAAATCCTTTTTTTATTGTAATAATTAAGGATAATTTAAGATTTACTCGACCATTTTACTTTTTTTTCTTTCCATAAAAACAAAAATTCATAAACTTCTTAAAATTATAATCTTTTTCATTGTATTTTTTTTTTTCGTTTTTTAATTTTGGCATCATAATAATGGAATTGGTCGCTCTTTAAAATGAAAAATAAATAAACAAATCAACATTGGGCAAAAAGATAAGCTATCAATGTCAACAAAGAGTTGGCTCAGTGGTAATTATTGTGGTCTTAACTTATACGTTTTGAATTCGAGTTTCAATGAGAACAAATAAATATACGCATGTATATTTCGTATCCGTAAAGAAAATACATTAAGGGATTAATGTGCTGAGAAGTAATACGTACAAAGTTTGACTCCCAATAAGGAGCACTACATACTTTTGGCCAGAAATTGGAAAATCAGGTTGTGTCGGCGCGTGACATAAATCAGTCGTCGCACCGACATGGAAAATCAGGTAAGCGTAAAGATTCTTACGTTCAAGCGTAAGGATCTTACGCCCAAACGTAAGAAATTCAAACCAAATCTCATACAAAAATCACTCAACACGCATTTCTACGTTTAAGCGTAGATCTCTACGCTTAAGCGTAGAGAATCGCTACGCTTAAGCGCGTAAGGATTCTCTACGTTTAACGTAGCGATTCTCTACGTTTAAGTAGAAATTCTTGTCCATTCATTTTTTTTTTTTTTTTTATATTTTATTGACATTCTTCTCCGATTTGGAATATGTGGTTTTCATGCGCGGTAATTTCTTCTCCGCCATTGATTCTTCAAGCTCAGCAAATCCATGAGAGTGTTATAATTAGAAGCAGAGAAATTTACGTTAAATAGAATAAATTAAATAAATTTGAGAAGCAGAGAAAAAAACACTTCACAAGAGAGAAAAAAACACTTCACAGATCTTTTTTCTTAAAATGAATAATATTTAGAGAAGTGATGTAGGGATAAAATTAAATAATAATCATTATAATTTGTTGAGTGTTCATAATTTTATTTTATTTTTTAAAATTACAGGATTTGTTATAGCAAAACAAAAAAAAATTTATCTTGCAAGATTTTTGCTTACAAATGTTAAATAACAAAATGTCAATAAAATATTTAAAAAAAAAAAATTTGAATGGACAATAATTTCTCTACGTTTAAACGTAGAGATCTCTACGTTTAAACGTAAGGAATCTGTGTTGAGTGATTTTTGTATGAGATTTGGTTTAAATTTCCTTACGTTTGGACGTAAGGATCCTTACGTTTGAACGTAAGGATCTTTACGTTTACCTGATTTTCCATGTCAGAAAAGGCATGACCTGATTTGCAAGTGTCAGACCTGACACAACCTGATTTTCCAATATCTGACTTTTGGCCCAAGAGGTGGTCCATTGTCTCGGAATTAAGAAACGGACGAATCATATGACGCATGATGAAGAAGATACTCCCTCCGTTTCAATTTATATGAGGCAGTTGTCAAAATTACACATATTAATGATATGGGTTAATACATTAACTTTTATAATGAAATGACTAGAATTTCCTTTAATTTAATTAATGTGGCTTGCTTTTTATATCTCTCAATGTAATAAATAAAGGTAAATCAAGTAAAAACACAATAAATGTTGCATTAAAAATTATACTGCCTCATAAAATGGAATAAAACATTTTGACAATTGCCTCAGTTATTGTGGAACGGAGGGAGTACATCTCTAAGAAACCATATGGCATAATTTATTGATTATTTGTTGAAGCAACACACTTCATACTGTTTCTGTAAAGCGAAAGGGAACAGAGAAACTAGTATGTGATCTCGGTTATTACATTCATCACGGTTTTTAAAACGTGATCTATTAATATGAAAAGAGCTCACTTAAAAAGAGAGACGGATTAATAAGTTTTAATCACATTTTAAAACTAAAATCCATTATGAATCATTTGGATTTCTGGAATGAAATGAAATTGATAGAATGGAATGAGTGTAATTCCATTCCTGTATTTGGCATACGGTGTAATGGCATGTATGACAGTCTATAAAATGTGTCAAATAACACGGTGGGTAGTGTTGGTGCGTGTTGACAAGTGTGGCGGTTGGTGGTGGGTGGCGGTGGATGGTGTGGGATGTTGTGGTGGCGGTGTTAATGGTGGAGGTGGTGGAGTGTGCAATGATAGGTGGTGACGAGGGTGGTATGATGTGAGGTGATGTGCGATGGTGGTGGGTAGTGGCGGCTAAGTGGAGAATGATAGAGGATAATGGTTGCAATGTGTGGTGGTGGGATGGGTTATGGCTGAAGATGGGGCATGTGGTGGTAAGGTGGGTGGTGGCATGAGGAAGTGGTGAGGTTGGTGGTAACGGGACGTGGTGGTTAGTCGGATGGTGGTGGGATGAGTTGTGATGTGGAACAGTGGTGTGTGTGTCGGGGTGGTGACAAGGTGGGTGGCGGCGAGTGGTAATGCGATGGAGGGTGGCAGTAGTGTGGACGGTAGTGGATTGCAGTGGGGTGGTGGTGATAGGATGGGGGATGACTAATTTTTAATCACTAAGTTATGTTTTACATTTAATTTCATCTAACTTTCCATTCATTCCATCAAATTTTTTATGGAATGAAAATGGTTATATTCCATTCCAATAGAATGAAAATTGATTTCATCCTTTCAGATCCAAACATGCTAAACTGATAGAATGAAATGGAAAAAAAACATGTTAGAAAAGTATATCGTGTGTGGATTGATCTATGGAACAGATCCGTAGTTAACGAAATTTATTACAGATTATTAAACTAGAAAATAAATAACACGAAAAGAAAAAATTCATATTATAAACTAGATCTAGAAATATAATTATAACCGTACAGATCTGACTCGAACAATGAATAATAGAAGTATGGTGCGCAAAATAAAGGACAAGAAATCAAACCGAGGCGAGTAGATACTCTTTCCTTAAAACAAATTGCTATGGTATGATGCTCACGGTAGTAGCAACTGTCTCCTAAGATACAACGGCTTACGTCTCGGATTTAGAGGCACTTAAAAAATACGAGCTCCGTTGAACTTACAGAGTGCTCCGACTTATCTTCGACTTAATATCTAGATCTATATGATAGACTCTTTGTGGTGGAAAATACACGTGGGAAAAACTAATGCCCTAATTCTCATTCATATGGATTCTTTATATAATAAAGATGAGGTGTCAATACTCAATTTTTATTGGATGGATGACACAGTCGGCCGACTTTTCCCCCCAAGAAAAATCAACTAGCGTGTTTGACTTATTGGCCGATTCCACCAACGCTTCTGATTGATCGGATGATGTGTTGTCTGAACGACTTTTCCCTCAAGAAAAGTTAATTCCGACTTAAAATTAAGTTTTGGTAAATTTAAAAAAGAAATTTTGTCTAAAAAATTAATAGTAGCGACCGAGCCCGCTGGACTACGGCGGTGCGCGCGTGTGGAATTATATAAGTCCTCCCTCCTACACAAAAGTGCTTTGCACCTTAGGCACATCCATAAAAGTCACATTAACTCTTATATATGGAGCTCAAGTCTCACTTTTCTCCAATGTGGGAGAGTTGAGTTGATCACACTTTCTAGGGCTGAGCTTGGTGGTTTTGGGTTGGTTTTGAAAGACTCGGACCGGTTTGAGGCGTCATAATTCATTTCCCAAACCAAACCAAAACGAAGTCAACCTCAATGATTTAGTTCAAATTGGTTTCGGTTTGGATTGAGTTGGTTTCGGTTTTTTCAAGTCTAATCTTTAAAAAAAATTATGACAAAACGAACTTTTTTTTAACAACATTACAATATAATTCAGCCGCAATCAATCCTCCATAGTTGCATACTTATACATGCATTTACTGATTTACATATTTACAGCAAAAGAGAAAAAAACTGAATGTTGACACAACAAAATGATCAAAACATCATGAGTATCTTCCAACCAGAACAACATAGCAAAATGATCCAAAAAAATTGGGTTATATTGGGTCGGTGGTAATGAGTATAATATATATAATTATTGTATAAAAAATTTGGTTTGGTTTGGATTGGATTTGGTGTAATTAAAATATCCGAAACCAACCCAATGCAATTCAGTTTGGTTCCAAACCAAACCAATTCATTTGGTTTGTTACTGGTTTGGTATATTCGGATTGGTTTGGATCGGTTTACGGTTTGGATTGGTTTACTGGTTATTTTACAGCCCTTTCAACTCCTCTCCTACACATGTATTACACCAAATTTACGCATTAATTTCTCATTCACCCGATATCCGAATCGATTGATTCCAAAGCCAAACATCATTTACTCCGTGGGCGGTATTTTTAAATGTAATAAGATCCCGGTTAATCTCACCGGAGCGTATCCGAAATTCACGCTAAAGTTGATTGTTTCAACACATGTTTCAAGCCCCCATTTAATGGGTTTGGCTTATATCTCCGACAAAACATTACATTCCATTCAATTCCAACAATCCAAACACAACATTATACTCTTTTATCACACTTAAAAACTTAAATCTAGTACAAGTTTTTTTATCACACATAAATATAATTGTGATATTACAAGCTAATACTAACCCAAAAAAATATACATGATACTTTTCATCATGTTCAAAACGTGGTATTTTCATATGTTATATATATATATATATATATATATATATATATATATATATATATATATATATAAACCAAATGCCAATGTCATGTTGAATCAATGACAACAACATCAACCTTACCATGTGATACATCAACTCATAGCAAAGTGTTACATCTCTTTCTTACCTAAATGCTAGAAAAACTACAAATGGCAAAAAAGAAAACAGATGAAAAAAAAAAGGAACACCAGGAAGCAAAAAGAAAATTTTGTTCGAAGACAAAAAAAAAAAAGAGAGAGACAAAATTGGCATCACAGCAAATCTACAAGTAATAACAACAACAAATGATCCGAATTCCCAATTGAAAACCATCCGCAAAGACAAATCTCTGCTATTAGTTTACATTGAAAAATTGCAGAAAAGTAGTGAAATTTCAAACCATGAAAACCCACATCCCCAGCCTTTATAGAATAGAAGAATATTGAACAAATAATAGTATTAGTATTATGCATCAATTCAAATGCAGATGGAAAAAATAAACAAGTTTTAGTTAGTTTTGAAGAGGGGGGGGTTCTGTTTCGTTCAGAAAAAGGCAACCAAAAAAAATAAAAAATAAAAAATACTGCACATTTTATAGTATATGGTTTGTGGAAATACCACATCGGTTGGGTTATAAGTATAGTGCAGATGTGGTTTTGTATAAAAAGCCCAGCTTGGTCATGAGATTTAACATGATCCTTCAGGCACGTTTTACGGGGAAATGAGGAGTGGTAAATACTTGCAATTTTAAATATGCAAGAAGGGTGTCCGCCTAAAGCCTGTTACGACATTGGGCCACCCTTTTCCTTTTATATTCTGATCCCTTACTTGCCCTGAAGTGATACCCTATTGCTCCAAAAAAAAAAAAAAAAAACAAAGCTGTTGTTTTTAATTTTTATTATATTATATTGTTTCCTAAATTAAGGAAACCTTTTCAAAATTTAATTATTCTATTCAGGGGATGATTTTTTTTTTTATATAATATATTTATATTTTAAACTTGTAATTTTATTTTATTAATAATAAGGTAAGAGAAAAAACTACCAAGGTTTTGCAAGCTAAAACAATGACATGATTGATTTGATATTTTTTAACATAATATTAGTATTTTATTTTATTTTCAGCAGAAAAGCGAAATAATAATAATAAATAATGGTGGTCGATAAACATCAAAGTTAATCTTGAGCTCCGTAGTTGAGAATTAAATACATGATCACAATTACTTATGTATAACAACATGTGTTCATCACCTTCGCGTGCAACTTATGTTACCCAACCAAAATCTTCTTCGACCGCTTCCAACGTTTGCATCTGTTTGATTTATTTCATATCCAACATTTAAGAACCGGATGAAGATTATTATTATTATTATTATTATTCTTAGTGTTTTTTTGTGTGTGTTTGTTAAAAGCATAAACGACACATTTGACCTCAGCACTCCAGATTCTCAGATATTCTTTGATGGAAGAATGACCTCACAAATTCTTGTTCATCAACGCACTCCAAATATTCTTAGATATCATTTGATGGAAATTGTTGCAGCAACCACTGAACACTCCAGAAGAATGGTAGAAAATATAAGCCCAAATACATATTAAATGAAGGACCTCAATTTCAAAACATAGCATAGGAAGTAACGGAAGTCTATCTTTTAATGTGGTGGTAAGAAGTTAAACAATTGCAAGTCGCCCAACGCGCTTTTTTACACCACACCCCTCAAGTGAGGGTATATATAGAGATTGAGCCACATGACACACAAGATATATAAAGAACACTATAAGACTAACAAAGAGGCCAAACAATTGCACAATAATGAGGCGACTCTAATACCATATAGAAAACAAAAGCCTAAATACATATAAGAAGAAAGACATCATCCTCAAAACCTAGGTTGTGAGTTGAGAGAAGTTCATCTCTTAATATGGTGGGTGAAACAATACAAGTGCCCATTGTGCGACATTTTAACAAGATTGACCTGAAAATATACCCGTCAAATGCTTAGCGTTTATGGATTAACCGTTGGGAGTGTTGTTAGGAAATTTAAGCGGGAACGCAGCGGAATTCAAAAATTTATTTCCTTTTTACCCAAGATTAACTTCGTTTAAGCAACAAGCATAAAAGAAGTAGACAAGAGAATACATTGGTTGATCCAATTGGATCGACGCTTTGTCTACGATTGTAGTTTCTGCACGGAGCCGCCCAAGCATTCGGCCTCTACCGGTGATCTACACGAACAGCCCGCCGGAATCCCATCATGGATTGCTACCAGAAAAACTCGGTTGCTAGACCGACATTTTCTCTCTCTCAAAACTCTCTCTAGGAAGCTCTCAATTTTTCTAGTAAATTAGAACTCTTCTAATTGTGATTTAGAAAAGAGCTATCCAATCCCTCCCTTTTATAGATGAATGTGGCGCCCCTAAGCCCAATAAACTGATTAGGAGAAGCTTCCTAGTAGATTGAGGAAAAAGAAAATATTTTCCTAATAAAATAAGGAAAATACATTTAATTAATTTCTCTCATTTAATTTAATATCTCATATTAAATATAGGTTTTTGGCAGAAATGACATTTACTAATTAATCAGGATTGAAGGAAACTGAAAATTAATCAGGACAAAAACAATATAAACTTCCAACACTACCCTTTTTATTTATTTTTATAAACAAATATGAATTTCCCTTTTTTTTTTCCTTTCTTCTTCGTTCCATTCACAGCAATAGCAGTAATACCAGCGTGATTTTTTTGCAACAATCGTTCCATTAACAGCTCCGACGGTGTTCCGATTAGCAGTGGCCGTGGAACATCAACGCCACTCCAATTCGAGGTAACACCACCGCAACAACTCTGTTCTCCAACGATCTGATCCGTCCTTCAACTGTAATGATTTGATCTGTCCTTCAACTGCAAAAATCCAATAAAATCCGGTTGCTGCTTCACTGCTCCGCCCACTGTCCAACCGAGTCCAATTTCCAGCCAATTTCCGACATTTTCCGGCCAAGAACGATTGAACGATTGGAGCAGATTGAACGATTTGAACGATTGGTTTACTGAATCAGATTGAACGATTTGGGGATTAGGGTTTGGGGAGGAGAAAGAGGGGTGACGGCTGTGCCGCCGGAGCTGAACGGTCGGATTTGAACGCCAGAGATGAACGCCGGAGAAGCAGGATGTAGTGTTTATTTATTTATTTATTTTTTTGAAAAAGTTTTGGATTTAGGGTTGTTACTATTACTTTTTTAACGGCACTGTATTTTTTATGTAATTTTATCATTTTATGGGCTGTTACTACTTGTTCATTGCCCGTTACTACATTTTACGGGGCTGTTACTATTTGTTTTTAGGCTGTTACTACTTTTTCATTGGATGCTACAACATTTTACGGGACTGTTACTACTTGTTTTTAGAGTATTACTACTTTTATTTGATGTTACGACATTTTACGGGTCATTATTACTTGTTTTTGTTTATTATTATTTATTTTCTTGGTCATTTATTACACTTTATCTAGCGTTACTACGTGTTTAATGTGTAAAAGGGTATACTTGTCCATTTATTATGAATTTGTCCTTTTTAATCACATAACATGAAGTAACGTCCTTCTGGACCAATTTATGATTTTTTTTGTCCTTCTGGCCCCTTCCCCTATTAAATATTTCCAAGATATTTGTCAATATCTAATATTGACTATCTTTATCTTATTATCAGAAATCTATTTTCCATAAATCAATTAATATTTAATATTAATGTATGGTAATCTCATTAATTAAATTATACAATTCAAGTGTATCATATACACTAAAACTTTTGCCCCATGTAGCCTTTAGTTGGCTTACGGAATATTCTTTAATTAATATAATGATATGATTAATTAATTTACAAAATACATGTGTATCAATATACACAATATATATTTTGACTTATTCATATACATTATATGTATATTTAATTAATCAACATACTCAATATCTTGTATTTAATTTATTCATAATAAATAAATATCATCATATTAATTCATCACTATAACACTTTATAGTCGAGATAAATTTTCCATATTTGGTTATCACTATAACAGCATTTTAATCCGGCTAGATGTTCTTATGTGTGTGACCCAATAAGCTTCCGAATATGTTGGCCGTCGGCACAAATTGCAAATTACGAAAATGTCCTTCATACCTAACAATCACGGAATAGCGTCTAGCAACGCACCGTGACCCCCAATTATCGGAAGAGTCAAATGCAATGACTACTACATTTCATGTGAAACAGTTACCGTGTAAATATAATCCTATCGCTGTAATAATATCTATACGGCCGTACGTCGAGTGTCAAGCATCAACGACTGTATCTTATAATCTAGATGCTCTCTCGAAGTAACTCATTTACTTCCACTTTGCAAAGATTCAAGAGAGTAAGACATTTCTTATAAGAAGACCATTTCAGATATTTACTCTTAATAATAGGATACACGATTTCCGGACGAGCAACATGAATCCTACGCATGTTTCAGTATCACACCCAATCACTACCGCATGATCGCCCATGGCTAGGGGAAACCTCAATAGTGTCAAAGTATGAAAATCCACACCGTGATGCCATGAAGACTCCGGTCTCAGGATAATTACACAAACGCCATATAGTGCGACACTTAATAAAGTAAGTGGATCAGTCTAACGTACGCATTCTCTAATACATGTCCACGTACAGTCCAAGTGTCTCAACACTTTGATAGACGAGATCTATCCCTATCTTCAATAAGATAGAAGACATCTAATACGTGATAGTCTAATAGTACTATCAATGTCCCATTTGATAGTACATACGACTAGAGACATTTAAGTATCAAACTTGTTAAAGTGATTCGAGATCTCATCAACCATAATCACTATCATGGTTTCTCTTTTACAGTTTGACACTAAGGGCGTTATCATATATATAAAATATCGTAATTGGTTCGTTAAATGAACATATATATAATAATAGAAAAGCCATTTAATCATATGTATAAACATAAAGAAATAGTAGAAATGATCCGACCCAATCGGATCCGGTCCAACCCGATTGGGTTTAGGACACTATTTCAACAAGTGTAACATGAGAATTCACGAAATAAGAACGTGGAAAACTGGCTCCAACTATTTATATGTAATGCATATTTCAAAACTTGTCTGGGCCAGCTTCAATCCCGAATTGTATGAAGCACGATTTCCTCCTCTTCTTCACATCGGTGAAGCAAGGATGTGCCGTCTAGATGGAGAATCATTTACCGGGAGAGAGTTATAATTGAGTTTCCATAGGAAGTAATCGTAATGCGGGTCCTTTGACCCTCCAAAGAAGGTCCCACAACGAAGGATTGTGACTCTGTGTTATCTTTGTAAAAGGACTACCATACTTTGATATGAGGACTTTGACCTATAGAGATGTGTCGTCAACAAGGAGAACCCAAACCAATTTTCCTGGAAACGCAATGTTCATAATCTTTAGCCTTCTTAAACCCCAAGACCCTCAGATTCTTTAGGCGTTCAAAATATGTCCCAAGCAATGTGGTGGAAGCGTCTATTGCCATCAATGTCGCCTAAAAATATAAGAGTGGTCTATTACTCTGTAAAAACGGTAGATTCTCACAGACGAACATAGCTGAAGCTAATTCAATTGTTACTCACATGCCCTTGGATAATTTATTCACACTTGTCCTCTTTTTCTGGTGAATCCTTGTTAGATCTCACAGATTCTGGTGAACCCTTGTCATATCCCACAGAGTACCGTAGTGTAGTAGGGAGTCCACATTAATTAGTTTTCACTTGCCCGTATATTGCTTTGCCTACTAATAAATTAGCTCATTTCATGCATATGCCCACATCACATCATTGGTATGTTGTCAAGAGATTGTTGCAATACTTAGTTGGCACGATTGATTTGGGCATTCACATCTCCCGCCAATCTTTATTTGTGTTACACGCCTTTTCTGATGCTATCATGGGTGGATACATAGATGACTACACCTTCACGAGTTCATATGTTATTTTTCTTAGTTGTAACGCCATCTCATGGATTTCCCAGAAACAACATTTTGTTGCTCGATCATCCAATGCTCAGTTGAGGACACTATTGCTGAACTCAAGTGGCTTCTATTTTTATTTAAAGATCTTGGCCTAACGATGTCTCCCACGTCCGTTGTCTACTTACTGTGACAATCTTGGAGCCTCTCAACTTTGTGGCAATCCAGTGTTTCATTCTCGCATGAAACATGTTGCCTTTTTTGTTTTGTCCCATAATGTAGATCCATTTCGATAACCAATGAAACATTTATTACATTTTTCTCCTTTTACCCTTGATTTATTATTTACCCACCCATTTTTCACTACTTTGCATTAATAACAATCAAAGGTTATTTTAGTCTTTTTCATCAAAATTAATGACACATAATCAATTTAATCAACTTTCTTAATCTGTATGGAAAACCTCAAATAGACTTTTATTTTGGGACGGGGACGGAGGTAGTATATTGTATAATGCCATAGTAAAGCAAATTATCTTTCCTCTCTCATCTCTCACTCTGTTAACAACCAAGAATCTATACAAAAAATTTCATATTTTAATGCTCATGGTGAAGCTTTACATGTTTAAGGAAGTTTTGAGCAAGAAAAGAAATTGCAAGGAATATTAGTTAAAAATGTTACAAGAAAGATAAAATAAAGAAGAAGTTAAGTATAACCATCAGATAGGGAAATGATTTGATTCATTAATTCATTCATTCATTACAGTTACATCATCATTTTCACTGCACTATCACATATCTATTGTACACAGAATTTCCAACTGTATCACACCTATGACATTATTGTACACCGATAACAGAGGTTCATATATAACTAAAATGCACTTCCCTTAAATGGCTATAGCATAGATCACTGCTTTCAAAGAATTCTAAACAGACCCAACAAACATGCTTACCACACATACATTCAATATGGTTGCAGCCATCCACCTTCTCGATTGTCCATCCGCATACGGGGCATTTCTTCACGTTCTCTTTCCCGACACACCATTCCTTCAACGATGAATCCGGGTCTCTCTTGAATTCCTGATACATCTCACACGACACGTACGGATGATATTCCAGGTGGCACTTAGTACATGTCTCCGTGAAACAAGCACCACAAACAAAGGGTGTCCCAGCATTTCCTGAGAATGTGACTTGATAAACTGAGGGACAATCAGGTGAGGGACAAAACCTGTATGCTCCTTGACTTTTGGCGATGAATGATCCCAAAGAAGCGCGGAAAAGGTCTTCTAACTTCTCACATGGCAGTAATGATCTTAAGTCTGTTAGCAGTAGAGACGATTGACAACCGGCACGTGCACACCGGATTGGGATGCTGTCGTGGCTTTTGATTGCGGATTCACACTGCTCTACCAAACATGATGTACAGAACTCGTGCCTGCAGCCTTGAAGTTTATAACAATCTTCTATTTCACAAAGGCAGATAGGACAGGAAGCGTCGGTGTTTTCACTTGTATGATGTAATGCACCAGTCTCCACAATTTCAGAGATCATGTTTTCAACTTTCATCTTTATATCTTTGTTTCCACCTGAAATGGAGATAGAGTGATGTCTGGTGTTTAGGGAGAATTCAACATCAGGAACCTTCTCTTTTAGGCCTCTAAGATCAGATCCGAATTTCTGAACTACTTTCTTCATCATATCAGAAGGTAAACCAGCACCGCGTAGATGGACTACTACCGGTTTGCTGTCATAAAGAGACATAAGGGAATCAACAAGTCTCTGTTTAGCTAGTTGAATCCTGTGTGACAAACCGTAAACCCTCAACTTAAGAAAGTGCTTATCAAAGGAAATGTAGGTTCTTGTCTCTTGTGCAATTGACTTCATAACTGAAAAACCATCTCGAGAAAACAGTAACTGTGCAACAGATGGGGTGATGCTTTCATGATTAATGATGCTCCCTTTCATAAGCTCTTCCAGTGGTCTTCTCAACTCTGCAACTGTTTTTGTAGATGTGGCAGATAACTTCACCCGATAAAAACTACTCCCATTCATCTCCAAATCGCATTCAACCCCTGCTCCAAAGACAGCTCATTAGTCCAAATAACCAGAATCATCAACACCCAAAAAAAACGCGTCACATTAACAAAGTAACTACAGGATATAAGCACATTATGGAAAATGTGAAGTAGCCAAATCTAGAGCATTCACTAATTCCTTTCCTTATACAAGATGATTTATATCTTAACTTTTATGCAAAGGGAGATTGAGTATAACATGAAAACCAGAAAAAAGACACAAAATGATTGTTGGAAAAAGTGCTTGTACCTTCTCGCTGACTGAAGCTTGAAACTAAATAGTCGAGACGGTGTTTAATAACGAAATAGACAGATGATGGACATGAAAGAGAGCTATGAAACAATTGCTGGCAATGAATCTTTTGCCAACTAAGAAATCCGGGCAATACTTTTCCGTTGAGTTGCTCCAAAGCCCTTGCCGCTTCCAAATGCAGACTGCCATCAAATACAACAGAGGCTTTCATAAAACAGTCTTTGGGCCCAGGCTCAAAGACTTGAATCCGGACACAAGTTCCGGAAGGGGTCCTAATTGGCATGAAGGAAGATATGTGTCTCATTAATGCATCCTCACAAGAGACAAGAGGTGGATTTTCTACAGGATCGCCTCTCAATATGAAACAATTATCGATTCTGCAACGTGTTTCTTTTGTAGCAGCCTCAAGAATTTCAGATTCAGAAATTTCTTTATTAAGTCCACTAATGAACAAACTGTCTGTGGATTTTCTGCTGGGTTGACAACGAACGTAGTTCCCTCTGATTGATAAACAAGAGAGATCGTCTATTATGCGATAAACATCCATTTCTCGGCAGTTTAAAAATGCTAACCCACGGCTGCACCTTCGAGGCCAAGAAATTTTAGCTTTCACCGCAGCATATGGGAAGGAATTTTGGTCAGCACTATAAGTATTTTGTGAGGGAACTACCGACAAAATGCCACCACAGAATCCTACGTGACTTAAGTCAATTGCTCTCTTTGCAGCATCGGGTGTGAGAAATGTAACCCGGCCCCAAACTTCCTTCTCTTTGGCATCTTGTGACATGGTCGAGAACTTGTGGACTGCACATATAGTACCCGAAGTCTGCCTTTCAAGAAACATCAAGAGTTCCTTGTCACTGACACAGTTAACATGGGAATAAATTATGTCAACGGTCAAACATCTGGTCCCGAGTTCCAGATGTTTGATCTCAGCACCAGACCCGAACAAAGCAATCGAGGATGAAGAAGTTGAGCCCCCACTGTATAAGCACTTTTCCGAGCATTCATTCAGCAACAGTCTCCTTTCATACTCCAATGCATCATTTATAATGTCATAAACCTTAGGCATGTCCATAGATGAAGCATACAAGAGAATCTCGTTCCGGTCAACCTTTACATCAGCATTAATTCGTTCATCCATGAACTCGGCTCTAATACATGAAACAAGATTACGCAAATTGCAGTTAGATTTCCCACAGAACTTTTTCATTTGCACGCTTCCAAATCCTGACAAAACCTTAGCTTGAAGCCTGCGACTGTCCAACTCATGGAAATTAAACGGAAGAGGAGGAGAAACAGTAAACAAGGATTTGAAATCAACTGCAGTCACGCAAAGCAAATATTCGTTAGACGCTGAAAGGAATTCACCAAAAACAACCCAACTTGGACGATGATCAAAAGCAAGCAGGGAGCATGAAGGATGAAGTTGAATATGCTTCCCTGTGTGGAGAACTTCATAACCAAGGAGATCACAACCAGAATACGTAGCCACGTTATCTGCAAAGGCAGAGAGTATGACATTCTTCAAAGTCTCATCATGCTCAGGATGCATTGAACTCCAGCGCCAACAACTCGGGATAGTGATTTTTAGTTCATTTTGAAGACAAGTTTCCAAATCTTGTACAGCCTCCTCACATCCTCGCATTGATTTTGCATTGATGCTATTATCCCAACACCAAGATTTCCTCCTTTGATGAGGAACAGCTTCCCATTCTTTGTAAACTGACAGCAACGTGAAGAGGTCACCGTTCTGATGGCAGAATTGGACCTTGAGGCTGTCAGACCTTAGCCTGTCCATTTCAGAACCGACTCTGCAAAATAACTTACTGGAATTTGCCATTACAGCAGCAAGAACAACACCTTCCTTTCCCAGGCCATGCTCAAAGCATTTGAGAATCATTTTACCCAGCCGAGGTTCAACACCAAGCTTAACTAACTCACGTCCTTCTTTGGTTGGCTCATATACATCATTTACAGAGGCAACAGCTCCAAGCTGAACAAGATTGCTGAGAGCACTGTCAACAGCTTTGGAACCAGGTGCATCGATGAAATCGAAATCCAGTACATTATTAACGCCCAGAGCAATAATCTTCAAAACAGCTATACCCAAATGAACCCTACGAATTTCAGGCTCCAGGTGAGGAGACATACCCTCAAAATCCTCTTCCGAGTATAGTCGATAACAGTGTCCAGGTTCAGTCCTTCCGGCACGGCCAGCACGTTGGTTGGCAGAACTCTGGCTGACCCTGCAAACCTGGAGAACGCTCATGCCTGTACCAGGGTCAAATCTTCTTTCTTTGACCATACCACAATCAACAACATATTTGACACCTGCAATAGTTAATGATGTCTCAGCTATGTTGGTAGTGAATATCACTTTCCTTTTTCCAGGGTAGTTGAGAAACACGCGATGTTGCTCTTCATAGGAGAGTTTTCCATGTAGAGGCAAAGCGATAGCATAAGGAGCTTGAAAATTCTGACAAGCCCACTCGACTTCAAACACTGAAGTCAAAAAAGCAAGAATGGTGCCTTCTTTCTCCTTCTTGTTAATGTCTGTTACCATCTTCAAAACATTTGACGCATACGAAGCAATCATTCCAGGACTTGTGATGGAACCAGATTCACAAGGTATATAGCTAATATCAACAGGAAAATTCCTGCCAGCTACATGGAAGGTTCCACAACCAAAAAAGTAGTTGGACAGCTGGTTTGAATCGGCTGTTGCAGACATAATTACAAGCTTAAGATCATTTCTTTGGCAAAGTAATTTCTTTATCATTGCGAGGAGAAGATCAGTGTTTAAGCTTCTTTCATGTGCCTCATCAATTACAATGCATGATATCCGGGACAAGTGTGTATCATTCATGTAGTGCTGCAGTAGACAATTATCTGTCATGAATACTACCTCAGAATCAAATCCCCGAGCTGATGAATATGATGGGTAACAGACAACTGAATTGTCCCGGTAGCACCCATAACTTTCTTCCTTAACCCTCTCTGCCAAGGAAGAGGCAGCAAGTTTCCGAGGCTGAGTGCAAACAATAGATCCACTACAGAATAAACCAGAATCAGCTAGAAACTGAACCAGCTGAGTGCTCTTTCCAGAACCAGTCTCTCCAATCAGCACTGTTGTCTGCACAAGTTCCAGGACAAAGAAGGAAAATTACAAAGAATGACATGCTATGAAAGGGAAGACAGTCTAAACAAGAGTTTTTTTGTTTCCTTTTTCTCAAATACAATCTCCGGTCTGAATTTTGAAGGAAAAAAAGTAGTTATGAGGGAACAAAAATAGGACATATATACAACATGGTAAAAAACGAAAGTTCTAAAGTAGGCAATGTTTTTCACACCGACAGAAATCTTAAAATCATTTAGTATTATAAATGTTATTCTAAGTAATTTTTGTCTTAAGGAAAGATTTAATTATCTTACATTTTCTTACGCCTGCTCAAATCTTATTACAAACTATAAAGGAAAAGACCTTTAAAACGTAAAGATTTTAAACAGCTTCATGCCAAGAAACAGCTGACATTTATCCACAGGCACACCTGAAACATATGCCTTGTCTAAAGAGGGCCACCTAAGCTGCCTGAGACATGTGCACGCTGAAGCAAACATTTTTGACATGAACCGGGATCCCCTCATGTGATTTCTTTGGCGTGAACCCTACTGTGAAAATAAGGCACAACGTAGGTTTAGTCTGTGCAAAGTAAACTTACTTTGTGACTCTCACGGGAGGAATCGGTGGGGAGTATGGGCTCACAGGAGGGGATTAATGATGTGAAGCTATGATGTAAAGACGTGAAGCTATGATGTAAAGCGCACATTTCACCGCTTTAGGCCAAAGGACCAGCCTTACAATACAATCTCTAATTCCCAAATGAAGTTGGTACAGCGAATAGAAATGTAGCCAGTTCACAGACCCCTGTGTGTTTACATACTAAACCCTACTGGCCATTCTTAAAACCCTTAAAATGTTTTTTCATTTCCTTAATTGGGAAAGCTTCAACTTATCAAATTCCTTGAAATTCATCAAAAGTGAAATCTACGTAGGGACAAAAATGTATACTTTGTACTATCTCATGTGCAGGGACAAAAAAAACTACAAGCAACTTGGACTTAAATCAAAGGAGGAAACATAAGAGGAAAACATGGACAAAATAGATAATGTTACAGGAGGCATAAAGCCAAGAACAGAAAGCCAAGCCAAGCCAAGCCAATCTTAATTACTTCACAAAAATTTCCAATTAGGGGTTGTGTACTGCATTGTACCTTCTCTGACATCTTGGAATAAATGCGAGATAAATAAATTATAAGAAGAAAAAAAAAAGAAAAAAGGGCAACACCTGCTGAGAACATATCTGCTCAAGGATCTGTTTCCTATATGAGTAAATTGGTAATCCATCTTCAAGCCTGCGGCACTCTCTCATCATCTGGTAATGAAGCCTCTCCCAATTTGGTTCGTTCTCCAGCTGATATACTTTTACTCCAATCTCCTCTTCTTTTTCTTCCAAATTATCCACCAGAGAATTCACTCCATTCTTAAACTCCTCAATCTTCCTCTCAATCAATTCCTTCTCCTTCATCAATCCATCTTTCTTCGCCACCAACTCGTAATAGAACTTCATTGTGTTCTTTCTCTTTAAATTTTCCATAACTCTATTTATCCCTTCCAAAACAACCCCCAACTTCTTCTCCCAATTTTCGATTTCTTCACCGTCTAGTAATCCTTTCACTTTCTCTATAAACAGAGGTCTTAAACGAGCATCCAGCTCGTCCTTATCTGATGGCACCTCAACTAACGATTTCAACCGCGGCAAGAAATCATGGCCACGGCTCAACCGAATCTCCCATAATTGCACCATGGTTTGAAGCGTATCCACCCACTGATGGTAGAACAAAGAAACAGCAACAAAACCTCGATCAAAAACCTGAAACCGCTGAGGTTTAACCGACAAAACGTCAATTATTCGTGCGGCTGAAGCTTTGTTCGGAGAGCTGCTACCCGACCAAAGCTCGATTACGAAATTATAGGACGACTGAGAGGGTTGTTTCGGAGGACGATCACGGAGGTGGTGGTTAGAATAATTCAGAGTTTCCAATGGTGAGTAACGGGCTGAGTAATTATGGAAGGCCGGTACCGGTAGTATCTGACGGTGGGAGGAGGAGGAAGACGGTGGTTGTGACTTCATCATTTTTGTAGAGAGAGAGAGAGAGAGAGAGAGAGGGGTTTTTGTTAAGCTGAAATCAGATTGTGATTCACTGAAGAAAAAGTGAAGAAAAATATTTGAAGGTGATTTCTGGAGGATATGATGTGAGGGGTACGTATTTAAAGGCAGGCAGCGGGGGCACGTGAAAGATGATAGGGACCTGAGTGTTGTTCCCTTTCCCTTTCCCTTTCCCTCCTAAAAATTACTCCGACAAAACCTTTACCTTGTTGGATTTTTTTACTTTTTCTTTTTTCTTTTTATTTTGTTAAGATATGTAGGATTTTTTATTGTATACTCGGAAGTATTTTCTTCTAAAAAATAAGTACAGTACTTCTAGTACTTTCCTTAATATATTTATCAAATTTTTTTTAACAGATATTTTATAATGCAACCGCAGGTGTTAACAAATCGCATATATTAAAGTCTCTGATTTTTACTTTTATTCATATAATACATCTTTATGTGAACTGATTTTATTGTTCTAAATACAGTACATTCTTGTTTTTATTTTCATTTATACGATAAAAAATAATATTAATGTAAAAACATTGTTTGTCATGTTCTCGTTATCAAAAAAAAAATTTGGCCTAAGCAAATGTTATTCTGAAATTATATTTTTTTCACAAATTTCCGGTAATAAATAAGAATTATAAATATGCTTGATTTTCATGACGATTTTTCAGTTTAGTCTCATTTTTTTTTTATAGAAAAACTAGTCTCATTTTGGTCAATCCTTTTCCATTTTTTCTCTTTTTGATTTTTTTTTTTTAATAGATACATTTCTAAATTATCGTATTATGTATCAATCTATGATTGATTGAAATATCTCAAAATCTTCAAATGCTAGTTCAACATTATGAGCTAAAACTAATTAACATAATCAATACATTTTTATTTTATTTTTTTTAATTTTGGGTGAAAGGACATTTTGATTTTATTTTTTTAGTGGACATTCTGATTATTTAAAACTTACTAACGGTTAGTTCATTACAGTTAGTAAGTTTTTTTTTTTTCCTCAAAAAAAAAACTGTAATGAACTAAAAATCGGTTTTATGTGCAGTTTTTTTTTTTTAAAGTTTATATCGACACTGGATTTTTGTTTATGGGACTAAGCATATTATCAAATAAGATACGCTTTAGAAACAACTAATACCTTCCGGTGGGCGAGAGCCCTAGAAAATCAAACCAGATGCGTCAGTAGAAAACCAAAGAAAGCTTAACAAATTTAAAACAAACAAGGTCAAAGTAAATAGCTAAAGGACAACAATATGAAAGTCAGCAAATATACTACCAGGCTAAAAGATGACTGTTGAACGCAACAACTATTATCTGGTGGTATATGATTGTAACATATATTTTATCAATATAAAATGTACGGTGGGTGTGAGTCTCAGGAAATCAAACCAGATGCGCCATTAGACTACCAAAAAACTTAAAAATTTAAAAACAACCTTGTCAAAGTAAGTAGTTAAAAGACAACAATATAAAACTAAGTATCTCAAAGTCAATAAATCTACTAACCGAGTAGATGACCGTTGAACTAAACAACTATCATTTAGTGGTACATGTTGTGTAGCATTTTTTATGAATACTATATGTGCGGTGGGCGTGAGCCTCGGGAAATCAAACCAGAGACGCCATTAGATTACCAGAAAGCTTAACAAATTTAAAAACAACTTGGTCAAAGTAAGTAGCTAAAAGACAACAATATAAAACTAAGAATCTTAAATCAACAATTCTATTAACTTAGTAGATGACCGTTGAACGCAACAAGTATCATGTGGTGGTATATGCTTGTATTGTATATTTTATCAATTCTATATGTGTTGTGGGCGTGAGCCTCAGGAAATCAAACCATAGGCGCCAGTAGATTACGAGTAGATACCAGAAAGCTTAACAAATTTAAAACAAACATGGTCAAAATAAGTAGCTAAAAGACAACCGTTGAACGCAACAACTATCACTTGGTGATATATGCTTTTGTATCATATATTTTATCAAGCCGATATATGCGGTGTATAATTTATACATTAAAAATTTTGTATGCTTTAAGACCTCCATATTCGAGCAACACTATCTAGCTAATTGTTTAGTAGTACTTTGTAGTTCTCAGGAGCATAGTTCAGTGGTTAAAAATTTGAATGTTGTAGAGACAACATAGTTTACCTGGTGTGTGGGGGTCGAATCATGTATGAAACCAGGGCCGGCCCTCGTTTATATTGGGTTTAAGACTAAGTCCCCGAATTGGGTCTTTTAGTTGAAATGTTTTTTTTAAAACATACTTATTGTTAGATATTTTTTCATAAATAAATATTTTGGTTATCGTTTGCATACGAGTTGCCGGACGAATTAATGTTATCGTTATCATAACGGGGTTCGACACGCCCGGTCGGTCGCGTCGTGGTGGTCGAGGGCGCGCTTCGAAACCTAAACCAATCGCATGCATCGGTTCATGAAGGATATGCATTTTCGAGATACATGCATTTTCGAACCGATATGTACTTGCTTTTCATATAAGGGTTGCAGACGCTTTCATCCGGTGAATAGTGTCAACTATACCCTTTCGTCTGCAATGAAGTACTTCCATTCGTTTATGCAGATACTTGCGAACCTATAAGCATATAAGTATGCAGACGATAATTCATAAGTTTGACAACATCATCGAGAAAACTTTTGGCGTCTCTCGAGTTTGATTCAAACAATGCTCCATGTAGATATATATAATAAGCTTGTTTTATTTATTTTTGTGTGTTTATATATATATATATATATATATATATATATATATATATATATATATATATATATATATATATATATATATATATATATAATATAGATATATATAATAAATTAATAATATAGATAAAACAAAAAAAAATTTGTTTGTATATCTATTTTTTTGGGTCAAGTAAATTTTTTTATTGGGACCTTTATCAATTGGAGTAAAAAAAAATGGGCTTTTATCAAAAAAAAAAAAATATATTATATTAGGTTGGATCGAATTGAATCTACATGAATTTTTTTTCTTTTAAATAAACATATATCTGTCGCTTTTCCGACAGCGCATTCGCTTTAAGCACCGAATCTCATGAGCTCACTGATGGGCCGGCCCTGTATGAAACGGTCCCTTTCACAAAAAGGTTTAAATGTGGTCTGATTTACATCATCCACCTATCTAGAGACAATGTGGTGGGTTCCTTTCAGCACATTGTAGAAGTTATAAATATTTTTATCCACTATATGTTCCTTTTTTATTTATAAACTGAATCATCAAATTTTTTTTTTCTTTGGTACCAGAATCATAGAATATTATGTCCATAGAAAATTTTAATTATTGTGTTTTATAATAAATTTAACCATACATTTATTTTTGTGTTTATATATAAATATATTTAAACTAGCAGAAAACCCTTGCAATGCACGGTTAGTGAAAGTAAAAATGGATAAACATAAAGGTTCAATAAAAATTTTGTTTTAGAATAACATATGGTTAGTTTTTATCAACAAAACTAAATCGTTTAATACTCAAAAAAAATCTCGGATCTCAATAGAGTCAAGTGACCCCTTTCTACCCCTCATCCCCGGTCGTGTTTGTGTGTTTTGGTAAATATAGTTACGCATTTAAAACTCGTTTTATGCACGGAAAGAGTTTAAGAAAAAGAAATCTATAAACATACACGGATGAAAAAATAATAATTTAATCCATTTTGAATGAGCCAACTGGTTGAAGACTAAAATGCCTCATTTGCCTGTCTAAGCAGCGTCCCATGGGAATGTCATTTAGCTATCAGAAATTTCATGATAAAATCATAAATAAAATATTTCATCCGTCTCATTTTATTTATCCACATTTTCTTTTTGTTTGTTTCAAAATAAGTGTTCATTTAATGCATTATTGTCGAATTTCTTTAATTATCTTTCCTTTTTTATAATATTTACAATAAAAAGTGTGTAACATTAAATGCCTCAATAACTACTTAAAATGCATAAATGTAAAAATATTGGATCATTTAATGAGATTCAAAGAATTAACTACTATTTTCTTAATATGTGTAAAAAATCAAACGAGACAAATAAAATGAAACGAATGGAGTAATATTGATATATACGTAAATATTTTATTAATAATAATAACCAATATATAAAGACTCATGCACTATTAATAAAAAAAAAAAAGACTAATGCACTAGGGTTGTCACTCATGTGGTTTAAAGATGCAGAACTACGTTTGGACTATGCTTTTTGGCATGACGGAAGATATTGTACAAACATTACTGTCTATTTTATCAAAAGGTTTTGTATATTTAAAATAAACAAATAAATAAATAAAACCCAATACAAAAAAAAGACAATAATATGTGGAGAAACAATTGTTTATTAATATCGTCCGCTTACTGAGAGTTCTGATGATAAAGCCCTTAGACCATGTGTTTTACATTTTATCATCCCTTAGACACACCGATTTATATTCATATCCTTAAACACTAAATATTTTTTAAAGAGAATATCAGTTAAAAGGACGACAGTGCTGACATCTTTTATCGATGGGGAGACTGAGAGCCACCCTTCATTATCAGATTAGTTGCATCACTTACCGGTGGTGGATCAAGCAATTGTGTTGAGGAGGTCTATATATTTTTCTCAATGTGAATTTCTCTTTTTCACGGGATCTGAAATACTTTTTTATAGACAAATATAGAGTTTTTATTTTTAAAGAGTTATGGACCCACTGATTCTAATCATATAGCTACGCCCCGGTCATTTGCTTTAAACATATTCTCTATTTTAGAGTAATCATTATTTGTTAGAAAAAATTTGATAAACAACACCTGTCGAACCCCGTTTCTTTTGACGATGCGTATACGTATTTCGATTCATCTTGAAGAACACATTCAAAGCAAAAACAAAAATAAAAAACAGACTTTGTGAATAAAATATTTAACATTATTTACCTTTATTGAAACTTTAATGCAAATGATTTTAAACATTTTAATAGACACTTTAATTAATGCAGATGATTTTTAATGAATCTTGATGATTTAGATTTCTATTTTATAGATTTGTTTTATTTTACGGTGACTATGCATTTTTATTATTTATTTATTTATTGAGAAATATTGCAACTGCTCTAATGCTTGGATATTATCCTTATTTTAAGATAGTATAAAGGGAATATTAGGTTTTAATCCAATTTCCGCCATGTATATAAATTTTAATCCAGTTTATATTTTTTTGTTGATATAAGGACAAAACATTTTCCTTCGGACTATTTTACCCTTTCTTTTCTTTTAATCCCTAAAAAAAATTGTATCCAGAAGCCGCTCGGACCTGACTCTCGTCTTCCTCAACATCATCGGACTTCTTTTTAGAATCAGCGGTAGCTTCATCGGTGGCGCTTCCTTCAGCTCGACGGTGCAGTCAATATCTTCCACCACCAATATACTCTTATTCGCCGTCGCCTCCAACAATTTCCTCAAATCGGAGTTCCTTCTCACGGCCGTCAAATCCAAATCGTAGATATCGAAGTTCAAGTAATTAGCCATAGCAGCAATCATACTCCATTTCCCAGTCCCCGGAGGTCCATCTGCTAGAAATGTCAGAAGGTAATCTATTATTCTACCATTTTCCAATTCTTTTTCCTTCTGTAAATCACATTTTAGGCCTAGATTTCAATTGAGGGTTCATCTAATTTTCAACCAGTTGGATTTTTAGGCCTATCTTTTCAAAATGAATAAACATGGCACTTTGATTATTTAATTGAACATTTGGGTCTGACTCTATTCATTCCTAGTAAAATGAAGCCTATGGATGTATCGCATTGTTTCTGTTTGTTGTCATATTGATACGGGCCATATGGCCAAGTCCTGTATTAGATTGTAGGTAATTTGGTTGATGCATAGAACATTTTTGCATCAATGTTTTCTGAAGCATGTTGTCCTGCCTCTGCTTGCAAAATTGATCTTTTTCCTGCTCTAACAACAAATTAGAGCAGGACACACATTTAAGAGGAACTTGAATTTTTGTTCTTGATTTTATTGTGTGAAACCTTCTCCACTTGGTAGTATTTGGTAAGAAAATTAAATTCATGGGCAGCTCTGCTGAATAGTTATGAATATGAAGTCTGTGTTTTTTTTTATTTAATTTGCAAGTAATTAGTGTAAGTTACGGTTTTTAGTTAAAACTTGTGTCTAATTATGTATATACTTGTTGCTTTTTAGTTAAAACTTGTCTCTGCACCATTTGGCTCATTGATTTATCTTTTTGTGATCTTTGCATATAAAACTTGTCTTTGCATATATCTTTTTCCTTTTTGCTGTCTCTTTTATAAGTATTCTTTTCTTTTGTAACCTGGAACAGAGATCCCATTTCCCTGATCCTGTTTCTTTTGCATATATCTTTTTGCTCTCTTTTCCAGTTGAAGACTCAGAATTTAGTATTAGGTTTTACCGTGTTACGGTGTTACGGTGTTACTGTGTTACGGTGTTACTGTGTTACTGTGTAACTGTGTTACTGTGTTACGGTGTTGCTGTGTTACTGTGTCATTTTCAGCCATATATAAGCCAAATATAAGGCTGAAAATTAGATTTTGGAGCAAAAAATAAAATGTTTAAGGGTTGAAAAACTTGAAATACTTTTGTTGACTTTATGTTGTTGCCTTCTTCTACTTTCTTCAAATATACCTTTAAAGATACAATGTTGCAATGTTTTTTTTTTAAAAAAGTATTGTGATTCATTGTTATCATTTAATGATGTTCCTGGCAAATTTGACATATGTTGTCTACTTTGAATTACTTGTTCTGTGGCTATCCTTGTGCGTGTGTTGGAAAGACAGAGGAACTTATATATCAATACATTTTTTTTGTTACACGAAGAGGCCTGAGGCCTAGGGTATATATCAATACTCTCATAAATGTTTCTTAAGCTACAAAATGAAATGTAGCAGCAACTCATTTTTGACGTAAGCGGAATCTTCCTTGTTAGTTTCCTTCTGTTATATCAATATTTCACCAAGTGGAATACTTTGACAGTGCTGCTTGTCGGGGAATATGATATGCTGCCGCACCTAAACTTCTCAAATGCATCATCATGGTCTGAATCTTTGTGTGGAAAGGAAATTGACAAACTTCATTAGCTTGATTTCAGTACATCTTGATCTTCGTGCTTGTGCATAGTGGTCTCTGTGAGAAACATCATTTTCTGAATTTGAAGTCGACTACCCTTTTACAGAAGAAACGTTCATCTATTGACATCACTAGTTAAGATATGCTCTTCTGATTCCCCCTACGTGCTTGTGTGAATATAGGATGATGAGTATCTTCAGGATTTCTCCTGTAGAAAGAATGAAGTCATATGATATGATTAAACCTATTTGGTTCCATTGTTCTGTCCTGCTAATATTTCTTGGTTTCATGGTACAGGTAAAGTAGGTGGCTTTATTGCTTCAATTCCTGACGTCATGGTTGCAGCTCTACTTTGTTTCATGTGGGCAATGCTTACAACATTGGGCTTATCAAATTTACGATACCATGAAGCAGGAAGTTCCAGGAACATCATCATAGTTGGCTTGTCTTTGTTTTTCTTTGCCTCGGTACCAGCTTATTTTCAGCTGTATGGTGTCTCTCCTAACAGCAACGTCTCTGTTCCTAGTTATTTTCAGCCCTATGTTGTCTCATCTCATGGACCTATTCAGCCCTATGTTATATCACGTGTTTTTTTTCTTTCTTTCTTTCTTTTTTCAAGTTATTCTCTTAAGTGATGAATATATTACTTGATCAGAAATATGCTACAGATAAAAGTGCATCCTTTTATAAAATGTTACTATTAATGTTACTGTGAACGCTTCGATAAAATTCAGCTTTCAAATACTACGTCGAAAAGGTATCAAACGCGGTGTCAAAATGATGATAAAAAAAAAAAGATGAATTTTGGTGAAACAGTTTTGATGATCGGTGTTCTAAATCAAAAGTTACGGTCATTTATAAGAAAAAATTTCAGGTTAATCACGAAATATTTTTCGACTTTTAAAATTTACGCGGAAGGAGTATCGTATTTCGCCAAATTAAAGAAAAAAAAAATATGAATTTTGGTGAAAAAATTTCGATGATCGAAGTTTTAAATCAAAAGTTACGGTTGTTTGAAAAAAAAAAAAAAAAAAAAAAAACTGAAGGTGATGAAAGTTAAACTGAAGCATTTGAAACGCGCGTCCCTTGAATAAAAGGGTATTTTTGTCCAACCGAAATTTTTTGTCCTTTTTGCAACTAAAAAAAAAGTGTGTCCTATTTATTCATTTTATAAATATTTTTGTCCTTTTCCCTCAATCCCCCTAAAATATATGCCATAGATAAAAAAGAACAGTAATCATAATCATATCATAACTATAATAAAAGAGCCAGTTGTTTCTCACGTGAGTGTTTCTCCATAATTTAATAATTTCATAAATAAACAATTTAATATTTTCAATTAATAATACAATTAAATATCGTGAAAAAATAACATTTTGCCGCTATCAATCGACATAAAAGAGCCAGTTGTTTCTCACGTGAGTGTTTCTCGCAAAAAGTGTTTCTCCATAATTTAATAATTTCATAAATAAAACAATTTAATATTTTCAATTAATAATACAATTAAATATCGTGAAAAAATAACATGTTGCCGCTATCAATCGACGGGAGAAAGCAGCCCATTAACAATTGGCATATACGGAAAGATATATATTAGTTATAAGATATATCTTACAAAATTATCACTTTCCTTATTTTATTATTTTAATGCATACCCTTTTATTTTATAGTTTTTTTGTTCAGAAGGACAAAATTATCAAAAAAAATAGGATAGAAGGACATTGTAATTTAATAAGGACAAAAGTAACATTTATGAAGTAACATATATGAAGTAATATATGTGAAATAAAGTAAATATGTAAGAATAATTGTGAAATACAAAGAACATTAACATAGCGTAAGTAACATTTTTAAAGTAACATTTGTGATTTTTGTCCTTTATAATCATGAAAATGTTACTTTTGTCCTTGCAGACCCATTTATCAAATTTTTTGTCCTTATGGCCCCTTCCCACTTTATTTTAGGACTTAATTAATCATTGTATGTTTCTCACGTGAGTGTTTCTCGCAAAAAATGTTTCTCCATAATTTAATAATTTCATAAATAAAACAATTTAATATTTTCAATAAATAATACAATTAAATATCGTGAAAGATATATATTAGTTATAAGATATATCTTACAAAATTATCACTTTCCTTATTTTATTATTTTAATGCATACCCTTTTATTTTAGGACTTAATTAATCATTGTATCCCAAAATTTCTATCTTTTTATTTTTATTTTTATATTAAAAGAGCCCGTTGTTTTCCACGTAAGTGTTTCTACTTCGAGTGTTTCTCTCAGAAAGAGTTTCTCCACAATTTAGTATTTTCATAAATAAAACAATTTAATATTTTCAATAAATAAAACAATTAAATTTTTTTTGAGGGTTAACTAAATATATTATTCATTGCAATTAAGTGTGAGAAGCATTTTATAATATATAAAGTTTAGATATAATAAACATGATAGCTTGAGTTGATCGTTTTGGGTCAAAACAAGCACGCTTAATTTAAATAGTTAAACATTCTTATGATATAAAGTTTAAACATAATGAACTTGATAGCTTGAGTTAATCGCTTTAGGTCAAAACAAGTACGATTAACCTAAATAGTTATTGGATCTATTATGCTATATAGCACGCTAGACCTAAGTTTTTGGCGTATTTGGTGGTATCAGAACATGCTACCCAGTGGTACCAATTGTGTCACACTATTAAAGATGGTGAATGTCACCTTTGGAATCCTCTGTTAGGTCATGCCGAGGTTGTCAATTCCTTAATAGAGAAGAATGTAATATCTACATAGAAAAAATAGAAGAACCATTACCACGATATAGGACTAAGACACGTTGAACTTGGTAAATTGGGTCAACAATTTAAGGTTGATCAAGAATGATGAACCTAAATAGCCATTAGATTCATTATGTCTCAAGTATTGTCGTTAAACACAAGTTGTGTAATCGGGAAAGAATGGAGATTGAGCAATGGAACCCTGAACTACCAATAGTCTTTACCAATAAGCCAGATTCAATTTTAAAAATATATAATGATCATTATTCCTCCTTATACAAATTTAAATGCAATTTGTCATACTCATATAACATAATAAAATACTTATGCAAAAATTAACAGGATTCCATTATATAATGTAGCCTAGCAATAGTTACTATATAATAATTAAAATATTTACTTTTTTATGCAACTTTAAAAATATAATTTTGGTATTGTATCGTGTTTCTTTTACTATATTAATGAAATTCAATTGTAGTTTCAAAAATCAATTTTTTGACTAGATATACCGATTCTTCTTTGATTAGAAATAAAACTCTTGCAATATTTATGTACCACGAGTAACAATAATAAAGATATATTTTTCTAGATTGATGTAATATGAAATTGATAATGTCCCATAATATCGCTCATTATTTCTCAATCAAATTAAACATATAGTAGCAAATTCATTTTTCTAATCAGCAATGTAGTTTATGTTTATTCATTGTTTTTAAAAATAAAATTATTTAAGACTAATAATGAATGGTTGACACTTTTCGAAGGTACAAATAAAACCCGGTGTAGCAAAATTAATAATCCTCTATGTATATGGTTTATCAGTCCAGCCAACAGTAATTTTCTTAGATTAATGTTGAAAAAGACCGGTGTTATAGTTATTTGGACAATCATGACATACTAACAAGATCATGGGTTTTAAGGACAACATAATTGTGCACATCCGATAATAGCATGTAGTTTTTTCTCATTTAGATAAAGAAAATCCATGGAGACTGAATCTCCTTGCCTGCTTTGTCTGAATCATATTTACATTTTCTCAATAGACAAATTTTCTTTTAGAAAATTGAATATTCCCTCTTTGATATGGGTGATTATAGGGCCCCTGGCCTAGAGGGCATCCCTACAGTCTTCTTGAAGAAATGTTGGTCGATCACTGGCAAGTCAATCATAGAGTTTGTCACTAAAGCTTTTGAATTTGGTCATTTTGATTCCAAGCTCAACCAAACCCTTGTTTCTTTGATACCTAAAACAAACTCCATTGAATCTGTTTCTCAGTTCACGCCTATTGCCATGACCAATGTCTGTGTAAAAATCATATAAAAATTATTGCTAATAGATTACAAGGTCTCATTGAGAAACTGGTCTCTCAGACTCAGACAACTTTTGTATCATGCAAAGGTAGTACTGAGAGTATTATTCTAGCTCAGGAAGTGCTCCACGATTTCAAGACAAAAAAGGAAAAAATGGTAAATTGATGTTAATAATTAATGTATTTATACATATTTGATAGTATTATTATGTAATGTTAAATTGCATTGTCAATTTTTCAATTTAATTTAAATGTAACACGTGCAACACACGTGCTTTTTATGCAAGTTGGGACCATACAAGCCAGTCTAGGTTCTATCCATTCACCACTAACGTGAATGAAAAAATACCCGGCACCAAGAATTAACAAATGATGCATAAGGCAATTACTTCTAAAAAGTTGGAAGAGAAGAGGGTCGTTGGGTTATTTTTAGGTGTGATGAATAATACACCACTGACCAAGTGTGTACGCACAAACACATTCATTTTCAGGTACCTGAGGATGATGGAGTTTGGGGAGAGATTGCAGTGGACAATGGGCATAAAGAGGATGTGGTATGGGATGCTGGATGCACTAAATATAAAAGATTCATTTTTAATCTTTTTGTGGTGCAATTAATAATATTGTTTAGTTTTCTCGGTCGACGTCATTCAATAATATAATTAAAGTTGTATACTATTAAACATTACAAAATGACATTGGTACCTTTGCATAAACAACTTTAAAACATATTTAAATTAACAACAATAAACATCAATAAACCACTTGAAAATACACATATGATGGTCCTTATGATTTTTTTTAAAGATTCTCTGAATTCAAACACTTAATTTTCATTATCAAGCTTCGTCCACATGACTATTATTTTAATCATCAGTTATCCATGCACACCTTATATGGACAAGTCATCTCCAACACCATCAAAATCAAAGGCCTCTTGGAAAAAAACCAATTACCATTCTTATAGACAGTGGTGCATCTCACACTTTCCTATACCAGTAGGTTGCGAACGAGGTGTAATGTGTGACAAAACCCAATCACCCTATGTTAATCACAGTAGTAGCTGAAAACAGAATGGTGAGTGAATTTAAGTGTTCTAACTTGCCATGGATCATGAAAGGGGTTAAATTCAACCAAGATGTGAGATTGATGAAGTTGAGAGGCTGTGACAATGTATTAGGGGTTTGAATGAAAAGGTGCAATCCTATGGATTGTGACTTCAACAAAACGCAGGTGGATTTTACTAATGAGGGAGAAAAAAATTAAGTTGAGACGTTACACAGAACAATCTCAACTTAAGATGATTAGTTGCAAAAGATTTTCTAAGAAATTGAAAATTGGACCTACAAACTCTTAGGGAGCCTCAATTTGATACATGAATAGGCTCGGAATCATGTGCCCAGAGAACTGACTCTTGTCCTAGAAGAGTGTCATGAGGTGTTTGCATATTCCCAAAGATTTCCACGAGTGAGGGGCTTTAAGCGAATCATAACTTTAAATGAAGGTGTTGAACCCGTGAAACAAAAAACTTATAGATATGCTGACTGTCAGAAGCATGAAATAGAACAGTTGGTGGATCAATTTCTACAACGAGAGATTATACAACACAGTAATTGTCCATTTTCTTTCACTCTTGCTCTTGTGAAAAAGAAAGATGGAACCTGAAGATGTTGTGTGGATCACAAAAAGTTAAATGACAAGGATACCTACTTATTTTCTAATTGGTGAATTGTTGGATGAGTTATGGAGTACTAGGGTACTTTGTAAAATATTAATTTATGTATTTCATCAGAACACGTGCGAAGCACATGCATTTTGCTAGTAATAAAAAACATGCCACCTTGTTCATCAATGATGTTTCAGAAAAAAAGATTCTGACTGCAGATTGTGAATGGAGTAAGACTGTGCTCCACCAAAATGCCAAAACAAATTGAATGTACGCAATGTGTGCTCATGCAATTAATTTATGATACTAGAGTACACAGAAAGGGAAGACTCGAGACAATCTCCCAAAATGTGAACACACTGTACCCATGATTCCCAGAAGAAACGTTCAAAATTCTTTAAAAAAATTGAAGTGATATATGCCTCCTATACATACATGACAGCATAACACAGAATTCATTTCAAACAACACAGCTACTATAACAAAATGAGTCACACATACCCTACAAGTCATCATGTTAAACAAAGAAATTTTCCCTCCACAAGCTGACATAAGGGCTAGAACAAATCAACACTAGAATCCAGTAAAGGCTTCCTTTAGTTTGATAGCAATGGTGAGTGTCTATGTATGCCTAATTTTAGGAATGCTTTATTGTCTTGCTCAAAGTCGGTTTTTAGCTCTAAAACCTCAAATCGACTTTCACAATCGACTAGGAGAATGTCAATTCTCAACTCTAAAACCGACTTTCACAATAGACTGGGAGAAAGTCGATTATTAGTGCAATCCACGGGCAGAAGGTCGATTCTGTAGTTGAGAATCGATTGTGATATAGACCGAGAGAAGGCCGATTATTAGCGGAAGAATCGACTTTCACAATCCACAGGGCAAAAAGTCGCTTTTGTACCGGAAAATCGATTGTGAAAAAGTGTCATTACTATGGTGCCACAAAAATATGTTTGGTGTAATGCCTTTAAAAATGAAAAAATGACTCTGATATTACACCTACATAATCCAAGTTCAAGAAAGTTGGCTAAACTTTTGATGAACATATTCAATCTTTTGCCATGAATTCCTTGTGCTTTTATGATTGGGTGTTTATTGCAAAGTTTTTTTCTGTCAGTAAATTTTAATAGAGAAGTCGGTGTGAAAGTTATGAAAAAGCATCTTAGTGTATGGATAGATTTGTCATATCTGATTGCTGTTCATTTTCTTTCCTTAATTTTTGTTGCAGAAACGGAATATTAGGTCGAACATTCGACTTACCATATTCCCCTTCTTGCTGTGTGTGTTGCTTATTCTCATCCAAATATTGATCAACAAAGAATTGGATAAACCATCCAACAAATGTGGATGCACTTGTATTGATACTAATGGCGATGGAAAATGCGAAAAGGTATGTGGAATCGAATATTCTACTTTGGACCAAGTGGGCAGCTGTCCTATACGTAATCCACCCGAATGGCCTCCCTTGTTTTACAAGTGCCAGCCCCTGAGTATCGTGCTGTGCAAACCGCCCCTCTGATTCGTGTAAGAGGACAGGGTCCTATCCTGCATCAATACTTGTGACTGGAAATAATCAATCATTTGGACAAAGTATACCTTTAATCACTCACTTTAATCACTCGCTATATCTTGCTTCATGATTCTTGTTTAAGCCCATGGTTTTATTTGTTTTTGTAACTTTGATAGGTCTAGCAGCAAAGATGTTCCCTAGTGCATTAACCTTGAACAGCTCGGATATTTTGTACAGCATAGCCAACAATGTCTTGGTTAGGCTTGCTGTTTTTCATTTGAGTTACTTCATATATATATATATATATATATATATATATATATATGTTGTCATGAGTTTAAATTGTTTTTTGTTATTCGTGCTAATGAATAGTATGTTGTTGCTTTTGTCAGGGCTCAGATACACCGACTCAGCTCTCCAATTTTCTGGAACCGGCTTTTTTTTCAAACAAACCTGCATATTATCTTCAATCTAAGTGTCTTTCAAGCTCTAGTTTCCCTGTCTCCTTCATGCTTGGTTCTCTTTCAGTGCAAGAAGGTATTGTATCATTTTAGTGGTCGGATTTTCTATTCCCTAACTGGGCAAATGTTCATGATTATACGTTGAAATGTCAATTTTCACAGTTGTGATTGTGTTTTTGTGCAGAAATAAGTTGCCTTCAAGGTCTTCACCTGTGGCGTAATAGTTCTTCAGAGATCAACAATGAGCTATATAAGGGCTACTGGAAGGGCAATCCGGAGAGAAAGATAAACGAGATGATTGCAGCAGGTTTTCGAGTTTAACTCTACCAAAATGACATGTTTGATTTTCTGTAGTGTTGGAATTAATTTAATATATGTTCTTTTTCTGCGTAACAGCTTATGATTTCTTAAATTCAAATGAAAATTAGAACTTCAATGTCAGCATATGGTACAACTCTACCTACAAAAAAATGACACAGGAAGTACACCTACCTATTGCATTGACACGTGTCCCTCGTTCTGTGAACTTGGTATCCATTTCCTGGCCTCTACTTTCCCTGATACTTCCTGAAGCTTATTTACATAATTATATATGAGAAGATATTATAGCTACAAAATTGGTTGAAGAAATCAGTTCTTTTGTTGATTTGTTTTTTGTTTTTGTTTTTTCAGGCATCAAATGCGTGTGTCTTGAGTTTCTACTTGGAGCTGGGACGAAAATTTTGTTAAAGAAATGCGAAATGCCCAAACCAGGAACTCAACTCAGGCTGGATTTTTCTTCACTACTCGGACCCTTATTCTTTACATGGGTCATTATACAACTCTTTCCTGTAAGTAAAGTTCAACGTCTTCGTAATTGTTTTGAAACAACGCATGCAAAGTAAAGCTCAAAGGCTTAATTCGTACTCGATTATTTCGTCGAATTTGTTTAAATCCCTTTTTCACTTTCTTGCAGGTGGTATTAACTGCTTTGGTTTATGAGAAACAACAGAAACTAAGAATTATGATGAAGATGCACGGCCGGACGGGCTTGGAGATGGCCCCTATTGGATGATTTCATACGCTTATTTTCTTCTGATATCTTTTATTTTATATGCTAGTTTTCGTAGTCTTTGGTTCAGTGATAGGTAATTACTCGAGTATATAACTACTATTCTTATTCAAATTCTGCTGTAACTGCTTAATTAACCATGCTGTTTCTTTTTCTCTTCTTTCAGGTTTAAAGTTCTTCACCCTAAATGATTACAGTATCCAGTTTGTTTTTTTATTTTATCTTCATAAACATGCAAATTGCCTTGGCATTTCAAGTTGCTGCATTTTTCTCAAGTGTGAACACTGCTACAGGTTTGATGTCTACTAATGACGTGGTCTTTGATGTAATTTTTTGCAGTGCTTGGTTACATATTGGTGTTCGGGTCAGGCCTGTTAGGTGGATTTCTATTCCAATTCTTTATTCAAGATTTGTCGTTTCCAAGTAAGTAAACATATGAAACTCTCAGTTTTCCATAATTTAATCTTCATTCCTTTGTTAATCCAACTATAGACTATGATCTTGTCCTGCGATGCACAGATACTTCTGTATGGTAGCTTGTCTTGTAAACGATTTGTCTCCTACTCAAATATGCATTGGATACACACTTGGGGTGAATTTTGTAATTTTTAAAAATTGGATACGGGATTGGATATGCATATCTATAACTCGGATAGGTGACATGAATATCCGTCTTGAAAATTGAGTAAAAGCTGCCAAATAACGACTGAGAGAAGCTGTCCAAAATAAATAAAACCACTAAAATATGTTTATTTTATCTGCTTTACTATTATTATTTGGTTCTTATAGTTTTGACTATGTACAATTTGGTCCCTATATTTTTAATATTTATCCATATTCCCTTTGTACACGTATCCTATATTTTTCAGAAGTCCCGCATCTATGTATCTCGTATCTGCGTATTCATACCCACGTATCTGTACCTGCGCAACCTAGAATTCTTGTCTACTGACAAACAGTAAGGTTTGCCGACATTTTTACTCCATTTTTTTTATATTTATGACGAGAACAATTTGCTACAATGCAGGAGGATGGATCATTGTGATGGAGCTATATCCGGGATTTTCACTTTACCGTGGTTTATACGAGTTGGCACAATATTCCTTCTCAGGGGATTATATGGGAACATCTGGAATGCATTGGAAAAACTTAAGTGATCCCAAGAATGGGATGAAAGATGTGTTAATTATCATGTCAGTTGAATGGGTATTGGTGCTTTTTCTCGCGTTTTACGTCGATCAAGTTCTTTCATCGGGGAAGAGTCCTTTATTTTTCCTACAAAAGTTCCGTAAAGACCCTTCTGGATCTTTCCGGAGACCTAGTCTGCAAAGGCAGGGGTCCAAAGTTCTCGTTCAAATGGATAAACCTGATGTTCACCAAGAGGTAAGGTTGATGTTTGGAATGTGACATGCCACGAGATCAATGGACATAACTGACGGTTTTTCGTGCTTGTTTTGTAGAGGGAAAAGGTTGAACAACTACTACTTGAGCCGAACAATGGTTATTCTATTATCTGCAATGACCTTAAAAAGGTGTATCCAGGAAGAGATGGAAATCCTAAGAAGTTTGCAGTAAGAGGACTCTCACTTGCTTTGCCCCGAGGCGAATGCTTCGGCATGCTTGGCCCTATTGGTGCTGGCAAAACCTCTTTTATTAGTATGGTATAAACCCCACCCACCTCCCCTCCTTCACCTCCCTTGTATTTATATATGCTTCCTCTTTTGTTGCATACTAAAATCGTGTTTTTCCTCTGTGTGATTGCTTAAAAGATGACAGGGCTTATAAAACCAACCTCTGGTGCTGCATATATTGAAGGATTTGATATCCAGACTGATATGGATAGAATATATACGAGCATGGGTGTATGCCCCCAGCTGCCCAGCATGAGTATGCATCTAACAACTGGACGTCTAGATATAATGCAATTACCCATTTTTTTTCACTTCAAGATTTTACATGACAAAAAACGCTTTTGGTCCTTTTTGTTTCACGTTTTTTTGCAATTTAATCCCCATGCTTCATCTCGACACTTTTTACTCATCTTTGCATTTTTTTATTTTTACAATTTCAGTCTGTTGTGATGTGTACCGCAACCAACATTGAAAGTATGAAATTGTTCCACCAATAAAAACTTGACACGTAGTAAAAATGGACTGAAAAGGTAAAATAAAATGCATAGACGAGGGGTAAAAGTGCAAGACTCATGAAACAAAAGGGGTATCTTTTTTTTCGTTTCTCAAATTCTTATTTTACAGACTCAAACAGGACATTCTTTTTCTTTCATTTTACTGGATCGATCTTTATTTAGAGTGAAATGCATCAGGATCTCTATTTAGAGTGAAGTGCACTTACGGACACACATTATGTATTTGTGTTAACAGCTGAAGGGTCGATACGGAGGCTCATACGTGTTCACAATAACAACATCAATCAACCACGAAGACGAAGTAGAGAGCATGGTACGACGTCTTTCCCCAAACGCAAACAAGATATATCAGATATCATGTACACAAAAATACGAACTGCCAAAACAGGAGATTCGGATTGCAGATGTATTTGAAGCAGTTGAGAATGCTAAAAATAGATACACAGTACAAGCATGGGGTCTTGCTGATACTACTTTAGAAGATGTTTTTATTAAGGTTGCTCGTAGTGCACAAGCAACCGATGTTCTATCATGATTTTATAATTTTCTTTAATATACGTGTATTTATTTATTTATGTATATGTATATAATCAACCTTACCAGCACGATATAGAGAAACTCTCCTTATTTACTATAAATAATGTACAGATATATTTTTTGATCATGAGTTGTATAACCGTTCGGTTCGGTTTACTCTATTTTAAAATCAAATCATTTTGTATCAATATGATTCGGTTTTAGCCCGGTTTAGTACATCCAAATATGTGGTTTACTTTGGTTCGGACAAAAACGTCATCCCTAATGAAAAATGAAGTTCTATCAAGGCTTAGGAACAATGTTATAACTTATAAGAACAATGTGGTATAGAAATATAGGAACACAATGAGTTTGATCGGCGTCTTGGTCAAATAGTTCGGTTGGATATGGCTCGAGATCGAATAGGCTCGAATCGAATAATGCTCGGATACTATAGAGTCAATCTCAAACGTTCGTATGCTTGATTTGTTAGTTTACGAGCACTTTGTGTGTTAAATCGATAATTTAGATGTTTCAATGAAGAACTAATTTTTCTTTTAGAATATTAGTTTTAGAGGAAAAATATATCAAGATTATTTTATACTTCTCGTAGTCTTTTGATTTTGTTTACATAACTCAACGTAAGCTCGAATTCAACTTTAGTTCGAAGATGCTTGTGATCGAGTTTGAATTCGATAGTCATCTTGAATTTATGCTTGAATTCTGCTTGAATTCAAAGGTGCTCGTGATCGATTTGAATTCGGTAATCATGTTGAATCCGTGCTCGAACTTACCTCCGATTCCGGCGTCCCACATGCCAACTCCGGTGCTGACATTTCTTATTGTATATACTTTTAGGAATGAAATCTGGATGTGATGACATGTAGAAGTGTGGGATATTTTGCTTCTTTCAATATAAAATGCTATTATAAAAAACAATTACTATTGTACATGCTCATGCACCTACCATTTTTTCAGCTATTTTATAATTTTCAGTTATGCCATTTTATAATTTTCACTGATTATGGGATTAAGTGATAATTTTCACTGATTATGGGATTAAGTGATAAGTAAGAGTTGCATGTCTGGAAATTTATCAGTGGGAATCAGATCCCCTAATTCATTAAGCGTAGCTATAAAACATTATCAAAATTCAAGTGTCACTTGATTTCTTAACAATAAATTGTTAATTATTTTACAAATTGGTCCTAAAACTAATAAGATGCCTTAAGCATTAACATTACTAGGTCAACCATTAACTCCAGCACTGCCACCACGACCGCCGCCATAGCCGCCGAGGCCACCGCGGCCGCCCTGGCCGCCGCGGCCATGCCGACCGTTACGGCCGCCAACGCCACCAGTACCGCCACGGACGCCTTTGCCGCCATGGCCGCCACGAATGATGCCATTGCCACGGCCGCCGTTGCCGCCGTCTCCGCCGTCGCCGCCGTCGCCCAAATCATGACCCCCCTGCCCCCATGGCCCCCATGGCCCCCACGGCCCCCACGGCCCCACGGCCCGCAGGTTGATCATTTTGCACAGGGGTACCAGTGCCCCCATCCTCACCACGGCCGCCGGCGCCACCATTGGAGTTTCTCCCCCCAGGGGCGCCGTTGCCCCCATTGCCTCCGGGCTGACCAAGAATTCCCTCACCCCTTCTGCACCGTCTTGACCTGGGTATAAGTTCACTCCCTCTTCCACTCCCTCTTCAATTCCCTTGTCAGCCATCTTCCCTAATCTGCCAGAAAATTGAAAATCATTAGTAGCGGCCAAAAACCGAATCCAAGGAATGATATCTACAGAAACATTCTTAATTACTTTACTTTAAAACCGATGAATAAAACATACAAATCTACTCACCCTAAGCGCAGAACATTCTACCCACTGTAAGCGAAGGACAATCACTTTAACTCGTAAAAACGAAATTAAATAGTGCAATTAATGAGTAAAATAACAAGAAAGGAAGGATTTTTTTTTTTTGTTTTGAAAAACGCTGGAATGTAGCTTCGAAATTCAAAGTAACAAGAACAACAACAAAAACAACAACAACAAAAATTCAAAGAGAGAACCACAAACTACAACAACAACAAAAATTACATAAGTAGAAGCAAAAAAAGAGGCTGAGAACCACAAAATTGTGGCTGAAAATCGGAGCAGGAAATGAAATTCAAAGAGAGAACCACATTTCTAGTGGAGACTTTATTAGTACAGATTTAGAAAATACAGAAATGCAAATGAAGAGAAATAGAAGAAAGATTTGCGTCAATAATTTTGTTACCTCAAGAAGCTGGAGAAAGTGATAAAGGAAAGAGAAAGATGTTATGACTTTGGGTAGTAGCAGGAGACAAGGGACGGTGGGAGTGGAGATCGAGTAATTTATAAGAGGGTGTTCACTACTATTTACTGTGAGGTGTTTACCGTTTTACTCCTTACAGATAATAATATTTAAAGGAAAAGGTTGTAAAAAGGAAATTTTATTTTAAATTTTTATTAACAACAACAAAAAAATATTATGAACAACAAAAAAAAATTAAAAAAATTAAGTAGCTTTCTCTTTTTCTGAAACGACTAATCACCACATACTTTGTACATACGTTCACCAAAGATTTAAAGAAATTTACACCATTAATATCTTATTTGCTGTATTTAAAACCCTAAACTATAATATTTTATCAATTTACATCTTTAAAATCGATTTGCCACCTTGAATTATTTGTATATTCAATTTATTTCTAACATTTTGATTTCAATCATCAACAAAGGGTAAATAAGTCATTTCCTAGCGTTCCCATCTTTGCCCAACTTCTTTTATTTTTTTCCACGAACGCAAGCCCTTCTTAAAGAACCATGCCTGTCGGCATCGGAGCTTAGGCCGTCGATGGCGTGACTAATTCTTACCGGGCGGAGTTGATGAAACTCTCGATGTACTAAAATGCGCCGTAAAGATGATCAGTCGTCCTTGATGGAGGAGGAGTCGTGGACCGATTTCAAATTCAGCACCATCACTACCTCCATAATCCGTTTACTAATGATGTATGCGTCTCCAATTGGTTACCTTCAAGTTGGAGCACCACCATAGCAGCAAGAAACGGCTTCCGTTGTCACAACTGGTGTGGCTGGAATATTTTGTAAGTTAATGTTCTCTAATATGTTGTCACAGCCGACGGTGGCTAGAATATTTTGTATTTTAATGTTCTCTAATATGAGGCGTGTTGAAGACATTATTGATACGACGTAGTTTTAGTTAAAACCTACCAATTGTGTTTATGTAATGTGTATTTACTGTCTTACCCATACCTACTTTACTAGTATATAAACTGTACCAATTGTAACACTTTGAGATATAATATACAACACAAATTACCACATGGTATCAGAGCTAGGTTAAACAAAAAAAAAAAAAAACAGCACAGCCATACCCACGGCTTACCCTCACCGCCGGCCACCACCACAGGTCATCTCCTTCGATCGCTCACACACCTCACTGCATCACCAGCACTGTTTTTCTGCTCGCCGCCATGTCTGAAACAGGTGAAACCGATCCCACCATCACCGCTGCTGCTGCCGCAACTGCTGCTGCCGCCGCCACGCCACAGCCACCATATCCGACGTTCACTCCCTCTTCAACGATCCATGTTACCAAATTGACCCGCCAAAATTACAATCTGTGGTGGGCTCAGATCGTTCCGTATCTCCGTGGTCAGGGTGTCTTTGGCTACGTTGATGGCACCCTCACCCCACCATCGCCGACCATCCCTGCCGTTGATGGCAGCACCGCTGCTAATCCTGATTATGCGGCTCACATGGCTATTTGGACGAAAACAGATAACATGATTTTATCTGTCATTACCTCGTCGCTCGCGATGGCGTCTACTACTGAGTTTTACGACCACGACCTCTGCTTCGATTTGGTGCAGACTGATCCTCTTTTGCCTCTCAGAGCCGAGCAAAATTGGTCCAGCTCCGAACCGACCTTGCTTCCACCCGGAAGAATGAGCTCTCCGCCACTGCTTACTATTACAAAATGAAAAATATTGCTGATGAATTACACCTAGCCGGCCACCCACTCTCTGATGATGATTTTTTGGCTTATTTACTTGCCGGCCTTGGACACGAATATGACTCGCTCGTGACTATGCTCTCTATCCGTGACCGTGTATCACCGGAGGACCTCTATTCTCTGCTTCTTACCACCGAAGCGCGCATTCAGCATCAGCGGCCGATCACAGTCTCTCCTGCTGCTCCTCCCTCACATCCGTCGGCTCACTTTGCTCACGGCACCCAAGGCTCGGCCCAAGGACAGCCGTCTAGCAACTCGCAAACCTATCATGGCCATTCCCCTAATTACCGAGGTCGTGGGGGGCGTGGTCGTGGTGGCCGTGGTAATTCGCGTAACAACACTACTGGTAACGATTCTACTACTACTTGTCAAATTTGTGCAAAAATAGGGCATACTGCCCATTCGTGTTCGTACAGGTATGAGCAATCAGCTGACCCGGCTGCAATCCCACCCCCACCCAACCGCACTCCCCGTCCCCCTCAAGCCTATGCCACTCACCTCCACCATAACCCCAACTCTGAATGGATTCCCGACACCGGTGCCACTCATCACCTTACCAATGACCTGCGCAACCTAAACGTTAACTCTGAGCCTTATGACGGTCCCGAAAAAGTTCACGTTGGCGACGGTTCAGGTTTGTCCATTTCTCATTATGGTTCCTCTAAATTCTGCACTCCCACAAACACGTACCAATTATCCCAAGTCCTTGTTTCCCCTTCACTCACCAAAAATCTATTATCGGTCCATCGTTTTTGTTCCGATAACTCTGTCTTTTTCGAGTTTCATGACAATTTCTTTCTTGTGAAGGACTATTCGGGCAAAGTTCATCTTAAAGGCTCGGTTCGTGATGGTCTCTATCACTTCTCCGCCCCTGGCTCTATTCAAGCTCACCTCACCGCCACTCGCTCCACCAAGCTCTGGCATCAACGTCTCGGCCATTGCTCTCACCCGGTTCTGCGTCATGCTTTACGTAATTTACCTTTTTCTATTCCAAATAAGGCACCGGATGCGGTCTGTGCACCGTGTCAATTGTCTAAGAGTCAACGTCAAACGTTACACGTTTCCAGTTTTACTTCTAGTTCGCCTTTGGATTTAATTTATTCGGATGTCTGGGGTCCCACTGAGTCCTCAATTTATGGTAACCGTTATTATGTGAGTTTTCTCGATGATTTTACTAAATTTATTTGGCTTTATCCTTTAAAATTTAAATCTGACGTTGAAACAATATTCCCACAATTTCTCGCGCTTATAGAACGCCACTTTAACACCAAGCTTAAAGCCATACAAACAGATTGGGGTGGCGAATATCGTCACTTCCAACGTACCCTAACTTCACTCGGCATCCAACATCGTCGCTCCTGCCCCCACACCCATGAACAAGTTGGTGCCATTGAACGCCGGCATCGTCAAATCGTTGAGGTCGGTCTGTCTCTCCTCGCCCACTCCAATCTTCCTTTGCCCTACTGGGAAGATGCCTTCACCACCGCCACCTACATTATCAACCGCCTTCCTTCTCGCGTCTTAGATCACAAATCCCCCTTTGAGCTTGTCTATCACCGCCAACCCGACTATACCTTCCTTCGAGTCTTTGGTTGTGCTTGTTGGCCAAACCTTCGTCCCTACAACCGTCACAAAACCGACTTTCGCTCTAAGACCTGTATCTTCCTCGGGTACTCTCCATCTCACCACGGTTACAAATGTCTCGACCTCTCCACCGGACGCATCTATATTGCTCGCCATGTGATGTTTGATGAGGCCGTCTTCCCTTATACACCAACCCCTACGCCTCCACAACCCACCTCTGTCACCGTCCCTCTTCCTCTCTCCCTACCCTACCACCCAACGGCACCTCGTACCACCAACTCCACACCCCCCATCCTCCCTCCCCCTCCGGAAATCCCCCCACCCGAAGCTACTTCACCACCTTCTCCCTCTCATGTCATACGACCCTCTCCCTCGACCCAACCGCATCCCACCCCACCACCTCCCCCCCTTCCCCCCCGTCATACCATGACCACTCGAACCCGCACCAACACACTCAAACCAAAACAAAATCCCGACTTCATCAGATATCCATTACCCAAAGCCCTCATCACTACCACTTCCACCCCTGACCCTACCTCCTACACCGAGGCTTCTAAACACAAAGTGTGGCGTGACGCCATGCAAGATGAAATAACTGCTCTACTTCGTACTAACACATGGGAACTAGTGCCCTATCGCAAGGATATGAATGTGGTAGGTAACAAGTGGGTGTTTCGTACCAAACACCATGCGGATGGGCATATTGATCGTTACAAGGCCCGTCTTGTGGCCAAGGGATTTCATCAGGCTGAGGGTATAGACTACACCGAAACATTTAGTCCTGTGGTTAAGCCTGTTACCATTCGTGTTTTGTTATCCATTGCTGTCTCTCAGGGGTGGCCGCTCCGACAAGTGGATATTCAAAATGCGTTTCTTCACGGCAATCTTACTGAGACAGTGTACATGGCTCAGCCCCCCGGTTTTGCTCATCCGGATCACCCTGATTATGTTTGCCGCTTAAAGCGGAGCTTATACGGTCTTAAGCAAGCACCTCGAGCATGGTTCTCTCGCTTCACTGAGATACTCACCAGATTCGGCTTTGTGGGCTCCAAAGCCGATACCTCTTTGTATGTTTACTCTTGTGGTACTGTTCGCCTCTACATTCTCATTTATGTCGACGACATCATCATTACGGGCAATAGACCCACTCACGTTGACGAGGTAATTCGGTTTCTTGGCACGCACTTTCCAGTCAAGGATCTTGGCACCCTATCTTACTTCCTTGGTGTTGAGGCACTTCACACGCCGGATGGCTTATTTCTTACGCAGCGCAAGTATATTTTCCAACTCCTTCAAAAGGCCAATATGGATAAATCGAAACCGTGCTCTACACCCATGGCTGCCTCCGCTCGACTTCACCATGATCCGGGTCCCAGTTTTTCGGACCCTGCCCTGTATCGTACGGTGGTAGGGGGCCTTCAATACTTGAGTTTCACTTGCCCGGATATTGCCTTTACAGTGCATAAGGCCAGTAAGTTTATGCATGCCCCTACTGATGCTCATTGGCTTGCGGTCAAACGACTGCTTCGCTACCTCAAGTTCACAATCTCTGAGGGTTTGTTCTTCTCTCGTCGTAATACTCTCCATTTGCGGACATACTCTGACTCGGATTGGGCGGCTGACCCGGATAATCGCCGCTCTGTTGGTGCTTATTGCGTTTTTCTTGGTGACCATCCCATCAGCTGGCGTACCAAACAGCATCTCACGGTCTCCAAGAGTAGCACTGAAGCAGAGTACAAAACCCTCTCCAATACTGCTGCCGAGATACAGTGGCTTTGCAGCCTTCTCAATGACTTGCTTATCTCTACACCGACTCCGACTTTATGGTGTGATAACATCGGGGCCACCTACCTTGCCTATAACCCCGTGTTCCACGCTCGTACTAAGCATATTGTGATCGACTTCCATCATGTTCGTGAGCTCATTGCCGCCAAGAAACTCACCGTTGCCTTCCTTACTTCGAAAGATCAACTTGCGGATCTCCTCACCAAACCACTGGGCAACCCACGTTTTGCAACCTTGAAGACCAATCTCCGCGTGTACTCTTTACCCACGGGATTGCGGGGGCGTGTTGAAGACATTATTGATACGACGTAGTTTTAGTTAAAACCTACCAATTGTGTTTATGTAATGTGTATTTACTGTCTTACCCATACCTACTTTACTAGTATATAAACTGTACCAATTGTAACACTTTGAGATATAATATACAACACAAATTACCACAAGGCGGTGGCAAGGTTGATTTTGTATTATTTAGAGTATCTATAAACTGACTCAATTGCTGACAACAAAGACAATGTTGGGTCTGGTAAAAGTTAGTTCAGTCAGTTTACCAACCAGTGATCTGTAGGCAGTATTGTCATATAATAAAGGTGAATCCCCCTGCTTTAATGCTTGTGTAGATTCCATTGGAGTTTTGGCAGGTTTATCACCGGAAAACTCATATTCTTGCAAAGGATTGAGATTATATATCCTTTGTGAAATAGAAAATTCCATTAGGTGTTCTAGCAGCTTCAATTCCTAAGAAATATCTAAGTTTACCAAAATCCATGATAGTAAACTATTTGTGGAGATGATCTGACATGTCGAATCTGATTCAAATCAGGACTGACTGCAATAATATCATCTACATAAACCAATGAGGCACCGAATGTCTTTCCTGATCATTTGGTAAACAAACCGTGATCGTGTTTGGACTGAACAAAACCTTGACTCTCTAAAGACTCTGACAGCTTGCAATTTGCCTGTCTGCTAGCTTGTTTCAACCCATACAATGACTTGATTAATCTACAAACCTGATTTGGTCTGTCAGACTTAAACCCTTGAGGAAGTTGCATGTACACTTCTTCATGCAAATCTCCACGCAAAAAAACAGTGTTAACATCCATTTGATGAAGATGTCAGTTGTTGCCTGATGCATCTGCTAACAATATTCTGATTGATGTGATCTTCACAAATGGAAAAAAAGGCTTCCTGAGAATCAATACCATAAGTCTAAGTGTAGCTCTTAACTACAATATGGCCTTATATCTCTTTATTGATCCAACATAGATGTATTTTATCTTATATACCCACTTGCATCCAATAGGCTTCTTGCCAGGTGATAATGTAACAATCTTCCATGTTGATATACTGAACCCGCAAACGGTCCTACGGACCCGGGAATTGCCCCGATCGGAGGTCACAAGTATCTAAACCGGCTGCACCATCAACCCGCGTGTCGCCACGCAGGGTACAAGCCACTAGTCGACAAGCTCATGCATGGATTTACATAGCCCCGGGCCAAGACCAAATCTTGAATGTTCGGAGACTTTCCACGCTTATCGCCTCATAGCAGATCAAGGCAAACCAGACTTAACCCTCGCATCACGGAGATCTCGCAACAACTGAGAGGTAGCTCGCTTGACAATGGACACTCGCTAGCGGACCCGTACCAGGCATATCCGGCTTCAGAATGAACCACTACCCGCCCGTGATTGTACTTATGCTTAATTGTATTTAATTAGGTCTTGTCCGATGTCTATAAATAGGAGCAGCGTGTAAATCATAATCCATTCGCATATTCATACAAGCAGGCCAAGCTCTGCCAATTTGTCGACTCTGAGTCTGCATTCATTTCCTTGCGAACCCGTAGCCGGAATCTTCATAGTCCTCATGTACACCACCACTTTCGCCACCACTATTCCGGAGAAATCATAAATAGCCAGCCAGATATCCACGCGTATTAATCATTACCGCCACCGTGATATATCCACCAATATGACATGTGTTGGTCTTTTGTAATGCATCAATTTCCTTCTGCATTGCCTCATTCCATTCATCATGTTTGATTGTTTGATTGCAAGTCTTAGGCTCAGTGACTGCATCAATGATACAAACATACTTGGCATAGTCAGATGAGAGTTTGTCCAGACTCTTTACTTGATTTAATAGACGAGGTGTCTGCACAACATTGGCACCTCGTTGATAAAAGTTTGGTGTCTTTCTAGTCCTAATAGACCTCCTCAGCTGAACTGTTGGCGCATGTGCATGATCAACTCTGACTGATCCTCCACTATGCTCCTCAGCTGAATCTTCTCCTCTGTTGGACTCCTCAACTGAGCACTCAACTGACCCTAAATTATTACCGTTGTTGAAAGATTGTATCAAATAGATTACGTTGGATTATTTTTACTATATTATGCGTAATAATGGTCTATATAATAAAAGTCAGTTTAAATAAAATCATACGAATCATGTTACTAATTGTTGGACAATCTTGTTCATAAACGAAATAAAATACAAGTAAAACGAAATACAAGAAATCGAATTACAATTGCAAAGGAAACGAAAAAGGATATATGATCCGAGCCTGTCTTGCGCGCATACGTTTCTTAAGACTAATTCGTCCCCTAACCTTCGTGTGCCGTGAGCTTCAGCAGGACGTTAATCTCCCAGGATAGAACGGATAGCAATGACAGGAAGCACAACGCCTTCAATTGCTTAAGAACCTGAACAAGAACTGAACAAGAAGTCTGTTTATATAGGCTTTATCATGCAGAGAAGAATTGGAGGCGATGGAATATGAAACATGAACAAATTTCAAGATCATTATTTGAAATGAATGTCATTACTGACAAGGAAATGGAACAGTGCACAGCAGCAGCGGCTTGGATGCCATAAGTGTTGTCGATTGGAAGGTCACTTCGAATTTGATAATTCGATTCGAAAAATAAAGGGATGCCATAAGTGTTGTCAGTTGGAAGGTCACTTCTGAATTTGATAATTCAGTTCGAAAAATAAAGGTTCAGGTTGCAAAACCGAACCTTCACTGGGAGCCTTTGAATCGAGTTGCATTCGTGTCCCGCAGACGCGGCGCTCAAGACACAAGTTCAAGTGAAACCGGATGGATTTGCACCCCCGCGCCAGCAGCGAGAAAACGATGTATAAAGTTGGTAAATTCTTACCACTACACTAATACAACATCATATATATGTTGGCTCTTTTCCTTCCTTCCTTCCAATGTGGGAGAAATTGGTTTCTCCAATTTTCCCTTTATTACTAACACTTTCCATTCACCACTTAGGTCCAATAGGCCCAAAATGACATATCATTTAAAATATCCATTTTAACCATCATTTTCCAACAATCCCCCACATGAATGGAATAGTGTTTAAACCCTAGCAAAGGCTCTAAGAATGAAATTGAGAGTTCGGCGGTAGATCAATGCATAGGATAGGTAGGTGTGACCCTTTGAACCTTCCCTTGATTAAATATGTTTACTTTACTAGATGACTAGTAGACGCGATGTCCTTGAACTATTCTGCCGTTGATGTAAATGATGACATATCAACCACACTGCATCTGTTAGATGTAATATCGTCGGATCAATCATGGATTGACCCGATTACGCAGCGGAAGGCATCAGGATCTAGATCTAAACGAAACAAAGAACATAAATTAAAGATCTAATTCTACAAGGGGGTTTAGGAGCCTACCTTTTATGGTGCTTAACTCCAAGAACAAAAGGCTCCTTGAACACGTGATTGAGCGACCACCGTCTTCCAACGCGTGTCTCTCCAAAGAACACCAAGTGGATGGTGTTTCCCGCCGCCGGACCTCCTTGATATGCTACCGGAATAATCCCGAAGATTATTCCAACTCAAACCCGAAGAAAGATGGCGAAAATTCTAAGCCTCTTTCTTTAATAATGGCGTGTTGTGTTGTGTGTCAAAAGGCAGGAGAAGCTCTCTTTATATAGGAGAGTAAAACTTAGCCTCCAAAGATTAATAATTAATACAAAATCAATTATAGTAATCCTTTTCCTAAAAAGATATATCTAAGATATTCCAAAATAAATAAGGACATATAAAAGATATTCTTTTCCTTAAATTATTTAACACATAAATAATTTAATCACATGTCAAATAATTATCTAAGAAAAACTAATTTCCCAATAATTAAATAATAAAAACAAACATGCGCACCTTTTCAATCAAATAAGGTCACGCACCTTTTTATTCTTTTGACCAATTTGGGTCAAAATTGGTCAACACACCAATTCGATCGAGTCACTTCGCGAAAAATGTCTTTCAGTGTATTTAATTATTTAGTCCAACTAAACAATTAATCCACATATCCAATTAAATAGTCCAATCCAACCATTTAATTATAATCGAGGTGCAACGACGAGAAATCCAATTATGCTTATATTAGGAGCCACGTCGGGACTACAATGGGATCATATTCAGAAATTCTACAATAAATCGAATAAAAATTATTCGTCAAACAGAATAATTATATCCAACCTATTAATTTCGGGATTACACCACCATAAACCCAAATCGAACTCTATCGAATATAGATAACTTACACTCAATTTATGAGTCGAAAGCGTCCACCGATATAATCATTACATACGGATAAACCCTCCATAGATCGCTCATTTCGATTCGGGATATTTCCGTAAACCCTTCTCGAAACATCTTATCCTTATTTACCATTAACCCCTAGTGATCAATTAGTTCATATTCAATATAATATGAACTCGGCCGATCGATCGCTTTTAGGGTCAACAAATAAAGGAATCGTTCATCTACTTCCCGAGGAAGGAATGGATTCCATATTCGTGATAGCACGGACTACTCACTCATCCCGAATAGAGCCAACGAGAAGCGTTGGACCACATACTTCGAAGTGATCCTTACTAACACATCAAACTCTACCCTAGTCTAAGCGTGCGCCGCAGTGATCACCTCCGGGATTAAGATTAATCCATATATGATCATCTTGTGATTCGATAAGACTTCTCGATTACGGAATTATATCGAGAACTCAAATCAAATCGGTCGATACTATATGATTATCATCATATATAAATGCCCCACTAGGTACTCCTATTACCGGCGATCCGGATAAGCATCGTCACACGTAAAGTGTTTCAGGCGCATTATTAGCAAATTAATCATGAGACCCGTGCTCAGATTAATAAGCGCGCTACGGACTAAAATTAATTTTAAGTACATCTCACTAACTCAATCCTCTTGTGTATAGCCATACACCGAGTTACGTGATTACATAAACGAGGTACTTAGGGTTTTCGTTAGTGTCTTAATTATAAACATAAATGCATATAATAAGATGAATTATTAATCTGGCCCTAAAACAATTAGATAATTGTCTTTCGGGCACTACACCTAACAAAGATCTACCTATCAACATAGGTTCTTGCGGTTATGTCCATTTTGGCCGTGGACATCTGCACTGGTTCAAGAAGAGTTTCTAAGAATTGCGCCCTCACAATTCCCTTTGAAGCGGCCCTCTTCTCTCTTACATAGGTGATTACGTAATTGAGAATTTTCTCAAAATATTCTTCTTACACAAATCATTAAAAGCTCTTATGTGAGCTTATCCTCGTTCAATCTCACTTGTTTCTTCATCTTAGGAATGAGCTTGAGGTTACCCCACAAGTGACTTTACTTCGGCAATTAGGTTTTCCCATTGAACCAAGATCTTGGGATCTCCAATCTACAAGGTTGGGTTTTCCTTCATAAAAGTTTTATTCCATGGGCTTTAGTCCCATTCCTCTTGATGATTTAGCAACTACTCTCTATTTAACCCTTTGGTTAGCGGATCCGCAAGATTATCCTCGACTTAACATAGTCTAAGGTAATCGTATCAGTTGAGAGTAGTTGTCTAATGGAATTATGTTTTCGCGTATGTACTAGACTTACCATTATACATTATGTTCTGTGCTCTTCCAATCGCAGATTGACTGTCACAGTGAATACATATTCCTGGCACTGGCTTCGGCCATTGAGGAATATCCTCCAGGAATTGATGCAACCATTCTTCCTCTTCCCCACATTTATCCAATGCCACAAACTCAGATTCCATTGTGGATCTGGTTATCACGGTTTGTTTGGAAGATTTCCAAGACACGGCTCCACCGCCTAATGTGAATACAAAGCCACTTGTGGATTTTGAATCCTTTGAATCTGAAATCCAATTTGCATCAGTATATCCTTCTATAACAATTGGTTCTCTTGTATAGTGAAGGCCATACTTACGAGTATATCTTAAGTATCTCAGTAACCTCACTATAGCTTTCCAATGTTCATGACTCGGATTACTAGTATATCTACTTAGCTTGCCAACAGCAGCAGACGTGATATCCGGTCTAGTACAACTCATTAAGTACATTAGACTCCCAATGATCCTTGCGTACTCTAATTGAGATACACCTCACCTTTATTTTTGAACAAAGGTTGACTTTGATCTATTGGAGTTCTAGCTTCATTTGAGTCATCTTTATTGAATTTTTCCAGGATTTTATCAATATAATTAGATTGACTCAATATGAGACCATTAGAATTTCTTGTAATTCTAATTCCCAATATCATCTCTGCTAAACCCATATCTTTCATTTCAAATCTGGCGTTTAACATATCTTTGGTAGATTTGATCATTTTATCATTACTACCAACTATCAGCATGTCATCCACATAAAAACATAAGATGACATAGCCATCTTTTGTTTCTTTCATGTAAATACATTTATCACATTCATTGGTTTTGAACCCTTTTTCAAGCATAACATGATCAAACTTTTGATGTTATTGTTTTGGTGCTTGTTTTAAGCCATATAATGACTTAACCAATTTACACACTTTCTTATCTTGTCTGGACTAGAAAAACCTCAAAGTTGTTCCATGTAGATTTCTTCTTCTAAATCTCCATTTAAGAAAGCGTTTTTTCACATCCATTTGATGTACTTCTAAATTACGCAAAGCGGCTATAGCAAGTACCATCCTAATGGAAGTTATTCTAAATCCTTTGGAGAATATGTGTCAAAATAATCAAGACCTTTTTTGACTATAACCTTTTATTACTAGTCTGGCCTTATATTTATCAATAGATCCATCAGGTTTCATTTTCCTCTTAAAGATCCATTTTGATCCTAGTGGCTTACATCCCGGAGGTAGATCAACTAACTCCCAAGTATGATTTTGCAATATAGAGTCTATTTCGCTATCTATTGCTTCTTTCCACATTGGACCTTCAGAAGAAGTTGTCGCTTCTTTAAAGCTTTGAGGATCTGTCTCTATCATATAAGTGATAAAATCTTCACCAAAAGATTTTTCAGTCCTCGACCTTTTGCTTCTTCTTGGCTCAACCTCAGTTGGCTCTTCTTCATTTACTTGTTCAGTAGGGTGATCCTGAACATGAAAACGCTTTAATGAACTAGGTTCATTTGTTTTAGCCGGAAATACGTTCTCAAAGAATGATGCATTTCTCGATTCCATTATCGTATTTTTATGTATTTCAGGATTATCTGACTTATACACAAGAAATCGATAAGCACTACTGTTGTGTGCATATCCAATGAATATACAATCAACAGTTTTTGATCCTATCTTTACTACTTTGGGTGTAGGTACAAGCACCTTTGCAAGGCACCCCCACACTTTCAAGTATTTGTAAGAATGTGGTTTACATTTCCACAGTTCATAAGGAGTATTCTCTTGTTTCTTTCGGGGTATCTTATTTAAAAGATAATTGCTAGAAAGGATAGCTTCCCCCCACAAGTTTTGTGATACTCCTGAACTCAACAACATTGAATTCATCATTTCTTTCAATGTTCGATTTTTCCTTTCAGCAACTCCGTTCGATTGTGGTGACCATGGCGCGGTTATTTCATTAATAATCCCATGTTCGGCACAAAAATCACTTAGTGGTGCCAAATATTCACCACCTCTATCGCTTCGGAGTATTTTGATCTTTTTTCCATGTTGATTCTCAACTTCTTTTACGAATAGAATAAATTTATCTATCGCTTCATATTTTCTTTTTAACAAGTATACATAGCAATATTTAGTGCATTCATCGATAAAGGTAATAAAATAATTATTTCCGCCTCTTGATTGCACAATTTTAAGATCACACACGTCGCTATGTATTAGTTCGAGTGGTTGCATATTTCTTTCAACATTTTGAAAGGACGCTCTTGTTAATTTCGCTTCAACACAAGTTTCACACTTATGTTCTTTATCAATTTCGAAGTTGGGGATATATTTTAGACTTATTAATCTACGCAGGGAATCGTAATTAACATGTCCTAGTCTACCATGCCATAAGGAAGGTGACTCAACCAAGTAAGCAGAACCAGCAATATTGTTATTGATATTGTTTGGCCTAACAGCCATTACATTCAGCTTGACCATGCCATTACATGCATACCCCTTACCGACATACATACCACTCTTAGTTAAAGTAAACTTGTCGGACTCTAAAACAAGACGGAAGACATTCTTATTCAACAGCACTCCAGACATTAGATTCTTGCGCATATCCGGGACATATAGCACATTCTTCAGAGTTAGATGCTTGCCAGAAGTCATCTTCAGAATCACTTCTCCTTTTCTAGCTATAGCAGAAGTAGCCGAGTTTCCCATGAACAAAGTCTCATTACCTTGAACTGACTCGAACATAGTAAACACTTCCCTGTCAGAGCATATGTGCCTTGTAGCTCCTGTGTCTACCCGTCATTCTCTAGGATTTGAATCCACCATGTTCACTTCAGACACGACAGCACAAAGATCAATCTCTTCCATGCCTTGAACAATATTTGCTTCTGAAACCTTCTTCTTTGGTAGCTTGCAATCGCAGATTTGTGACCAATCTTGTCACAATTGAAACATTTCCTTGGAACTTAGGTTTTCAATGCCACCTTCGGTCCCAATTTAGCTTTTGGTCCCGTTTTGATTTCTTAACAAACTTGTTCTTTTTTCGAGCTTTGGCCATGTTCTACCACGTTGGCCCTTGCAAGATTCTGAGAGTAATTTCCTCTTTTATCAGACTTCTTATTGTCATCTTCAATACGAAGCCTAACAACAAGATCTTCCATGCTCATTTCCTTTCGCTTATGCTTCAAGTAATTCTTGAAATCTTTCCACGCATTTGGTAATTTCTCAATAACACAAGCGACTTGGAAAGTTTCACTAAGCTCCATCTTTTCAGCTTGAATCTCGTGAAGAATCAACTGAAATTCTTCCACTTGTTCCATGAGTGGTCTAGAGTCCACCATCTTGTACTCCAAGAACCTGCCAACGACAAATTTCTTTGTACCTGCATCTTCGGTTCTATACTTTTTGTCTAGTGCCTCCCACAATTCTTTTGCACTTTTTTTTATCACAATAAACATCATACAATGAGTCACATAAACAATTCATTACATAATGTCTACACAAATAATCACATTGCTTCCATTCCTCCATGGCAAACAGAAAATCTTGATTCGGCTCTCCTTCCGCTTCCGGTGTTGGTGGATCATCGGTTAGGAATTTAGCCATACGCAAAGTTGTGAGATAGAACATCATCTTTTGTTGCCATCTCTTAAAATTCAAGCCATTGAATTTTTTCGGCCTCTCATGCTGATTCATAGGAGCAGCACCTCGATTTGGCACTTGTTGCACCGTAGCCAAAGGCTGAGTCTGACCATCAGCACCATTCTGAGCCGCACTGGTTGTCATTTCTGAAATTTAACACACCTCGTTTCGCTTTCTTGAAGTATGGAAAACTGAATCACAAAACTGTTATGAACAGTTTATTAAGATCGAAACTGTTCAACACAAGAACCAGCTCGATTCAACACAGTTATTAAAACTGTTCGTTCTCAATTTCTTCTCGTTAATGAACAAGAAATATCAGAGTTAGTCTTAAGATTGTTGGACAATCTTGTTCATAAACGAAATAAAATACAAGTAAAACGAAATACAAGAAATCGAATTACAATTGCAAAGGAAACGAAAAAGGATATATGATCCGAGCCCTGTGTTGCACACAGTTTCCTTAAGACTAATTCGCCCCCTCACTTTCGTGTGCCGTGAGCTTCAGCAGGACGTTAATCTCCCAGGATAGAACGGATAGCAATGACAGGAAGCACAAGGCCTTCAATTGCTTAAGAACCTGAACAAGAACTGAACAAGAAGTCTGTTTATATAGGCTTTATCATGCAGAGAAGAGCTGGGAACTGATGGAATATGAACATGAACAGCCTCAGCATCATTATTTCGAAATGAATGTCATTACAGCAAGGAAATGGAACAGGCACAGCAGCAGCTTGGATGCCATAAGTGTTGTCAGTTGGAAGGTCACTTCTGAATTTGATAATTCAGCTTGGATGCCTAAGTGTTGTCAGTTGGAAGGTTCCCGAACCTTCACTGGGAGCCTTTGAATCGAGTTGCATTCGTGTCCGCAGGACGCGCGCAAGACACAAGTTCAAGTCGAAAACCGGATGGATTTGCACCCCCGCGCGCCAGCAGTAGAGAACAGTGTATAAAGTTGGTAAATTCTTACCACTACACTAATACAACATCATATATATGTTGGCTCTTTTCCTTCCTTCCTTCCAATGTGGGAGAAATTGGTTTCTCCAATTTTCCTTTTATTAGTAACACTTTCCCTTCACCACTTAGGCCCAATAGGCCCAAAATGACACATCATTTAAAATATCCATTTTAACCATCATTTTCCAACACTAGTTACATTATTTTTATAATGTTTTTCTCAATAAAATCTCCCTTTTATCGAAACATGTTACACAACTACATTCCATTGATTTCTTATATCATATAACAACCTTACGGAAAATATTATGGTACAACAATAATAGCAATGGTCGTATAAGATAGATGAATACAATGCATTTACTCATTCATATTTTGAGATCAATTCGTTCTTGCTTTATTTTATTTTAAAGGGGGTAGGGGTCAATTTAGACAAAAAATTTGATAAATGGGTCTGGAAGGACAAAAGTAACATTTTCATGATTATAAAGGACAAAAATCACAAATGTTACTTTACAATTGTTGCTTCATGTGTTAATGTTACTTTGTATTTCACAATTGTTACTTCATATTTACTTTATTTCACATATGTTACTTCATAAATGTTACTTTTGTCCTTATTAAATTACAATGTCCTTCTATCCCTTTTTTTTGATAATTTTGTCCTTCTGGACAAAAAACTATATTTTAAATGGTACTACTAAGTACTCCCTCCGTTTTTTTATTTGTCACATTTCAGGTTTTGCCATTTTTTTATTTATCTGTCATTTTACATTTTCAATGCAGCATTTATTATTTTTTCCTCCTTTACCAAAAAAATATTTACATCTCCAATAAAAAAACACAATTCCAATACTAAAAACTCCTTTACCAATAAAACATTTACATCTCCAATAAAAAAATATATTTCCAATACACATATTAATTACTTTTTTCATCTGTGTGATTTTTCTCTCTGCGACATATATATAAAAACGGAGGGAGTATAATATAGTGTTATAATTAGTCAAAGAGTGCTTTCTATTTCTGAAATGTTTGAATACACACATATTGAATGGGTAGTTGAATACTTCAATTAAAGAGATATTGCGTCTCTTTAAAGCTGTTGAGTGCTTTTTTTTAACCTATGGAGTGGAGTCTAAGTCAACAGTTGGGAGCAATAAATGATAAAAAAAAGACAAATTAAATAGAAACTTGGCTTATTTTTTTTAGTTTTTTTGTCAGAAGGACAAAATTATTAAAAAAAGGGGATAGAAGGACATTGTAATTTAATAAGACAAAAGAATATTTATGTAAGAACATACGTAAGTAATATATGTGAAATAAAGTAAATATGAAGAATATTGTGAAATACAAAGAACATTAACATAACGTAAATATAATTGAAAGTAACATTTGTGATTTTTCATCCTTTATAATCGTGAAAATGTTTCTTTTCATTCTTCCGCACTCCATTTATCAAATTTTTGTCTTTTACGCCTTCCCCTATTTTTTTCAATTCAGTGCATAATAGTATTACGTCCGTCCCAAAAGAATAAGTTTATTTAGTTTTTGGTTTTGTCTCATAATATAAGTTCATTCAGATAACTAATTAAGCATATATTGCATTTTTCTTATTTTACCTCTCATTTATTACTTACCCAACCACTTTTCACTATTTTGCATTAATTAAAGTTAAGGTCATTTTAATCATTTTTATCAAAATTAATGACACATAACCAAGTTAACCATCTTTTTTAATCTGTGTGAAAAATCAAACGGAATTATATTTTAAAAGTATTAATTTTTTTTTATGTGTATGTAAAAAGGTTATTCTTTGTAACTACTCTCTTGAATTAAATGTGATGGGTGCCGTAGGGTAGTTGAGTAAACATATATTCCAACTGTCTTCTTACTACTATTCTTTATATCATGTATTTATAATTTTCATTATTTACAACTATACTTTGTAAGAAAAAATATTATTTATATTAAACTATATGCTACATTTTTTTTTGTTTGAGAAACTATATAGCTACATTATGCATGATATATACTTACATTTTTTATACAACAATCAACAACCTATAAATAAGCCCTTAACATATAGTTACTATGTGCTAATATTATTGTTAGATCCGTGTTACAATATGTGTTAAAAAAACAATACACAAAATAAAACTACAACAGTAAATAATAATGCAAAATAAAATACTCAAACCAAGGTGAATACGAACACTATGTTTTTAAGACAATTTGCTCCGGTATAGTGTATACGGTGCTAGCAATTGTATCACATGATACAACGGTTTATGTAACATCCCGACTTTTCAGAAAAGGGTAAAAGAGTCTTTTAACAAATTCAGGTTTCTCGGGTTATTTAATTAAACGATTTGAAGTATATTTATATATATGTATATATATTCGAAACCTAAATTTAAAAGAATTTTTGGGGTTATGTGATATTCCGATTTTCGGAAAAGAATGGACGGGCGTTTCTTTTAAAGCGAAATATTAGGTTCGGTTTCCTTCTTTTATTCGGAGTTATATTTTTGGACGTTTTATATATATATTTTGAGTCTTATATCTATAGTTAAAAGGAAAATCAGTTTTTGTTTTAAAGCAAGGGTAATTAGGGAAAAAGGGTTTAAGGAGGAGTTAGGTTGTAAAAAGGAGTTTATCACTAATTACTCCCTTTTTCAGTTTCAGCCCCTCCCTATTACCTTTGTGCGACTTTGTGAGAAAGAAAAGAGAGCCAAGAGTTTTTTTATGTGTTTGGGGGTGAGAAGACGAACAGGTTGATCAGGTTTTCGTTGAGGAGTTCGGGGACGTTTTGATGGCATTGAAGCCCTCTTGATGTTTCCTTCTTTTTCTTTTAAATGTTGTACGGTTTATCTTGTAGATTCCCTTATAAGCTTGTTGTACTTTTATTTCAAGTTTGTAAGACTAGTTTTGTATCTTCTCTTTGGGACATCGTACGTTGTAAGCTTGTTATCGTTGTTGTAAGCTTTTCCTTTTTACCCCCTGAGCGGTTTGTTTTTACATTCAGTAGCATTTATGGTTTTTACCCGAGTCTTTTGGACTTCCGTTGCTTTATTTTTGATACGACGACGTAGAGGCTGGCGTATAATTTTAGATTTATTTATCGTTATACGCGCCGAACGTTCTCTTCCGGATAAGGGCTCGGTATCTGGGAGCGGGGCGTTACATTTTCACAATTCCAAGAGAAAGAGTTGGTCGTTTTTAGAGCAAGAGCAAGTTTTGGAACCGTTGTGGTTCAAGCATCGTTTGGTATTCTGTTGAGTGGCATAGCAGCAGGATTTTGCTGAGTTTTGATCAGCTTTTCTGGGCTGCATTAGGTAAGGAAAACCAATCCTATGAATTCAATTGTTGGCTATAAGGATTTGATCATGATCTAGGGCAATTTTTGTGTTAGAATTTCGAGTTGTTGCCTTGGTATATGTCTATAGAGGTAATGGTAATGTTAGATGAGATTTATGTGCTCAATGTGTTGTCTTTTCTGGTTTTTTTGTTGAAATACGATCTGGAAATCGCATGGTGATGAAGTTAGGGTTTAGGTCGAACACAGGTGGACGAGCGTCCGGTATTCTGGACGGGCGTCCAGCCTAGGTTCCACCTTGGACGAGCGTCTGGTTGTATAGGACGGGCGTCTGAGGTGCTATTTTACATTCAGGATTGAACTGTTTTGGGTGGACGAGCGTCCACTATTTTGGACGGGCGTCCAGTAAGCTTGAACGGGCGTCCAAGTCTTTAAACGGGCGTCCAGTTTTGTATTGCCTCCTTTCTATGTTAGTTGCTGTTCAGCCTTGAAAACATGCTTTAACTATATGAAACCTTATATGATATGTTAAAATGGTATAAGCTTAGACAAGCCTGAATTGAACTTCTGATTCGTTCAGTTAAAACACCGAATGTACTCTTATAGGGAGTTGAAGTTCGGATACGTCGGAAGAGCATGATAGGCTTGTGCTTTGATGAATTAGTATTCATCAATATACGTGTAATTGCTAGGGCTTGTCCGTGTCAAAGTGGTCTCAGGAAGAGAGTAGTATGCGTGAGGAGATTATTTGAAAACACATAGGTGGCTAGTTAATAACCTAATAAACAACGACTTGACTAGTAAAAGATTAAACAACATGTCTCTCTTGGCTAGGCACCAGGCTAAATCGCGATGCATGTGCTACCTCTGAAGGTGGAAGAACTCCGTGAGTCAAAAAGACCCTAAGCACGGAGGACTCACTTTGAGGTGTGCGTGCTATCGGAGTCTACCTTTCTAGACTTCGTGGATATTGGTGTGATCCACTAATATGTTGCAAAAGAGTGTCCCCAAGGTAGAAGAACTCAGAGGTCAAAGACCCTAAGTCTGAGAGGACTCTCTTTGAAGTGGATGCACGTAGTGCCCTTGAGTGCTTGGTTGTAACATAGATAGGTTAAGTTAGAAAGCTTGATTAGTCACGACGTGTCGATGGGCATGAAGTGAACCCTAGATTGAGTCGGTCTCATTTAAACAACTAATTAAACAAATATCTTTTCTTTATAAACTTTAATTGTTATCATAGCTTCTCTTTCTTATTAAGTACGTTGTACTTACCTCGAATTCATATTTTTCTATGTGTTTGGGGTGAGAAGGCAAAACAGTTGATCAGTTTTCGTTGAGGAGTTCGGGACGTTTTGATGGCATTGAAGCCCTCTTGATGTTTCCTTCTTTTTCTTTTAAAGGTTGTACGGTTTATCTTGTAGATTCCTTATAAGCTTGTTGTACTTTTATTTCAAGCTTGTAAGACTAGTTTTGTATCTTCTCTTTGGGACATCGATGCGTTGTAAGCTTGTTACCGTTGTTGTAAGCTTTTTCCTTTTTTACCCTAGACGGTTTGTTTTTCATTGCTCTAGTAGCATTTATGGTTTTTACCCGAGTCTTTTGGACTTCCGTTGCTTTATTTTTGATACTGACGACGTAGAGGTGGCGCGATAATTTTAGATTTATTTAACGTTATACGCGCGAACGCTCTCTTCCGGATAAGGGCTCGGTATGGAGGGGCGGGCATAGCTTGGTTGGTATCAGAGAGAAGCGTTCCCTGCTTTTCTAGGCTTCCCTTTCTTAAGATAAGACCTTTAAGACTGCTTAGTAACCATTCTGACTTCTTTGATCTTTCAGAATGGCAGGAATTCGTAGAAGTTTCTTTGCTGACCTAAACTTTTGTTTTAAGATAAGGTATCTTAGATCTTTTAGAACCTTTCTGACCTCTTTTGTTCTTGGTGGTAAATCGTAAAACTAAGAATCTTTAGACCTTGGTTAAGTTTCACTAGGACCAGGTGAAGAGTCTTCTGAGGCAAAGGTTAGTTTGAGTTCTAGGCTCACATCCTTTATGTGATGCCCTATAGTTTGTACCTTCTAGGATCTTCAGCAGAACCCTTCTCTTCTTTTGGAGCTTCTAGACTTTTCCTCTTTTGCTCTTTTCTTGGAGGATTTAAAGTTTTCTTATTGCGACATTTTGATTTAATCATTTCTTTTATTTTATATTTTAGTGTTATGCAAAACGAGTAACCGATTTTGTTCACGTTTCTATGTCTTTAATATCACTTCTGAGGTTTCAAAAATTCTGTAAATTTGCAGTCACTTAGAAGATTGCCTTATCTACATTTTCTATTTTGGCATCAACTTAGTTTTCAGTATGGATTGTTCATAAATTGTTTAACAAGGAGGAGTACTCCGTTCAGAAAATTCTGCAGCGGTACTCTTACTTATGAGTCTGTTTTGAATAAGCTAAACATCTTCAAATGACTTGAATTTTTGATATGTTGTAGAAAACTCTCTGATCTGCAATTTTTGTTTTGGAGTCAAGTGCTAATTCTTTCTAGTTTGAGTTAAATCTGCAAAATAATGCAGATTATAAATTTCTGAAAGTTTTGGCAGCTTGCAGCAGTTGACGAAAATAATTATTTTTAACCAACTTATGCTTTTCCATAAATTCTGAATTTTGTGTAGCATATGTAAAGATTGTATACCTACAACTTTTCTTTTTACATCATGTTCAAAATTAGTTTGGTTTGTTTTGTGCAAGTCAATCATTTCATGGTTGACGTACGCACTTAAACTTTTAAAATTATTTAAGTACTTGTTCATGAAAGGCCATACAACATTCTTTCACCTTGGAAGTTTAGGTGTGGGGTAGTATGTGTTGGGAAGGCTTGAAGCATAAGACCCTAACTTACTTGTTATCCAAATAAGAAGTTTAGTGAGTAGATACTAAGTGTTGTAGATTTAATACCCTTTTGTGACAAGAAACAAGTACGTGGTGACTTTCCAAACCAGTGTTTTCTTTAACGAGGTGCTTTCTATAATCATTTAGATTTATACTTAGTTACCTCTAATTTCAAATGTTTCCCTTTGCATACTATTTGTAACCAATGTGCTAGCTAGATCATCCATTTAAAACTTTTTGAACTCGGTAAAAGTTCTTTCATTGTGAAGTTTTATTTTCCAAGTGTGCACATACTTTGATGTATTTTTTTTATGAAGATGTTTTCATAGTGTCAACTAATTGATTTAAGGAAATGATTTTCTCATCCTTCGAACCATGTTGAACTGACAGCTGCATATCATTTCATAGCATCATGTTTAACAGATTCGGGTCAATACACCTTTGTTCCTTCAATGCATTCCCTACAAGATGTTTTAGTGCAGAAAATCTTTTGTTTAAAGACTCAACTCTTTTATTAGAATTTTATACCTTTCCGATAACCGGTTGAAAGATCAAACTTTCTCAAGACGTCCATTTTAATTACATATCCTTTTTGTCTTCCGGTAAGAATACATGAACAACCATTTCTTACCAAAGTGTCATTTAATAGCTCCCAGACTACTTTTAGAAAATTATAAATGTACATATGTTCAAAAGTTCTATCGATAATTACTTTCAAGGTACTACATCTTTTACTCCCTTATGAAATTCTTGTTTTGAAAAAGCGAGTAGTTGAACCACCTTTACAACTCATGCACGTCTTTTAAAGCTACCTTTGATAAAAGATTTTAGCATGCAACTTATTTTGTTAAGAGTTTTCCTCGACAAAAAAAAATTACTACAGGTGTTAAGCTGTTTTGTTTTATTCTAAACCTTCTTTCTTCAAATTGGAAGAAATGACTTTCTGATTTTTATTTTAAAAACAAAGGGTTGTCCTTATCCTTTGAACACTTTCACCTTCGATTCAAAACCTTTTAACAATATCACAATAGTCCTTATTGTGTTAATCTTTGAACGACACAAAAACATGCACTATTCGAAACTCATGTGTTTTCTTTACTCAGTCGTTACTTATAATTTCTTCACGAAGCACTTCTCCGGTTTACCTTTATCTTTGAACCTTTGGAGAAGATGTTTCCCCGCTTTCAAAAAAAAAAAACAACATCTTAATCATAACGGTTGTTGAAAGAAAAGAATATGCACTTCCCGAATTCTTTTGCTTTCTTTCCACGTTTTCATTCATGACCCCTTTCGCAACATTTCACCAATTTACTTGGACCTTCAAAGATGAAATCTTTCGAGAGAATATTATTAAATCTTCAAATTTTTATATATATATTCTATATATGTATATGTACATATTTGAATAATATTTGAAACTTCTTCTACTTCTAGACCTTTCTATTGAACTCTTTAATAACAAGTTTGTCTTTCTTTTGCATTCATTCATACCAATTACTTCAAGAGAAAGGAAAAGGTTTCAATCTGGATTTTGTAGAATGACCTCTGACTGTGATAAATGTCTTAGTCAGAGTACTTTGTTTTTTTAGTGACTTATCACAAGTACCCTCATATAGGCAAATTTTATACATCATCCATTTTGCATTATCTAAACAAATGTTTTAGTATATGCATGTGAACCAAGTTCAATCCGTCTTCATCTTGTGTTACACATCTCAAGGTTTTCCTAATTGCTATTTCCCTTAGTAGTTTCAAATTTTCGAAAAATATTCGCATAACCATTCTTACCTTTCTTCTGGAATCAAAGTGAGGACAAGTTTAAAACTTTGTTCCTATAGATGTGTCGTTTAAAAATAAACTCTTTCACAACGCCAATATTCTGTTGGACTATAAAGTTATGGTTGCTGATAAACTCACTGCCGAAAGTCGTTTTCTTGTCTATAGGAAAGCCTTATAAGGTTAGGTTGGTAGAAGATGTTTATATGGTTACCTTTTTGGAGACTAGTAAAGATTGAAGTTTGCCTATGGTTTGGGTGTGTTATAGATGGTTTAGTGCTGAATTGATAACAAGGCGGAATTGAAGTTCTTTAAGTTAATAGTTAGTTTCTTGAGGGTAAGGCGAATGTATAGATCAGAGTAACTTTTGTTTAAGTCTGGAAACTTCTGTAAGGGTGACGAATGGACAAAGAACCTAGAAGAATACTACTTGTTAATTAGTGGATTGGCATTTGACTTTTGGGACAAGGTGTTATAGGAGGAGCTTAAGAAGTTGGGTCAGAAGAGTTGAGTATGAGGTAGATGTTTTGTATGTGAATAAGATAGAGTGGTGCTTGGGTCTGAAGTACTAGATTAGTGTGATGGACGCGCTGAAGACTTGATGACGAGAATACTAAGGTTTAATCAGTTGGAGATAACATTGATTTGTTTTTGGAAGTGAACTAGAAGGTAGGCAAACGGGTACCTAAGTTGAGAGTGGTGTTGGTTCTGGCAAGTTTCGAGGACGAAACTTCTTTAAGGGGGGAAGAATGTAACATCCCGACTTTTCAGAAAAGGGTAAAAGAGTCTTTTAACAAATTCAAGTTTCTCGGGTTATTTAATTAAACGATTTGAAGTATATTTATATATATGTATATATATTCGAAACCTAAATTTAAAAGAATTTTTGGGGTTATGTGATATTCCGATTTTCGGAAAGGCGGACGTGTCTTTTTGCGAAAACGAAATATTAGGTTCGGTTTCCTTCTTTTATTCGGAGTTATATTTTTGGACGTTTTATATATATATTTTGAGTCTTATATCTATCGTTAAAAGGAAAATCAGTTTTTGTTTTAAAGCAAGGGTAATTAGGGAAAAAGGGTTTAAGGAGGAGTTAGGTTGTAAAAAGGAGTTTATCACTAATTACTCCCTTTTTCAGTTTCAGCCCCTCCCCATTACCTTTGTGCGACTTTGTGAGAAAGAAAAGAGAGCCAAGAGTTTTTCACAATTCCAAGAGAAAGAGTTGGTCGTTTTTAGAGCAAGAGCAAGTTTTGGAACCGTTGTGGTTCAAGCATCGTTTGGTATTCTGTTGAGTGGCATAGCAGCAGGCTTTTGCTGAGTTTTGATCAGCTTTTCTGGGCTGCATTAGGTAAGGAAAACCAATCCTATGAATTCAATTGTTGGCTATAAGGATTTGATCATGATCTAGGGCAATTTTTGTGTTAGAATTTCGAGTTGTTGCCTTGGTATATGTCTATAGAGGTTATGGTAATGTTAGATGAGATTTATGTGCTCAATGTGTTGTCTTTTCTGGTTTTTTTTTTGTTGAAATACGATCTGGAAATCGCATGGTGATGAAGTTAGGGTTTAGGTCGAACACAGGTGGACGAGCGTCCGGTATTCTGGACGGGCGTCCAGCCTAGGTTCCACCTTGGACGAGCGTCTGGTTGTATAGGACGGGCGTCTGAGGTGCTATTTTACATTCAGGATTGAACTGTTTTGGGTGGACGAGCGTCCACTATTTTGGACGGGCGTCCAAGTCTTTAAACGGGCGTCCAGTTTTGTATTGCCTCCTTTCTATGTTAGTTGCTGTTCAGCCTTGAAAACATGCTTTAACTATATGAAACCTTATATGATATGTTAAAATGGTATAAGCTTAGACAAGCCTGAATTGAACTTCTGATTCGTTCAGTTAAAACACCGAATGTACTCTTATAGGGAGTTGAAGTTCGGATCCGTCGGAAGAGCATGATAGGCTTGTACTTTGATGAATTAGTATTCATCAATGTCTGTGTAATTGCTAAGGCTTGTCCGTGTCTAGTGGTCTAGGAAGAGAGTAGTATGCGTGAGGGAGATTATTTGAAAACACATAGGTGGCTAGTTAATAACCTAATAAACAACGTACTTGACTAGTAAAAGATTAAACAACATGTCTCTCTTGGCTAGGCACCAGGCTAAATCGCGATGCATGTGCTACCTCTGAAGGTGGAAGAACTCCGTAGGTCAAAAAGACCCTAAGTACGGAGGGACTCTGCTGAGGTGTGCGTGCTATCGGAGTCTACCTTTTCTAGACTTCGTGGATATTAGTGTGATCCACTAATATGTTGCAAAAGAGTGTCCCCAAGGTAGAAGAACTCTGTAGGTCAAAGACCCTAAGTACAGAGGGACTCTGCTGAAGTGGATGCGCGTAGTGCCCTTGAGTGCGGTTGTAACATAGATAGGTTAAGTTAGAAACAGTTAGTCACGACGTGTCGATGGGCATGAAGTGAACCCTAGATTGAGTCGGTCTCATTTAAACAACTAATTAAACAAATATCTTTTCTTTATAAACTTTAATTGTTATCATAGCTTCTCTTTCTTATTAAGTACGTTGTACTTACCTCGAATGCATATTTTTCTATGTGTTTGGGGGTGAGAAGACGAACAGGTTGATCAGGTTTTCGTTGAGGAGTTCGGGGACGTTTTGATGGCATTGAAGCCCTCTTGATGTTTCCTTCTTTTTCTTTTAAAGGTTGTACGGTTTATCTTGTAGATTCCCTTATAAGCTTGTTGTACTTTTATTTCAAGCTTGTAAGACTAGTTTTGTATCTTCTCTTTGGGACATCGTACGTTGTAAGCTTGTTACCGTTGTTGTAAGCTTTTTTCCTTTTTACCCCTAGACGGTTTGTTTTCTGTTCTAGTAGCATTTATGGTTTTTACCCGAGTCTTTTGGACTTCCGTTGCTTTATTTTTGATACGACGACGTAGAGGCTGGCGTATAATTTTAGATTTATTTAACGTTATACGCGCCGAACGTTCTCTTCCGGATAAGGGCTCGGTATCTGGGAGCGGGGCGTTACAGTTTACCTGTTCGATGTGGTAACACTTCAAACTTCAAACAGACAGTGAACTCTTCCGGTGTCCCGACATTCTTTTCGACAAAATGCAAACTACCTCTGTAGGAGATAAAAATAAATTACTAGGAACTTAGAAAAACTTGATTCATACATTTCCACCAAAATGTAACACCTAACATTAAGACCACTTACCCATGTTTATGACCACTAAGAGTATGATCATTAATGGACATTTTCTCCAACAATTATGTATAGGAATATGATGTATAGTAACATCTAATTTGTTCTTAGTTTGTAAAAATGTATGTAAAATTTCATATTGACATTTATAAACTGCATATTATATCATATATAAGAATATACACTTTGTTTAACACATCATTTATACCCTTAAAAAAACATTATTTATATATCTATCCAAGTAATCAAGTATCCAACTCCTTATATATCTAGACCTGGCCAAATGGTGCAATCGGACCGGACCGGAACCGGAATCGGCGGTTTTGATTCTGGCCGGTTTGGACCAGTTTGGCGAACCGGCAGTTGGATTGAACCGGCGGTTGGAGGCTCAAAACCGGCGGTTGCCGGTTGGTGCCGGTTCACGGTCCGGTTCCAGTATTAACAGGATCTGCATTTTTTATTCCATGGTACAAAAAAAAAAAAAAAAATTAACCGTTGGGCCGGTTCCGGTCTGGTTCCAACCGCCGGTTCCGGTCCGGTTTCGGTTCGAAAAATCCCCAACCGGCCCCCAACCGTCCAACCGGCGGTTTCACAAACCGGCAGTTGACCAAACCGTCGGTTCCGGTTCCAACCGGCGATTACGGTTTGGTTTGGGCAGGTCTAGATGCATGTCACCGCAATATATGTATACGTTGTGACGGATGTAAGATCCCAACTAGCGGAAAATAAATATGTACATATATATCACAAGAAAAGTGTCGGTGCAATGAAGTGTATCATATGCTATCATACTCTCATTCAGTAAACCCATTTTCGAAATAAATAAAACAAAATTTGCAATCAATAACTTAACTACATATCAAAGTAATTAAGAAGTTAAAAAATTGGAGTATTACAACAACTTGTGAAAGTTAAAAATTGGAGTATTATGCCTAATACCATTAATACGTGTCTTTGTCCCATGTAAATAAATTAAAGAGAAAAGCAGGTGGGTGGATACCATTAATACGTAGGAGTATATGTGTAGAGAAGATTGAATTCACACCATCAAATACTTATATTCAATCTGTCAAAAGTCTGCATATGCATCATACCTTCTTCTCTATATTATTCATTGTTCATAGGCAGTGGTTGGATAATTGATAGTTAGAGACATAATTTTAAATAAACCTGCACGTACTTTTTTTTTTCTTTCTCTTTCTTTCTTTTCTCCCTCTTTTGCTTAAAGTCTTCTGTATTCCGAACCAACTGGTCATGTCTACAGAGTCTGATTCTTATCCTGTAAGGCCTGACCAATAGCTCTTCTAACATGACGGCTCTGAGAAAAATCGAACCGGTGACATTCTAGACATTCTTAGATCACTTATCATTTGAGGCAAACTATTTGGTTGCACGTACATTATTTAGTTTCGAATATATCGTGAACAATCTGTTGGTGATTTAAGTATAATCACAAGCCGTTGAGGTAATCGGGGTTTAGTACAAGGATGGATATACTCGTAACACTTAATTATAAGTTTGGAGGTGCGGAGTGCACGCTTATATAAGTGTATATGAGTATACGGATGGAAAATAAGAAAGTATAGTTCGAGAAAATCACTTAAAGGACCGGAAAACCAGTTAAAGGACCAAAAATCAGATTTGGTGAAACAGAGTAACAGGCGCCCGCCTGTGGAACCTCAGCATGCCAAAAAGTTGAACAGAAAGTTTGGCGGATTTACGATGTTCTGAGTGGCCACACAGCGCCACTGCGGGCCCAAAACTCGATTTTTGGTGTCCTTTGGTCATTTTAAATGGTTACAACCAAATGGAACCTTTTCATTTGGTGTCTCTCTCTCTTTGCTCTTTTTCATAAATCTAAGTGCTATAAAAGCAAGTTTACATTGTTGAAACTAGGGAAAAAACATTTTGTAAGCATCTTTGATCTTGTCATATATACAAAACACATCCTAAGTGCTCTTTAAGATCTTTGTCCAGACTTAAAGGTAAAACTCTCAGTTTGATATCTCACTTAAATATTCGTGTAACCCTGGACAAGTAAAAGGGTCGAATAATTTAAGAAGGACAGCGATTTATCGCGAAACCGAGAGGATCCGAATCTTCATTTTTGCAGGATATTCAAGGCATTGGTGATAATCTTCACACCCTTAAATTACAACATTCTTCTTAAATTATTGTTCTGATCACAATGGTGAATGCAAAGGACTTGATGATGAATTTCGGGAAACTGGACAAGTTTGAAGGAGTTGATTTCCGGAGGTGGCAAAGGAAGATGCATTTCCTTCTCACAACATTGAAAGTGGTATATGTTCTTATCACAGAGATACTAGAAGTCGATGATGATGCACCATTGGAGGAATTACGAAGGCGGAACAAATGGGAAATGATGACTACATCTGTCGTGGTCACATTGTCAATGGTATGTCTGATTCGTTATTTGACATTTATCAAAACTTTGCTTCTGCAAAAGAGTTATGGGATGCACTAGAAACTAAGTATTTAAATGAAGATGCATCTGCTAAAAAGTTTCTAGTTGGTAATTTCATGAAATACATGATGGTAGATTCACGGTCTGTAATGGAACAATTCAATGAACTTCAACGCATTTTAGGCCAGTTTGCACAGCAAAAGATGGAAATGGATGAAGCCATTTCTGTCTCTAGTATCATTGATAAACTACCACCATCATGGAAAGATTTTAAGCATATGTTAAAACACAAAAATGAAGAACTCTCCTTGGTTGAACTTGGTAGCCACCTGCGTATTGAGGAATCCCTCAGGGCGCAGGAGGGTGTGAAATCCAAGGGAAAGGAAATTGATGAATCGACATCCATTCATGTTATGGAGGCCGGGGAGTGTTCCAAATCAAACAAGAGAAAAGGTAATGGTAAGAAAAAGAAACCATTCAAGGCTGGCGACAAAGAATCCGGAAAAAGGCCAAAAGGTGCCTGTTGGATTTGTGGCAAAACAGGGCACTACAAGGCTGATTGCCGAGTGCGTAAAAATGGAAAAGGCAAGGGTCCGAGCAGGGTCGAAAGACCAAGGACCACCCAAGCATCAAGGTCAGAATGTTAATTATGGTATTAATTCGGCTGTGAATTATGTGCCATTTATTTCTGAAGCATTTTATATGCAGGATGATGATGTTTCGTGGTGGATCGACTCGGGAGCAACAAGGCATGTATGCAAGGATCAACGCTGGTTTGAAGATTTTGAACCGGTGAATGATGGATCCATTTTAAAAATGAGAAACGAGTCGAAGGCTGTAATAAGTGGTGTAGGAACTATTACTTTAAATTTCAGTTCTGGAAAATTTGTAAAACTATTTGATGTTTTATTTGTTCCATGCATTCGGAAGAATCTTGTATCCGGTGCATTATTATGTAAGTCGGGCTACAAACAAGTATATGAGTCCGATAGATATATTCTATCTAAACATGGTATATTTGTAGGATTTAGTATTTGTGTAATAATATGTTTATGTTTAATGTTGTTAATGATAAAGTTAATCAAGTTATGCATATTTCTGATGTTAATATCTCAAAGTTGTGGCATGCTCGGTTAGGTCACGTGCATTATAAACGTATGCAAGTTATGTCTAAAAATGCACTAATTCCCTCGTTTGATATCAATGTGGATAAGTGTACTACTTGTATGCTTACTAAAATTGTAAGACAGCCATTTCGTGGTGTTGAAAGATCGTCTACAATTTTAGAACTTATCCATAGTGATTTGTGTGACTTTAATGCCACACCATCTTTGGGAAATAAGAAATATATGATTACTTTTATAGATGATAATACTCGTTTTTTGTAATGTGTATTTGCTTAATACTAAAGATGAGGCACTTGATAAATTCAAGATTTATAAAAGTGAAGTAGAATTACAATTGAATTCAAGTATAAAAAGTTTTCGTACCGATAGAGGTGGAGAATACTATGATCCAACCTACTTGGGTCGTGTGGTATTATACACGAGGTGATTTGCACGTATATACGCCACAACAAAATGGCATTATGGAGAGGAAGAACCGTGACTCTAAAAAGAGATGGTAAATTCCATGTTATCCTACTTGGGATTGAGTAGTGGATTTTGGGGTGAGGCCATGTTAACGGCTTGTTATTTACTAAACAGAGTTCCTAGTAAAAAGAATTCTGGTACCCCATATGAACTTTGGTTCAAAAAGAAACCAAACTTGAATTACTTAAAAGTTTGGGGCTGCAGGGCGGTGTTAGACTTCCTGATCCTAAAATTAAAATGTTAGGAGAAAGAGGCATCGATTGCATATTCATTGGATATGCAAGTCATTCAAAGGCTTATAGGTTTTATGTTATAGAACCTAGTGATTCCGTGGCTGCACATTCGGTTATAGAATCACGAGATGCTATCTTTGATGAGAATAGATTTACATCTATTCCTAGACCAAAGGCTATTGCTCCTACGATAGTTGGAGTGGAGAATGTGGAGAATAATGATTCTCAAGTTGAGTCTTCTGAACTTCGAAGAAGTAAGAGGGCTAGAATCGCAAAAACATTTCCACCAGATTTTGTTACTTGGTGGAAGGTTCAAGAAATGAAGTTGGATATCAATACTCATATTTCTACAATATTGAGGATGATCCAAGAACATTTTCTGAGGCGATGGGATCTCAGGATGTATCATTTTGGAAAGAAGCCATCAATGACGAGATGGATTCCATAATGGGTAATAATACGTAGATTCTTACGGATTTACCACGTGGTTGCAAACCATTAGGTTGCAAATGGATTTTCAAAAGGAAAATGAGAGTCGACGGTACTGTTGACCGATATAAAGCCCGGTTAGTTATACAAGGCTTTAGGCAAAAGGAAGGTATCGATTATTCCGATACTTATGCTCCCGTTGCTAGAATCTGCTCAATCAGGTTATTAATTGCCTTAGCCGCAATTCATAACTTGGTGATCCATCAAATGGATGTTAAAACAGCGTTTCTAAATGGAGATTTGGATGAGGAAATATACATGAAGCAACCGGAAGGATTTATTATGCCCGGTAACGAGCATAAGGTATGTAAACTTGTAAAATCATTGTATGGACTTAAACAAGCTCCTAAACAATGGCATCAAAAGTTTGATGAGGTTTTATTGGCTAGTGGATTTAAACTCAATCAGTCGGACAAGTGCATTTATAGTAGATTTGATGAAACCGGTAACGGTGTGATAATCTGTCTATATGTCGATGACATGTTGATTTTTGGTACGAACCAAAATCAGGTTGATAAGTGTAAAGAACTCTTATCTTCTAGATTCTCTATGAAAGACATGGGGAGGCGAGATGTAATTCTTGGTATTAAAATCAAGAGGAATCGGGAGGATTTTCACTAACACAGTCTCATTATATTGAGAAAGTGTTGAAAAGTTTAACTGTGAAAATTGTACTCCGTAAATTCTCCCATGGAGCCTCGTGAGAAGCTTGGACCTAATAAAGGTGAAACAGTTGAATCAACTTGAATATTCACGAGTCATTGGATGTTTGATGTATGCAATGACTAGTACACGACCGGATATTGCATATGCGGTTGGAAAACTAAGTCGATATACGAGTAACCTGTAATTGTCCTTTGGAGAGCGGTTGTTCGTGTATTGAGATATCTAAAGTCAACCAAAGATTTTGGTTTGACTTATGTTGCATATCCTTCGGTGATTGAAGGATATTCGGATGCTAGTTGGATATCTAATGTAGAAGATCATTCTTTACAAGTGGATGGGTGTTTGTTTTAGGTGGAGGCGCCATTTCTTGGGCTTCTAAAACCAAACATGTATATCTAGCTCGACTATGGAGTCGGAGTTTATTGCCTTGACAAATGAAACGGCAAAGAGGCGAGAATGGCTTAGAATTTGATTCATGAAATTCCTTTATGGCCTAAACCAATATCACCAATATCTATCCATTGTGATAGCTCATCTACAATCGCTATCAAAGCATATAGTCATGTGTATAATGCTAAGTCACGACACTTAGGCGTTAGACATAGCGCGGTACGTGAGTTGATCTCTCACGGGGTGATATCGGTTGTGTATGTGAGATCTCAAAGGAATTTGGCTGATCATTTGACGAAAGGATTAGCTAAGGACTTATTACAAAAGTCGGTTGTCGGGATGGGTCTACAACCTGTATAAGTTTCTGATAATAGGACGCCCAATTTCCCTTTGGTACAATGCCTTAGGCTAAATTCAATGTGGTAAGCCTGTTATTGAAAACTTGAGCACATGTATTAATCCCGAAGGTATGTGCTATAAACCTGTGAGGTTAGGTTGAAGTGTTATCTTCTTAATGAGTCTTATAAAAGTGCTAATGCAGGTGCACGGTAATTAAAGATTCACCTATATGAGTATGGAGTATGGCCGCTTCAAGGAAAGTTGGGTTGGCTTTCTATATGCTCAAGAATGGATATGGACACAAGGCCAGATTACAAAGAATGGTGTCAAGTATAATACTTTGGAGTAGTCTCAATTCATATGTATTGTTATGTACATGTATTCAAAATGTGTAAAGGGGTTCAATGCTTAGTCACACCCCAATACTCCAATATTTGCGTGTAATAATACTAGGTGTGAAGAGAGTTTGAGAAAGTGTTATACACTAGAGTAAACTTCAACATAGTTTATTCATTGAGTAAACAAGAGTATAAATAGATACAACTTTAATAAAGTAAACTAGCTATGCTATGGGTGGCAACTAAGGCGGCCAACTTGAGTATCTATATGGGCGGCTAGAACTAAAACCCAATAAAGTAGAAAAGTTATGACAAGTGACATATTAATTATTTATATAATATAATTACTATGTCATGTGTACAAAGAATAAATAATGTGTACAAGTGTTACACAAAGAGTATATTTCTACACCCCCCTCAAACTGGGTTGTATATGTTGATACAGCCAAGTTTGCTACTTAGTCTGCTGAACATAAGAGGTGGAATAGCCTTGGTGAGAATGTCAAGATTCAGTCTCATTTGAGGAACATCTTTGAAGTTGAATGATCTTGGCATCAATCTTCTCCTTCAGGAAGTGTCTCACAATGTCCACATGTTTGGTTTTGTCATGATGAATCTGGATCCTCTCGCCATGCATAATGTTGAATTATTATCACAGCAGAGTGTGATAGGTTCTTTGAGTAGGTCTTTGAAGGTCGATAAGTACTCTTTTGAGCCAAAGAGCTTCACAAATGCCCAAAACAAGTGCCCTAAGTTCAGCTTCAGCACTACTTCTAGACACAGTAGGTTGTTTCTTGCTCCTCCAAGTAACAAGATTCCCCCATACATAAAAATAGTAACCTGTGGTAGATCTTCTGTCTATATGACAACCAGCCCAATCAGCATCAGTGTATACCTTGATGGACCTCTCAGTAGACTTAGTGAAGTGTAAGCCTTGACCAGGAGTTGACTTTAAATACCTCAGTATCCTATAGACAGCATCCCAATGTTGCTCAGTAGGACAATGCATGAACTGACAGACCAGACTAACTCCATATGCAATATCAGGTCTTGTATGAGATAGATAAATGAGCTTCCCTACCAGCCTTTGATATTGTTCCTTTCTGACAGCACTTTCACCATGAAGTAGGGTATTCTTTGGGGTCTACTGGGATACAAAGAGTTTGCATCCCAAAGATGCAGTTTTTTTCAAGTAGATCCAAGACATACTTCCTTTGGGAGCCCTGAAATGCCTTTCTTTGTTTCTAGCTATTTCCATACCAAGAAAGTACTTTAGGTAGCCCGGATCTTTAACTTGAAACACCTTTGCCAAGAGAGTCTTCAAATTGTGGATCTCAAGTAGAGTCATCTCTGTAAGGATGATATCATCCACATATACAATAAGAATAGACCTTCTCCGGTTGGTTGTCTTGATAAACATAGTGTGATCAGAGTTGCATTGATGATATCCAGCAGCTTTAACCCACAGAGTGAGTTTTCCAAACCAGGCTCTCGGGATTGCTTGAGGCCATATAGAGATTTCCGAGTTTGCATACCTTGCCTTGAGTGTGGGGATTGACAAAACCGGGAGGTACATTCATGTAGACTTCCTCGGTAAGGTCACCATTGAGAAAAGCATTTTGATATCCAATTGGTGAAGAGGCGATCAAGTTGGACAACTAGAGAAATTAGTACCACGACAATGTTGAGCTTTGCCTTTGGTGCAAAAGTTTCTTTATAGTCAATGCCATAAGTTTGAGTGAAACCCTTGCAACCAACCTGGCTTTGTACTTGTCAATTGTACCATCGGCATTGTATTTGATAGTGAATAACCATCTGCGGTATTTGTCTTCTTGCCTTTTGGAAGAGTTGTGAGATCCCAAGTATGATTATCCGGGAGGCGATCATCTCTGCTTTTTAAATGACCTTCCACTTATCATTTTGAAGAGGCTCTGAATATTTTTAGGAATAGAGTGAGAGTCCAAGTCTTGTGTAAACATGGCAAAGACAGGAGACAACCGATCATAAGATAAATAAGTATGAATAGAGTGATCGGTGCAAGATCTTTTCCCTTCCGAGAGCAATAGGCCTATCATCAATGTCGCAGTCGCCGAGAGTTTGTAGATTCTTTGAGTGTCGTGAGGCTCGTGGTCGCAGGCTCGGGTCGATGAGTATCGAGTTCAGGAGGTTCTTGAGGATCGAGAGGCTCGCCGAGAGTCGATAGGGTCTTGAGGTTCGATCTGCTTTGAGAATCGATGAGTTCTTTGAGGTTAAGAGTTTCTTGAGGAAAGGGTTTAGGTCAATTTCAATCGAGTTTCCATCTGATCGCCTCGAGTGGACTTCTTTGTAGTAGGAGTCCTTTCAAAAAAATTACATCCATAGAATTGTAAAATCTCTTTTCGGAATGAGAGTAACACTTGTAGCCTTTCTGTCCTTTGCATATCCTAGGAAAATGCACTTGTGAGCTTTGGGATCAAGTTTGCTTCGTGTTGGGCATGGATATAGACAAACACCGTACAACCAAAGATTTTTGGAGGTAATCGGGAAATAAGATAAGGGGGAGGAGTGTGTGGCAGTAGGGTTTTGATAGGAGTTTTGAAGCCTAGTACCTGTTTGGGAAGTCTCATTGATTAAGTATGTGGAAGTCAATATAGCCTCACCCCACATATATTTTGGAACATTTGTGGTAAACATGATAGACCTAGACATTTCTAGCAGATGCTGTTTTTTCTCTCAAGAACCCCATTTTCTTTGAGGAGTCTCAACACAACTCTTGATATGTACAATCCCTTATTCATCAAGAAATTAATCGAGATTAGACTCATAATATTCAAGAGCATTGTCGGTCTTCAAAATTTTGATCTTAGTGTCAAACCTGAGTGGAGACCATGTTGTAAAACTCTTGAAAGATGGATCCAACTTGATTTATCCTTCATTAAAAATAACCAAGTGGTTACGGTGTGGTCATCTATGAAGGTAACAAACCACCTCTTCCTTGTTATGCTTTTTACTCTTGAGGGTCCCCATACATCACTGTGAATTAAGGTGAATGGTGTGGATGGCAAGTGAGGTAATTTTGCATACACAGATTTGGTGAGTTTGGCAAATTGACAAATATCACATTGAAGATCATTCAAATTACAACCTTTAAACAATTCAGGATCTAAAGACTTTAAATAACTAAAACTAGGATGTCCTAGTCTATAATGCCATAACATGATATTGTCTAGGCTTTGAGTGCAGGCTGCTGAGGCGATTCGATCTTGATCTTCTTGTCTTTAGCGAGGTTGACCACATCTGATCTGAGCAAGGTTTAGCGATCCCAATCATCGCCTTTGAGGAATGATCTGGAATGTGCACCGATTCTCATTAAAAACAACGATCCAGTTCAAATCTTTAGTAAGTTTATTGTGAGATATGAGATTGCAATCTAATTTTGGAACAAATAGGACATCCTGTAGCATATCTTATTAGTAAGTGCACCTTACCAAAACCTTTTGCACTAGAGATAGATCCACTGCCAGTCTTAACATTGTGAATTTGGGGACATGGCTTAAGTTGAGTAATGAGATTTTTATTACAGTCATAGGGATGAGGCCCCAGAATCAACAATCCAGTTTCATTACTAATAGATGAGTAGAATGTACTGTCTTGGCATGAGAGGCTATGTCGGTAGAGTGACTACCTCCCTTTTGTTGAGTTAGGAAGGCTTTGAATGCAAAGCAAAGTTGTGCATTCAACTGTTGTCATCTTCTTCCTCACTTATGTATCCGCTTACGACTTTCATTGGCAGGTCTTGAGGTCTTGGAGGAGTTAGGCTTGCCATGTAGTTTCCAGCAAGTGTCCTTGGTGTGATTTGTGCGTTTGCAGGGGTCACAGAATAGCTTCCCAGTTTTATCAGCAGGCTTCCTGTAAGCCTCAGTAGCCTCAGCAGGGTTCCTGACAGTCAGCAGGGTGGCACTCTCAGTAGGGTTGTCAGCAGGGGAGTTCAGTAGCATCACTTTCCTCCTGCTTTCCTCATGTTTGACCTCAGCAAACATGGATTTGAGATTTGGGAGAGGTTTAGTAGCCAGAATTCTACCTCTAACATCATCAAGAGTAGGATTCAGTCCAGTGAGGAACTTGAATACTCTCTTCTTTTCTATGATGTCTTTATACAGAGACGCATCCTTGACATCATTCCAGGAGTGAGTTTCCAACATATCTAGGTGTTGCCATGCCTTAGATAGTTGGTTGAAATATTGAGTCACAGACATATCTTCTTGTCTGCAGTTTTGAATTTGAGCTTCAAGCTCATAGACATCCGATGTATTGTCTTTCTTGGAGTAAAGATCCCTGGCATTATCGGATCTCGCTGCGATTATCATACATCATAAAGTTCTCACTAATCTCTTTTGTCATTGATCTTGTGAGAATGGTCATGACTTGATTATTGGTAGTATCCCATGCTTCAAATCCTGGGTCATCTTCAGCAGGGGCAGGTGTAGAGCCGGACATATATCCCATCTTACCTTGTCCAGAGATGTACATTTTCATAGACCTTGACCACAGCAAGTAGTTGTTGCCATCAAGTCTATGATTAGTGTAAGATGAAAAGTCAGTGACCCTGGTCTCTTTGAGGCATTTGGGACTCAAGCTGAGGTGAGAAGCTTCAGATAATGAAGACATTCTTGATTCAGCAGGGTACTGAGAATTTGCAGCGGATTCAGGAGTTTAAGGCTATGATACCATGAAGAGAGTTTGAGAAAGTGTTATACACTAGAGTAAACTTAGTTTATTCATTGAGTAAACAAGAGTATAAATAGATACAACTTTAATAAAGTAAACTAGCTATGCTATGGGTGGCAACTAAGGCGGCCAACTTGAGTATCTATATGGGCGGCTAGAACTAGAACCCAATAAAGTAGAAAAATTATGACAAGTGACATATTAATTATTTATATAATATAATTAATATGTCATGTGTACAAAGAATAAATAATGTGTACAAGTGTTACACAAAGAGTATATTTCTACAAGGTGGAAATTCAATCTTCATGATATTTTCATTGAAACATGAGTTGGTTTATATTATGACTGTTTGTTTAACTAAACCAAGGATTACACTTAAATGGGGGAGGAATGTTGGTGATTTAAGTATAATCACAAGCCGTTGAGGTAATCGGGGTTTAGTACAAGGATGGATATACTCGTAACACTTAATTATAAGTTTGTAGGTGCGGAGTGCACACTTATATAAGTGTATATGAGTATACGGATGGAAAATAAGCAAGTATAGTTCGAGAAAATCACTTAAAGGACCGGAAAACCAGTTAAAGGACCAAAAATCAGGTTTTGGTGAAACAGAGTGACAGGCGCCCGCCTGTGGAACCTCAGCATGCCTAAAAGTTGAACAGAAAGTTTGGCGGATTTCTGATGTTCACTGAGTGCAGCCACAGCGCCGCTTTGTGGCCCAGAAATTTTTGGTGTCCTTTGGTCATTTTAAGTGGGTACAACCAAATGGAACCTTTTCATTTGGTGTCTCTCACTTAAGGGACGATTCTCTTTGCTCATTTTAATAAATCTAAGTGCTATAAAAGCAAGTTTACATTGTTGAAACTAGGGAAAAAACATTTTGTAAGCATCTTTGATCTTGTCATATATACAAAACACATCCTAAGTGCTCTTTAAGATCTTTTGTCTGCATTTAAGGTAAAACTCTCGATTTGATATCTCACTTAAATATTCGTGTAACCTGGACAAGTAAAAGGGTCGAATAATTTAAGAAGGACAGCGATTTATCGCGAAACGGAGAGGATCCGAATCTTCATTTTTGCAGGATATTCAAGGCATTGGTGATCATCTTCACACCCTTAAATTACAACACAATCCATATAGTACAAGAGATCCCATGTGGTGAACCTAGTGTTGTTAACGAGCCGAGTAGTTGGAGTTCAAGCTCGAGCTCGTTTGTAATCGAGTTCGCTCGTTAACACAAACGAGCCTTAAAAGACGATCGAGCTCGGCTCGATAAGTATGAAAATGGGATATCTTGAACACAAACGAGCCTTAAAAGCCGTTAACACAAGCTCGCGAACAAGCTCGAACTCGAGCTCGGCTCGTTCAGTAGTATTTTTTTTCGATCTCGGCTAGTTCAATAGTATTTTTTTCGAGCTCGGCTCGTTCAACTACAAACTCAATGTGTATATATTATTTATATATATTACCTAAATTCGCGAACACTAACGAGCGTTCACGAGCAGGGCTCGTGTTCGCTGGTTTAGTAAACGAGTAGAAGAAACTGACCAAGCCCGGCTCGATACCATTAACGAACGAGTTTGAACGAGCTTAAACGAGTCGAGTTCAAGTTTTGTTCATTTAACATTTCAGTTCGTTTTAATGTACCGAACCCACACTAAATAAAATAAAGTTACTAATCTCAAACACACTTGACATCAACGATAAAATAAATAAATAAAATAAACTATTCATGACAAATTTGTAATTTAATATGTATTCATAGTAAATAAAGTAACTACTTCAAAGCACACCAACCCAACGGTCCCAACCCCAAGTACAATATACATGAAGATTACTTGTATAATATATCCAAAATATAGTAGTACAGAGACTTTTGGGCCTTCTGTAAAAGCCTAGTTCATGAATGTGATAACTAGGGCAATTTTTATTTTTTCAGCATTTTAAGTTTATGTTTTAAAACATATCACTTCACTTTGAGGCATGTTTCTTTCCATTCCCTATCGGTATATTTTTACGTGTATAAGAGTAACAACAATGATACAATTTTATACCCTATGAAAAAATGGGTTTAAGGATATTTGATCAACCCCAAGCCTGCGGTGGCAGATTTAATGACCATCTATTCCCAAATTTTGCTAAGTTATTCCCTATTAATAGAGGCTCAGTAAAAATGAACAGTACTACAACCACCCACCATGTCCCCTCTTTCTTTTATCTTCTATTGTGATAGATTGCCCACACTTTTAAAATGATAAGGAAATAAAGTAGCGCATTTACTGGAACCAATTGGTTTTAGTAGAATGATAAGCGTTTGATCTTTTAATGATAGCAGAGCCAGAGGTCACAGGATCAAATCCTGGTTGGAACATTATTTAAAAAAATTATGCAAGTGTTGAGATAGATTGCCCACAATTGAGGGGGTGTTGGAGAGATTGCTCACACTCTTGAATGAAAAAATTGTGCAAGTGTTGGACAGATTGCCAACCCTGGCAAGAGTGTCTCTCCAACACCCCCGTCAATTGTGGGCAATCTGTCTCAACACTTGCATAATTTTTTTTAAATAATGTTCCAACCAGAGATTGATCCAGTGACCTCTTGCTCTGCTATCATGTAAAGACACCCCCCTCAATTGTGGGTAATCTGTCCCAACACATGCATAATTTTTTTTAAATAATGTTCCAACCAGAGTTTGATCCCGTGACCTCTTGCTCTGCTATCATGTAAAGATCAAGCGCTTACCATTCTACTAAAACCAATTGGTTCCAGTAAAGACGCTAATTTATTTTCTTATCATTTTAAGTGTGTGGGCAATCTGTCCCAACATATTCTTCTCATAGTTTTCATTTTAATCCCACTACATCATTCAAGAAGAAAAGAAAAAAAACCAGTTGCAACAAAAAAATCCAATATGATACTGTGAATTTTTTTCGGTAATCAAATTGAAGAAGAAAGTTTGATAGTGTGAAAGTTTTTTTTGGAAATCAAAGTGAAGCAAATTTCTACATTTTCTTTGATATTGAAGAAATCATGAGTACTATGGAGGGAGAAACCTCCTCACCACCAAAGAAAGTATGAAAAATTATTTGCACTAGAAAGACATCAGAAAAAAACAAAATCCACTGGAGAATAGAAAGAAGACTTAACCCGAAGTTTAACCCCCACGTCGCCGAACGGGGGGGACACGGGGACGTAAAAAAGGGGATCCTATCAACTTGTTCCGACCTAGGATAATAAGCTCATGGGTTTGGTCTTACTTTACCGTCGAGAAAGGAAAGAAGACTTCTATCGCCAAGTTTAACTCAGACGTAGCTCCTTTCTTTTTGGGTTTTGATGCTTTTCATGTTTGGGTCTTTTAATTGTTGCTGATTTTCTAATTTCTAGGGCATGTTCAAACTGTTGGAATGATCATACTTAAATAATATATTTGGATGTTACAAAAATTATATTGCCATTTACGATTAAAGAGAAAAATGGGTTTTAAAGGATGATTGTTGCATTGAAATTATTTTAAGGTGCTGAAAAAGTGTAACTGAAACGGAAAGCTATGTGTTAAAAGAGTGGTACACGGTGTTATTGTTGTGGACATCCTAAGAATCGGTAAATACTGAAATTGCACTGAATTCACAAGCCCAATAGGTGTACACTTGTCCGGTAGAATTGAAATAATGCATACTTTTGCGGTTCATATTACAAGCCCAATACGTGTATTTTTTTTTTTCCTTACGTACTTAGATGCGCGCATATTTATTTATTATAGAATAACAAGTTAAACATATGATACAAGTATTTAAACAAGTAAGATTTAAGAAGATTTGGAGTCAAGTTCCTTACTTAGCTTGTTAGGGGTTGATACTGCAAAGTTCCCTTCTTCAATTAAGTAGTATCCTTCTCTTTAGATTACTTTGTTTACTTAGAAATTCCAATAGAGAAACCCTAGTTTTTATGAGTAGAAACGATAGATAACTTGGGATCAGAGAAAGTTCGAAGAGATATGAGATTCCGGAACATTACCCGTTGTTCTTGGCTTAAGAAATTGAGAGAAGAGTTTGAGAGTAGATTGCAAGGGAGAAAAGTGGAGAAAATGGGGGTTTTCTCCCGTTTCTGCCAAAACTGAAAGGCAGTGACTTCTGAGAACGAAATCCACCGGGGCCACCGCAGCTCTCTACTGGATAGCCCGTAGATGTGAAATTTCGAAAATGGGTTTCGATGTTTCATATGGGGTTCTAGGTTTTCTCAACGTTTAATTTAGGCTCACGTATTTTCAATAACAACAAACGAGTCATTATTTACCAATGTCTACAGCTAGTCAGTAATTGCCACATGAATTAGACATATATAACTCACAATGGGCCTAGCTGGTGAGAGATTGCGACATATATACCATTCACCATTTGCTGGGGTTCGATGTCAAAACCTCATTGGCACTCATAATCATTTCACCTTCTGAAAAATAGCATATAATAAAGGTTAAGAGTAATGATAAATACACAACGGTTGTGCCATAACTACTGACACAACGGTGATATACACCGTTGATCATGTTAGATTTATACCATTATGAACAACGGTGTAGATCGCGTTGTTAATGTCGATCGTTAATAAGCGAGCTGGTTGTCATATGTCATTACTCTAAAGGTTATATATGTGTCAACAACAACAATAGAACACATTTATAAGAGATGGAAGTACTTATTTTGAAGAACTAACTTTATTAATTTGAAACAAAGTAATTTCTTATTTAATTTTGATTTTACTCACAAAACACTGCGTTCAATATATCATGAAAAATTTAGATTACAATCAACATTTACAAACTTGAACACTAAGTAATAAGATTCATTCCATATATTTTCTATGAAATTCTAGAGACGAGACATGTAGCCCACTTGGATCGTGGGGTGGGGGGTGGGGGTGTGTCTATTAAAAATGAATATTCTACTAGAAAATTTCATTTTAAGCAAAAATATAAAATCATCATGTACAAACAAATGTATCATTTTCTGATTAAGTGCAAGCTGAATTAATAGTGGAGGAAGCATTTGAGAGTGTCAGCCCAATCATAGTAGTGATTTGATTCCCCCTTTGGACATATAAAGCTTTCAATCTTGTAAAAAAAAAAAAACAGTGGGCCCATACCCATACTCTCTTCCTCCTGCATCATAAAAGCCTTACATTTACACAAATTCTGGCCCTGTTACCTGTGCTGTGCTATTCCCTGCTGCCTTTCACATGCACCAATTATACATTTTCACATCAAATCACATGTCTATCTTACCAATTTTATAATTTAATTTTTATTTTATCTAAAAAGATGTCACCACTAGAATCTTTTTGTACTATATATACAATTCAAGCAAAATGAAAACACTATACACATATATCTAGGTTACGGGTACATATACACAGTACATGATACGTAAATACGAGATACACGTGTATGTATGATTCAAAGAATATAGGATATAATGTGTGGAAAATCTAAGCCCAAGCACATTTAAGAGGAGGGACATCATCCTCAAAACCTAGGTTATGAGGTAAGGGAAGTTCATCTCATAATATGGTGGGTGATACAACCACAAGTTCCCAACGTGGGATACTTTAACGCGCCCCTTCAAGTGTGGGCCTATAAAGGGGCACTCTTAAGGCCAACAAGAGGCTCAACACTTGCACAATAAAGGGTGGGTCCGATACCATGTGGAAAATCTAGGCTCAAACTCATACAAGTAGAGGAAATTCCATCTCTTAGTATGATGAGTGATACAACCACAAGTTCCCAACGTGGGATACTTTAACGCGTCCCTTCAAGTGTGGGCTGATGAGAGTCAACTTTACTATGCTTCGATGCATATTTTAACCCATATTTATGACACTTTTGGCTTGTATTGGGTAGTTTTAGACCATTTATAGAGAAAAATGCATTGCACACTCACTTTGAGGCAAACCGTCAAATAGATGAAAAATCTCATCATTTTACGGTATTTTGACCCTTTTCGAACCCTACTTATCTTGCGGAGTTATTCTCGGTATGTGTTTGAATATTGTGATGCAGGATCTAGGTCAGTTATGAGCCCGGAAGACAAGGTATGAGGCTTAGAGTGGCATAACCGAAGCCCGGGAATGGAAACGGATCAAATATAATTGGTGCTTTCGCCTTACATTCACTTTATCTGCAATTTGAGCAATGTTGGAGGCATATTCTGGACTTGTGGTCTTCATGGAAGTTGTAGATAATTGAATGAATTTTCCAACGCATTTTGAATCACTCAAATCGAAGCTCTACACGCAAAGGTATTTCCAGATTACTGAAGGTGCATCAGTCCAGGACTTTTGACACGCGCCGAGGACTTTGGTGCGCGCCAAAGAAGAACAGAGACCACAGGAAGTCACAGAACAGCTTCAACGCGCACCGAGGACTTTGGAGCACGCCAAAAACTGCTTTTCCTGCACATTTTTTGGAACCTATAAATAGCTTTTTCCACCCCCATTTCATATGAACTCATACCTAGACACACTTAGGTCGATTTTCATCACTTTTCTCCCTTAGATTATCTCTTCTTTCACACTTTCTCTTAGATTAAACACAATTTAGCTTAGATTCAAGTTCTCTTTGTTGGATTTTTGCATTTTGGATCTTCTTCTCCACCAAGTGACATGGGTGTTGATGGAGCTTGATGTAATCACAACTTCTCAGCGATTTTGGTAATTAATAGAATCTCTTTTCTTGTTTTATGGCTTTAATCCTTTCCTTGATTGTTATTTCTTGTTTTGTGATGAGTAGCTAAACATATCATAGTCAAATCATGTGAAGATTGAAGAAATCCCCCTATAATTGATAAAATTGGGAATGTGTAGTGCTTAATTGATGATATATCGACGAATTCATGTCTTAAAACTTGTTCGTAGTGCTTGAATTAGCTTGATCACCTAGTTCATAAACATACACATCACTTTTATAAATGTATGTTGCGAAGGGGTGTGAGAAAAGGGGTTTTAAGATCATTGCTTATAATTGACTAAGTTGTTTAGATTCGATTAGGTGACGAGGTTTGTCGGTTGATAATCGAGCATCTCTAGAGCTTTTATCTTGTTTCGGTCAGTTAATCCTTAAAGGTGGACTGTTGAACCGGGTAAAGGGTACTAGTTTGTTGTATGACGTCTAGTACTATATTAGGAGTTTGCACCCATGAATGAGTCGATATAAGTGTTAGGTTGGTTGGTTGGTCAAGATAATCCCCGAGATAATCGATTAGAGGGGTGAAAGTATTCAATTGGATCGTGGTTTGGCTATGTCCCTCTTTATATCTATAGTCATCTCTAATTTACATATTGTTTTAGCATAATTGAACTTGAAACAACTTGGTTAACCTAAACTAAATCCGAAAACGATTTTGGTATTCGATAAATTCCTCAATGGATACGACCTTGCTCGCTACTCTAGTGCATCCGACTCGGTACTCTTCCAGTTAAAGTTGGACCGTCACTATTTTGGCCATCATGGGCTTATAAAGGGGCACTCTTAAGGCCAACAAGAGGCCCAACACTTGCACGATAAAGGGTGGCTCTGATACCATATAGAAAATCTAGGCTCAAACCCATATAAGAGGAGGGGCCTCATCCCCAAAACCTAGGTTATGAGGTGATTGAAGTCTATCTATTAATATGGTGGGTGATACAACAACAAGTTCCCAACGTGGGATACTTTAACGCATCCCTTCAAGTGTGGGACTATAAAGGGGCACTCGTAAGGCCAACAAGAGACCCAACACTTGCACAATAAAGGGTGGCTCCGATACCATGTGAAAAATCTAGGTCCAAACTCATATAAGAGGAGGGGCCTCATCCCAAAACCTAGGTTATGAGGTGAGGGAAGTCTATCTCTTAATATGGTGGGCAATACAACCACAAGACCCAATGTGGAATACTTTAACAACATGAAATGTATTTTGGTATATTGTGAACACAAATGGATCAAATTGTACATAAGAAAACTAGAATGATTAAACACATAAAATGAAACAAATTTCAGTAGTTTTCTTCAACTATGGTTCTCATCTTTCATTATGGTTTTTTATTTCACATGTTCAAGTTAAGAACATGCATATCTGAATCTCGTATTCATTTTTTAAAATTACGAATTCCTCATCAGTTGTGTATCATAAGTATCCAATACCTATTTTTATTAGATATGTATTGGATGCAAGAATGTTACCATGCAGATGTATTCATGAATTGAATGATATATGATGCAAATCAGATTTCCCGGCCCAAGTGTTGGAATTGAATCGTGATAACTGAGTTTGTGGGTGTTGACCAGCAAAATCAAATTGAATTCTGGTTAAAAGAGAAAATTTATCTCTTTGGAAAATTTTATGGCGTTCAAAAACCACTAAACTATTACTAAATATACATTTGTTATAACAAGGGTGATTGTGTACATATGTGTCTACTTCTTGTACATTAGTGTGTCTATGTGGAAAGACCTTGTGATTCTTAAGTCACCATAGTGTAAGAGATATGTATAAAGACCCAAGGCTTTGACCGAGCAACAAGATTGTCATAATAAATTTACACAATACAATGTTGTTACAAAAGTAGTATTTTGGTTGATAATTATGCTACATTAGCTATTCCTTAAAGTAGGTTGTACATAAACCGATACTATCGTGGAAAATGCTTCTTTGGTAATGCTAATATAGGATTTCTCCTAAAACCCTTTAAATGGTGGTATAGAAGATTTGTTTCTGTAGAAAAAGATAGGAGGAAACTTATATTTTATTGATAGAACCTTATGGAGAACATAAGGGATGGTTACAATATATAAAGAAAACCTCCAACGGCTATGAACAATGTATTCTAGGCCAAAAACAGAAAGAAGACAAAAACAAGGAAAAGGATCCTAATTACATCATTAGGACACTTAGGAAACAGAGATAAAATATATTAAACAATATTATAACCTATATTTTAACACCCCTCCTCAAGCTTGGTTGTGGATAGAGAAACAACCTAGCTTGCTTCTCATTTTTATGAATATAGGTAGAGCAAATCCCTTAGTGAAAATGTCAGCCACCTGATCTTGAGATGGTATGAACTCAATGGTGGTGTCTTGATCTTCAACATTTTCCTTGATAAAGTGTCTATCAATGTCTATATGTTTGGATCTGTCATGGTGAATAGGATTTTCAGACATGTTGATAGTAGGCACATTATCACAAGATAGGAGGATAGGATGATCTTTCTTGAGGTGTAGATCAACCAGAATCTTTTGGAGCCATAGGCCGTCACAAATTCCTAGGGCCAAGGCCCTTAATTCAGCTTTTGCACTGCTTCTAGAAACAACAGGTTGCTTCTTGCTTCTCCAGGTTGTAAGATTTCCCAAAAAAATATGAGCAATATCCAGTAGTAAACCTTCTATCAATCACAAATCCTGCCCAGTCTGCATCTGTGAAGACTTGGATCTTTCTATCTGCAGTCCTCTTGAAAATTAAACCTTGACCAGCAGTCCCTTTGAGATATCTCAGCATCCTGTGCACAATATCAAGATGTTCCTGGAAAGGATGATGCATAAACTGGCTGACCAGACTCACAGCGTAGCAGATGTCAGGTCTAGTATGAGCTAAGTAAATTAGTTTCCCACCAGTCTTTGGTATCCTCCTACATCCACAGGGGCAGATTTGCTCTCATTTTCCAACTTCATTCCAAGATCAATAGGGGTGGAAGAAGGCTTGCAGTCTAGCATACCACTTTGTGTAAGAAGATCTAGAATATACTTCCTTTGGGATATGAATATCCCCTCCTGAGACCTAGCCACTTCCAAGGTCTTTAACCTCAAATTCCTTTGCAAGAGAATTCTTTAGTGATATAATCTCATGGGCATCATCTGTTGAAATAGTGTCCTAAACCCAATCGGGTTGGACCGGATCCGATCGGGTCGGATCATTTCTACTATTTCTTTATGTTTATACATATATAAAATGGCTTTTCTGTTGTCATATATATGTTCTTTTAAAGAACCAATTATGAATTGTTATATGATAACGTCCTTAGTATTAAACTGTGATAGAGAAACCATGATAGGCGATTATGGTTGATGAGATCTCTAATCACTTTAATAAGTTTGATACTTAAATGTCTCTAGGCTGATGTACTATAAACAGGGCATTGATAGTATAAACAGACTAGCACGTATTAGATGTCTTCTATCTTTAAGGGCATGGATAGATCTCGTCTATCGAATTGTAGAGACACTTGGACTGTACGTGGACGTGTATTAGAGAATGCGTACGTTAGACTGACCCACTTACACGGACAAGTGTCAAACTATGTGAAGGTTGTGTAATTATCCTTTAGACCGGAGTCTTCATGGCATCACGGTGTGGATTGTCATGCTTTGACACTATTGGGGTTTCCCCTAGCCACGGGGCGATCATGCGATAGTGATTGGGTATGATATTGAAGCATGCGGAGTATACATGACTGGTCGTCCGGGAATCGCGTATCCTATGATTGGGATTGAACATCCGAAATGACCTTCATATAAGGAATGTCTTACTCTCGTGAATCTTTGCAAAGTGGAAGTAAATGAGTTACTTCGAGAGAGCTTGATATCCAGATTATAAGATACGGTCGTTAATGTTTGACACTCGACGTACGACCGTATGGATATTATTACAGCGATAGGATTGTAAGTTACACGGTAACTGTTTCACATGAAAGGTAGTAGTCATTGCATTTGACTCTTCCGATGATTGGGGGTCACGGTGTGTTGCTAGATGCTATCCCGTGATCGTTAGGCATGAAGAGCATTTTCGTAATTTGCACTTGGTGTCTATGGCCAACATATTCGGAAGCCTATCGGGTCACACACATAAGAACTTCTAGCCGGATTAAAATGTGGTTATAGTTGATAACCAAATAAGGAAACTTTATCTCGAGACTATAAGGGTTATAGTGGTAAATTAATATGGTGGTATTTATTTATTATGAATAAATTAAATACAAGATATTAATAGTATTATATTAATTAAAAAATATTCCGGATGCCAATTTATTGGCTAAGGTGACGCAATTTATGTGTGTATAAGGTACACTTGGATTGTGTAATTTAATTAATGGTATTATCAAATATTAATATTAGATATTATATATATATATATATATATATATATACACACTTATGTGTGCGTGCAATAGTGCAAGTTGGTGCTATGCATGCGCATATATGTATAATATGTATAAATGGATTTATATGTGTATAATATGTATAAATGGATTTATATGTGTAATAATATAAAATGTATAAATGGATATATATGTGTAAATTGATTTATGGTAATAAGATAAATATTGTCAATATAAGATATTGACAATATTTTGGAAATATTCAATATAAAATATTGACAATATCCTAGATTTATTTAATATAAGATATTAATGAGATAAATTAATCTATTATATTTTCCTTATTTTATTGGAAAATGTTTTCTTCTCCTCCACTCTACTAAGAGGCGCCACTTCCATTATAAATAGAAGGTGGTGTCAAGCTCTTTTGTACATCATAATTCCAAGAGCTAATAGTTCTTGTGTAAAATAGAGAGCATCCTATAGAGAGTTGGAGAGAGGGGAAAAGGGCCGGTCTAGCAACCGGAGTTTTCCAATAGCAATCCATGATGGGATTCCGGCTGTTCGTGTGGACTAGCGGTAGAGGCCGAACACTTGGGCGGCTCTATGCAGAACTACTCTCCTTAGGCGGCCAAAGCGTCGATCTTTTAGATCAACCAAGGTAACCACCATCCACTAGCTTATTTGTTTATTGCTTAAACGAAGTCGATCCTGGTTAAAAGGAAATAAATATTTGAATTCCGCTGCGTTCCCACGTAGATTTCCTAACATCATCACCAGTGATGATAATATCATCCACATAAACAATAAGGATGACCCTATTTCCAATAGGTGAAACCTTGGTGAACATTGTATGATCAGATTGACCTTGTTTGAACCCAAGGTTCTTAACAACTTTGGTAAATCTACCAAACCAAGCTCTAGGGGACTGTTTCAGTCCATAAAGAGCTTTGTGTAGTCTGCACACATTGTTTTCTGCCCCTAGATAGTCAATACCAGGAGGAAACTTTAGATAAACTTCCTCCTTCAGATCACCATTTAGGAAAGCATTTTTCACATCTAGTTGGTGCAGGGGCCAGTCCAGATTCACTGCAATAGACATGAGCACCCTTATGGTGCTTAACTTTGCCACAGGTTCAAAAGTCTCCTGGTAATCAATTCCATGAGTCTGGGTGTATCCCCTTACAACCGGCCTAGCTTTATGCCTGCTTATGGTGCCATCAGAGTTATATTTCAGGGAGAAGATCCACTTGCACCCTACTGTTTTCTTCCCCTTAGGAAGAGAAGTCAGGGTCCTAGTATGATTATCATTAAGAGCCTGTAATTCCTCATGAACTGCCCTTTTCCATTCAGGATCCCTAGAGCTTCCTGGATAGTGGTGGGAATGTGATGCTTGTCTAAATTTTGTACAAAAACTTGGTAAGAACCAGAGATGTTCTCTATTGCCAAAAGGCTGTACAAGGGATATTGAGTACATGTTCTAGTCCCTTTTCTCACAGCAATAGGCCTATCATCATAGTTCACAGTTCCATCAAGGGAATCAGAGGTAGTGACATCCTCTGATTGAGTGTGATCTTCTTGAGCTTCAAGATTATTATTATTATTTGATAGAGTTTGATCTTCTTGGACCTCAAGATTGTTCCTCTTTCTCTTGGTAAATACCAGTTGAATAGAAGGTCTTAGGCACAAGGATCCATTTTCAGGACTCAGACTTGATGAAGGTTGAATACTATCAGAGGCAATGACTTTCTCTTGATTTATACTCCCTTCATCCAGAGAATTCAGGGTACAAGGACTCATATCCCATCCTTGAGAGGAGGATATATAGTCCTGTATGATTCCTTCCTGATCAAAGAAAGGCTTTTCTTCAAAAAAGGTAACAACTATGGAGTTAAAAAACTTTCTGGTCTGAGGGCAGTAGCATTTGTACCCTCTTTGTCTTGGAGGAGCCAATAAACACACACACTTGAAAGCCTTAGTGTTGGTGTTGAGGTTGGGAGAAGTGCCACTTTATGGTGGAAGAAGGAATAGTCCTAGGCCATAAGATCTCCAGGTATGGCATTGAGGTTGATAGGGCGAAGGTGGAAGCGATTGAGAAGCTCCCACCCCCTATGAACTTGAAAACACTTCGTGGTTTTCTTGGTCATGCAGGGTTCTATAGGAGATTCATAAAGGATTTTTCTAAAATTGCCAAACCCCTGACACACCTATTGACCAAAGATGTACCATTTGTCTTTGATGATGAGTGCCTACAGGCTTTCCACACTATTAAGAGCTTATTGGTTAAGGCACCAATCCTAATAGCACCCAATTGGAACGAGGAGTTTGAAATCATGTGTGATGCGAGTGACACCACCGTAGGAGCAGTCCCAGGCCAAAAGAGGGATAAGATTTTCAAGCCCATCTATTATGCTAGCCACACATTGAATCCAGCTCAATGTAAGTATGCCACTACCGAGAAGGAACTTCTAGCCGTTGTTTTTGCTTTCGATAAGTTTAGATCCTATTTGTTAGGTTCCAAGGTAGTTGTGCACACCGATCATGCCGCTCTTCGGCACCTCTTTGCTAAGAAGGATGCTAAACCACGCTTGTTGAGGTGGATTTTGCTCCTTCAAGAGTTTGATGTGACCATAAAGGATAGGAAAGGATGTGAGAATGTGGTGGCAGACCATTTGAGTCGCCTACCTAATGAGATGAAGGATGAGGAAGTTGCCAGTGAGATAGGAGATGATTTTCCGGATGAGAGGTTGTTCGCGGTGGATACCGCTATCCCTGATATGAAGGTCGATGTTAGGCCCGTGAGTAAGTTTGGAGGCCCTTGGTTCGGTCCTATGTTAATTACCTAGCTTGCGAGTTCGTAGATCCTGAGTTATCCCACAACCAACGCAAGAAGTTCTTTAGCGAGTTGAAATATTACATATGGGATGATCCATACCTATATAGGCGATGTTCGGATGGAATTATTCGTAGATGTGTGGATGATGGTGAGATACCAAGCATCTTGTCATTCTGTCATGACAAGGAAGCTGGCGGGCATCATGCGGCGATAGGACGCGTATAAGGTTTTGCAAAGTGGCTTTATTGGCCAACAATTTTTAGGATGCACACGCCTATGTGAAGCGTGTGACGATGTCAAAGAGAGTGGACGGACAAGTAAGAGAGATGAGATGCCTATGCAACCAATCATAGTTTGTGAGGTTTTTGATGTATGGGGGATTGATTTTATGGGACCTTACCCGTCTTTGTATGGGAACAAGTACATTTTAGTCGCTTGTGATTATGTGTCTAAGTGGGTTGAAGCCATTGCTTCACCCACTAATGACAGAAACTTGGTCATTCGGTTCGTGAAAAAGTATATTCTGACTAGGTTCGGAGTGCCACGAGCGATAATTAGCGACAATGGAAGTCATTTCAAAAGCAGACCATATGATAAACTCCTAGAGAAATATGGAGTCAAGCATAAAATGGGGACCACATATCATCCCCAAACAAGTGGTCAAACGGAGGTGACTAACCGTGGGATTAAACGAATACTTGAGAAGACGGTGAATTCGAACCGTAAGGATTGGGCCCACAAGTTGGATGATGCATTATGGGCGATAGGGGGCGGCGTTTAAGGCGCCCATCGGGATGTCCCCGTTTATGTTGGTTTATGGAAAAGCGTGTCATTTACGGTGGAGTTGGAGCATAAGTCGTATTGGGCCACACGTTTTTTGAATCTTGATGAGGGGGCAACCGGCGAGAAGAGGTTGTTACAATTAGCCGAGTTGGATGAGTTTCGCCTTCAATCCTTTGAGTGGTCGAGAGTCTACAAAGACAAGACTAAAATCCTCCATGATATGAAAATTAAGAATAAGAATTTTAAGGAAGGGGATGAAGTCTTGCTCTATAACACTAAATCTTCACTTCTTTCAAGGCAAGCTAAAGTCGAGGTGGATGGGACCTTTTAAAGTTTCTCGAGTTTTTCCTTCCGGTGCAATCGAGGTTACTCACCCGACCAAAGTACGTTTCTCACGAATGGCCTACGGTTGAAGAAATATGAGCATATGCCTTATGATAAGGCCCTCGAGATTGTGACCTTCACCGACTTCCCACCGAGCGACGAGAGTCGCGAGTCAAGCCAATGACTCTACAAAAATTTGGCGATCTTTCTTTATCCTCCGATAATTCTTCATTCCGTCGAGCCAACGACAATAAACAAAAGCGCTTATGGGAGGCAACCCATCTTTCTCGCTTCTTATAAAAAAAAAAAAAAAAAAAAAGGTCATGAAAAACGTGGGTATCACACCCAGGTGTGATTTTTACCACACCCAGGTGTGATCCTTTCGTCCAAACAAACAAAAAAAAAAAAAAAAAAAACCCTCATAATTGGCGCAGATATCACACCCATGTGTGATTTTTATCACACCCAGGTGTGATTCTTCCGTTCTAAAAAAAAATAAAATATAAATAAATAAATAAATAAATAAAAAAATAAGCCGCAGAAATCACACCCAGGTGTGATTCTTCCGTTCTTAAACAATAAAACAAAAAAAAAAAAAAAAAAAAAAACAAAAACAAAAACAACCTCAAAAAGTGACGCAGATATCACACCCAGGTGTGATTTTTTATCACACCCAGGTGTGATTCTTCCGTCCAAAAAAAAAAAAAAAAAAAAAAAATCGAACACGCCACTTGATTCTTGTTGCATACCTTATGATAACCCATATTTTATATGCTATACATCTCCATACTTGTGCTTACCTACGCTTCCGGTTTCGGCCTTTCGTCGTAGTGGATTCTTGGTTGTTTCTGCTATGATTACACAGGTACCCTGGGAGATACATTGGAGGTTGTAACTTTGCAGAGTTCCGCCCTATTGCCAGTTCAGCTAAGTCTTTTTTTTTCTTTACTCTATCACTCACACACCGAGGACGGTGTTCCATTTTAAGTGGGGGGTGGTAGACTTAGCTTCACTTGACTAGTTGTGTTTAAATTTCGTGCATCGAATAAGTTATATACTTGATGTTTGGTCTAAATGAGTAAAATTGAGCCATTTTTCAAATTTTGCATGACTTTGATGTTGCGAATTATATGTGAATTCATGATATTCTTTGGTTAATTATTAGTCAAGGGTTGAATGCATGCGAGTCAAACCTTTATCTTGTTATGGAAATAGAAATCTTATACACTTAATAGCTTTGCTTTCATGAGTTATGGTTGATTAGTGATGCTTATAGTTGTCATAGTCTATTACATTTACCTAGAACTTATATGATTAACTTCGAGGCTTAAATAGAAAGCTCAATCTTGGTAGATTAAGGGATGACGGTCCTGGCATTTCTTTGATTCAACCAGAGCCAAATAGCCAACCCTATAAATAATTTCCACGAAACCCCTCTAAGCCTTTGCAGGTGGTTTAGACCCCACCCGAACTTAGCCATTCGTTGATTAGCCCATAATTACCCACCCTTAGCCTTTATTTGTGGTCTACGTTTTTGGCACCCATGAGTGAGTTTTAATCTTATTTTGGGCACACTTGCTAGCACAAGTGTGGGGTGGCAGCGAAGATGTGTATCAAATTATGGTGTTGGTGGATCTTTGGTACTATGAATGAGAAGGGTAGCAAAAAGTGTTGGTGTTTGGTTTATAAAAAAAAAAAAAAAAAAAAAAAAAAGAGAGTAGTATTAAAAAAAAAAAAATAAAAATAAAAAATAAAAATTGAGTCAAAGTTTGCGAAAAAATGGCTATGTATTAATTCTTGAAGTGGCGTTGGTGGGCAAGTTTTCATGGAATTATGTTTGGATTTGACAATAAAGAAGGACGATGCTTGCTTGAATCAAGCTGAGAAGGTGAGGTTTGAGCTAAATTCAGGATGTTTTGATTAGACTCACTCGTTTTTCTCTTTTGATATTCCTTTTATCCTTTCGTTTAGCCCCCTCCCTGGCCTAACGTTACAACCGTGCAAGTCCTGCCTGACCTTAGTTAGCCTTGATTTGACCTCGATTAGTGGAGATGATTATGAAGTATAAGCCTATGGTGTAACGACATTAGTCATGCGTCTATAATCGGAGCCGGTCGACTGTAATAAATGGTTGAGAAGCTACATACACACACACACTCTGTTTCCATGGTAAGATACGTTTTGACTCGTGTTTATTCGCTTGTTGACTAGTTTTTACTCATTGAAAATATTGGTTTCCCATATGATCGCAATGTTGACCTCATGATTTATTTTTGAATCGCTTGATTTGCTCGAGGGCGAGCAAACGCTAAGTGGGGGGTAGTTGATAAGAGTCAACTTTGCTACAATTTCGTGTACATTTTACCCTCTATTTATAGTATATTCGGTGTAATTTTGGGGTAGTTGAGTGGTTTTATAGGCACATTTCATCATGAGTTGAATCACGAGACGATACGGCGTTTACGTCCGAAATCTTCGCATTATTGGGTGAATTGTGTGCGTTTTATTGGCATGTGTCACGCTTCGATTTTCTTGTTTATGTTTGTTATAGGTGCGACATAAAGCGTAGGCGCATTTAGCTTATGACCACTGACGCATTTAAAATCATTAAAAGCGGAGTTCGTATGAAAAAATGACGTGAGATTCAAGTTTGAACGTTCGGAAAAATAATAATAATTTATTATTAATAATACATTATTTGGGATTCCAAAAGTTATGTTGATTGAGGAAGCAAGTCCCAGTATCATTGCCATTCCAAACCAAAGTTTTTACGAAAGTAAAAACTAAACAAATAAATAAAAAGTCAAAGGTTGAAGAAAGAAGGAAAAGAACAAAGAGGCGTACCTTTATGGAAGAAGGGGCCCACTCCCCATGTGAAGACAGCTAACGGGGACGCAAATTTATTTTATTTTATGGGGAACAATTTCGGAAGAAAAGACGGGAACTCGGCAATTTAATATAAATAAGCCATTTAGATTAAATTTCAACACACAGTTTTTACCCTAGAAGTTTATTTTTTTTATTTCTCTTCCCTGCCGCCGTTCTTCCCTAGAACACATTTATTTTTTATTTCTTTTGCTGCAAATTTCCCAAGAACAACAGCAGCAACAATTTATTTATTTTATCCCGTGATTTCAACACAACAAGTTAACGATTCGAGTGGTGAATTTCTACTGTTTATTTTGATAATTTTATTTCAATCTTTTTATTATGTCTAATATCAGTTTATTCATTAATTTTTGTGCTTTGATTCCTATTATGAATAGCTAAATTTGTTATAGCTAAATTATGTGATGGATACGAAATTGATGTCTAAACGGTGATCTAGGGATGGGTGGAGCTTAAAAGTTAAATCTTTTGAATTGTTGTGTCCTAAAATTTGATCTTAATGCTATTAGTGGAGTCGCGAACCATTAATTGATTAAACACACAAACTTTATAAATGTATTTTGCGAGGGAGTGTGCGAACTAGAGTTTTAGGAATGCCATGCACGAACTAGTCGAGTTTTTATGATCATTCCTTGGTAAGGTTATTACAGCTAAGCCGTGAACTCGGTGGACGCGAGCGTCTCATAGTTTTTAATCATATTAGGTCAATTAAATCCCGTAGGGGATTGTTGAACCGAATATATGAGTAACCAGGTTGTGGTATTAGCGCTGAGGACCGGGTTTAGAGAGTGCACCCACAACACATTCATTGTGAAATTTATTGGTTGGTTGGTAGGTTAATGCTCATCCTTAGTGATTGATAGCGGTGTTAAGAGTAGTGTTCACGATCATAGTTTAGCTATTTTTCCATTCATATATTTTAAAGTTAACATTTTTATTTCTCTAGCTATAGATTACTCCACAAATTTTTGTGAGCCTAAACTAAATCTTAAACCGATTGTGGTACTTGACCTATTCTCGTGGGATACGACCTTGCCGCGCCATTATAGTGCTTCCGACCCGGTACTCTGCCGGTTAAAGTTGGACGTCACTATTTTGGCCATCAATTTTTCTGGCGCCGTTGCCGGGGACTCGGTCAATATCAGAAAATCATTTAAGTATTTAGGATTAGGTCATTTTTTATTTTACTATTTTCTTGTTGTTTTGGTGATTGTAGTGTATGACCCGAAGTTCCAAGGAACCTTTACTTCCTTTGAATCCGGAGATTGAAGCATTTTCGAGACATCAGAACAGGGTGAGAAAAAAGAAGTCGGTTGGAAAAGCATCGACATCGCCATCGAGTTAGAATCGAATCGGAAGAATCGAAATGACGCCAGGAAGTGGAGATCTGACAAATTTACATGCTGCAGATGGAACTGAAGATGGTTTACGCCTAGACCCGACACTTACTCCTGAGGATCGGGAAATACATAACTTAAATAGAGAGCCCCTTCAAAATCCGAGGGCAATTAATCTGGGACCAAATAGGGTCCAAGACCAGGGAGGTCGGCAGAATCCAGTCCGACAACAACAACAAGCCCCGCAGAATCAGAACAACAACAATCAGGGGAATTTAGTTGGTCAAGCACCTTTTGACCAGAATCAGATGATGCAGATGATGATGCAGAATCAGCAACAATATGCGAATCCACCACCGGCCGCCCCTATTTATGCACAAAATTTTTATGCACCACCTAGGGCACAGAATCCAGGAAATCAGGTACAGAACCAAGGTAATCAAGGACGGATTTTGAGGGACTATGCACAGCCTATCATAGGTGAGGGGCACACACCCATCCGTTTGCCACCCATCCCGGCAAACAATCTGGAAATTAAACAGCATGTGTGGTATCTTCTGAACGACAGTGCACAGTTTCGGGGTAAGTCGACTGAAGACCCGAATCAATTTTTGAACCATTTCATGCAAGTTTGTCGGACAGTGAAGATGAATGGGGTATCCGAGGAGGCAGTCAGGATGTTGCTATTCCCTTTTGCACTAAAGGAAGCTGCCAAAGCTTGGTACGAGTCACTCCCACATGAGTCCTTACACACTTGGGATCAAGTGACCGCGAAATTTCTGTTGAAGTATTGTCCCCTCTCCAGAACTTTGGACATGAAGGCCGACATCGCTAATTTTGAACAACTAGACATGGAGAGCATGCACGAAGCTTGGGATAGGTTCAAGGCCATGTTGAGAAAATGCCCACAACATGGGCAAGAAGCATGGAATCAAGTGCATCTTTTTATGGGGATTGAGAGAGGCGATCAATCGAATCGAACGCGGCATGTGGGGAGATATGATGAGTGTGGAGCCCGATGTTGCATTGGCTACGATAGAGAGGGTTGCAGAGAGTAACCGACAATGGAAAACTGGGAGAAGAATGACAAGGAAACCAATTGGTTCGGTTGACCAAGTTGGGGTGAGTGAAGAGGCTATGAAGATGCAAGCTGAAATGGTTGAGCTGAAAAAGCAAATGAGTGATATGTTATCATGGCAGAGTGAGTCGAAGGGGTGCACTACTTGTGGTGGCGAACATTGGGCACCTAATTTCCCAACCCAACATGTTAGTCAATTGACCACCACACAAATGTTAAACGATCGAACCCTCGAGAACCCCTTTGTAATTAATCCAATGGACATGCATCCACTATGCTCGAGCCCCATGGTTTATCAAACTACAGATCCGAGTTTGACCCCCAATTGGCAACAAATGGATGTGAACTACTTGGCAAATCAGAGCAGGGGACAAAATTATCGAATTGGCGGGACAATCCTAATTTAGCTTGGGCAAGAAATCCACGGTTCAGGCGGACTACTCAACCGCAGTTGTGCAACCACAACAGAATCAATACAGGCCTCAATGGCAAAACAATTTTGGTAACCTGAGGCAATCTCAACAAAGGGCTTACATGCACCCTAACGCACATTTGCAATATGCCCCAGCCCCACATTCAGCACCACCACACAGAACCCGTGCAACCTAAAAGTTCCACGGATATTCTATTGGAGCAAATTAGCAGAGATGTGAAGGAGATGAAAAATGCCCACGTGAAACGCGCAACTGTGGTAAGGAATTTGGAGACTCAAATGGGTCAAATCACGGAGGGTTCGACTTCAGCTGCAAGTGGTGGGCTGCCAAGCAATACAGTGAGGAATCCTAAGGGGGTGAATGCCATTTATACGAGAAGCGGGAAAGCTGTGGGTATTGAGGTTGAAGCACCGGTTGTAAAAAAAAAGGGGAATGAGGAGAAGCCCAGTGAGGAGACTAAAGATTGGGAAATTTTTGAGGAAGAGGAGAAAACTGAGGATGCTCACAAAGAAGTTGAGGCACCGAGTTCAGTGCCCGAAAAGCAAGCAGAAACGTCGAAAACAGGTATGCACAGCACATGTATGAATGCCACGAAAAAACCTTTTGATTTATCGACTTTGCCATACCCTCCTCATGGCCCTAAAAGCCAACTCTTACCAAGAGTCAAAACAAATTTCTCGATATCTTACGAAAAGTTGAGATAAATATTCCCCTTGTAGATGCGCTTGCAAACATGCCATCTTATGTGAAATTTTTAAAGGGAATTTTATCCAACAAGGCTAAAATGGAAGAAGTTGTTTGTCTCAACGAAGAGTGTTCTGCTGTTTTCCAAAATAAGTTGCCTCCAAAGTTGAAAGACCCGGGTAGTTTCTCAATTCCATGCACTATAGGCCAAGTTAGGTTTCCCAATGTGCTATGTGATTTAGGGGCAAGTGTTAGTCTTATGCCCAGGAGAGTATATGAGACTTTGGGGTTGGGTGCTCTAAAAAGAACGAACATGACCCTACAAATGGCGGACAGGTCGGTTAGGCGCCCCATGGGAGTCGTAGAAGATGTTTTGGTTCAAGTAGAGAAGTTAGCTTTCCCCGTAGATTTTGTGGTTTTAGATATGGAGGAGGATAGTCATACCCCTATATTGCTAGGTAGACCTTTTTTGGCTACGGGTAGAACTTTGCTTGATGTTCATAAAGGGGAGATTACAATGAGAGTGGGGGATGAGAAAGTGACGCTAAATGTTTATAAGTCTATTAAGCACCCATGTGATGACCCTGATGAGTGCCACTTTATAGATTCTATATATCCTCTTGTTGCGGAATTTACTAATACGCAGGGTTATTCTGAGCCATTGGAGGAATGCTTGATGAAATCAAGCACAACGGAGGATCCCGATGAAGAGCTGAGAGAGGCCGCATGCGATTTGGAGGCCACGGACTATGTTGGTGCCAAGTGGCACAAATTCATGGAGTTGGAACTTAATGAAGAGAAGATGAAGCCATCCATTGAAGATCCACCAAAAGACTTGGAGCTAAAACCATTGCCTGAACACCTCAAGTATGTTTTTCTTGAAAACGACTTGCTTCCTTTGATTATTTCGTCTGCACTAACGTCTTTGCAGGAAGAAAAGTTACTTAGAGTCTTGAGAAGCCAAAAAAAGGCTTTTGGATGGAAGATGGCAGATATCCGGGGGATAAGCCCCGAGATTGTGAAGCACAAAATCATCTTGAACGAAGTTGCGCGAGCGGTGCGTCAACCACAAAGAAGACTTAATCCTCACATGCAAGAGGTAGTGAAGAAGGAGGTGATAAAGATGCTCGAGATGGGGATACTCTATGCCATTTTAGACAGCGAGTGGGTGAGCCCGCCAGAGGTAGTTCCGAAAAAGGGAGGTATGACCGTTGTCCCTAATGCTAATAATGAGTTAATTCCTACGCGTCTTGTTACTGGCTATCGTGTATGCATAGATTATAGGAAATTAAATGACGCTACACGTAAAGATCATTTCCCCTACCCTTTATTGATCAAATGCTAGAGCGTCTAACTGGTCATGCTTTTTATTGCTTTCTAGATGGGTTTAGTGGCTACTATCAAATCGTTATAGACCCCCAGGACCAAGATAAGACCACTTTCACCTGCCCTTATGGCACCTTCGCATACAAACGAATGCCGTTCGGGTTGTGTAATGCACCCGCAACATTCCAAAGGTGCATGGTGGCCATCTTTGCCGATATGATAGAGAAGTTCTTAGAAGTCTTTATGGATGATTTTAGTGTATTTGGAGATTCTTTTGATGAGTGTTTGGGGAATTTGGATAAGGTTTTGCAAAGGTGTGAGGACACCGACTTGGAGTTGAATTGGGAGAAGTGCCACTTTATGGTGGAAGAAGGAATAGTCCTAGGCCATAAGATCTCCAGGTATGGCATTGAGGTTGATAGGGCGAAGGTGGAAGCGATTGAGAAGCTCCCACCCCCTATGAACTTGAAAACACTTCATGGTTTTCTTGGTCATGCAGGGTTCTATAGGAGATTCATAAAGGATTTTTCTAAAATTGCCAAACCCCTGACACACCTATTGACCAAAGATGTACCATTTGTCTTTGATGATGAGTGCCTACAGGCTTTCCACACTATTAAGAGCTTATTGGTTAAGGCACCAATCCTAATAGCACCCAATTGGAACGAGGAGTTTGAAATCATGTGTGATGCGAGTGACACCACCGTGTAGAGCAAATCCTGTGCCAAAAGAGGGATAAGATTTTCAAGCCCATCTATTATGCTAGCCACACATTGAATCCAGCTCAATGTAAGTATGCCACTACCGAGAAGGAACTTCTAGCCGTTGTTTTTGCTTTCGATAAGTTTAGATCCTATTTGTTAGGTTCCAAGGTAGTTGTGCACACCGATCATGCCGCTCTTCGGCACCTCTTTGCTAAGAAGGATGCTAAACCACGCTTGTTGAGGTGGATTTTGCTCCTTCAAGAGTTTATGTGACCATAAAGGATAGGAAAGGATGTGAGAATGTGGTGGCAGACCATTTGAGTCGCCTACCTAATGAGATGAAGGATGAGGAAGTTGCCAGTGAGATAGGAGATGATTTTCCGGATGAGAGGTTGTTCGCGGTGGATACCGCTATCCCTGATATGAAGGTCGATGTTAGGCCCGTGAGTAAGTTTGGAGGCCCTTGGTTCGGTCCTATGTTAATTACCTAGCTTGCGAGTTCGTATATCCTGAGTTATCCCACAACCAACGCAAGAAGTTCTTTAGCGAGTTGAAATATTACATATGGGATGATCCATACCTATATAGGCGATGTTCGGATGGAATTATTCGTAGATGTGTGGATGATGGTGAGATACCAAGCATCTTGTCATTCTGTCATGACAAGGAAGCTGGCGGGCATCATGCCGGCGATAGGACCGCGTATAAGGTTTTGCAAAGTGGCTTCTATTGGCCAACAATTTTTAGGGATGCACACGCCTATGTGAAGGCGTGTGACGCATGTCAAAGAGCTGGACGGACAAGTAAGAGAGATGAGATGCCTATGCAACCAATCATAGTTTGTGAGGTTTTTGATGTATGGGGGATTGATTTTATGGGACCTTACCCGTCTTTGTATGGGAACAAGTACATTTTAGTCGCTTGTGATTATGTGTCTAAGTGGGTTGAAGCCATTGCTTCACCCACTAATGACAGAAACGTGGTCATTCGGTTCGTGAAAAAGTATATTCTGACTAGGTTCGGAGTGCCACGAGCGATAATTAGCGACAATGGAAGTCATTTTCGAAACAGACCATATGATAAACTCCTAGAGAAATATGGAGTCAAGCATAAAATGGGGACCACATATCATCCCCAAACAAGTGGTCAAACGGAGGTGACTAACCGTGGGATTAAACGAATACTTGAGAAGACGGTGAATTCGAACCGTAAGGATTGGGCCCACAAGTTGGATGATGCATTATGGGCGCATAGGACAGCGTTTAAGATGCCCATCGGGATGTCCCCGTTTATGTTGGTTTATGGAAAAGCGTGTCATTTACCGGTGGAGTTGGAGCATAAGTCGTATTGGGCCACACGTTTTTTGAATCTTGATGAGGGGGCAACCGGCGAGAAGAGGTTGTTACAATTAGCCGAGTTGGATGAGTTTCGCCTTCAATCCTTTGAGTGGTCGAGAGTCTACAAAGACAAGACTAAAATCCTCCATGATATGAAAATTAAGAATAAGAATTTTAAGGAAGGGGATGAAGTCTTGCTCTATAACACTCGTCTTCACTTCTTTCAAGGCAAGCTAAAGTCGAGGTGGATGGGACCTTTTAAAGTTTCTCGAGTTTTTCCTTCCGGTGCAATCGAGGTTACTCACCCGACCAAGGGTACGTTTCTCACGAATGGCCTACGGTTGAAGAAATATGAGCATATGCCTTATGATAAGGCCCTCGAGATTGTGACCTTCACCGACTTCCCACCGAGCGACGAGAGTCGCGAGTCAAGCCAATGACTCTACAAAAATTTGGCGATCTTTCTTTATCCTCCGATAATTCTTCATTCCGTCGAGCCAACGACAATAAACAAAAGCGCTTATGGGAGGCAACCCATCTTTCTCGCTTCTTATCAAAAAAAAAAAAAAAAAAAAAAGGTCATGAAAAACGTGGGTATCACACCCAGGTGTGATTTTTACCACACCCAGGTGTGATCCTTTCGTCCAAACAAACAAAAAAAAAAAAAAAAAACCCTCATAATTGGCGCAGATATCACACCCATGTGTGATTTTTATCACACCCAGGTGTGATTCTTCCGTTCTAAAAAAATAAAATATAAATAAATAAATAAATAAATAAAAAAATAAGTCGCATGAAATCACACCAGGTGTGATTCTTCCGTTCTTAAACAATAAAACAAAAAAAAAAAAAAAAAAAAACAAAAACAAAAACAACCTCAAAAGTGATTTGAGATATCACACCCTGGTGTGATTTTTTATCACACCCAGTGTGATTCTTCAAATCCCAAAAAAAAAAAAAAAAAAAAAAAAAAAACACGCCACTTGATTCTTGTTGCATACCTTATGATAACCCATATTTTATATGCTATACATCTCCATACTTGTGCTTATCTACGCTTCCGGTTTCGGCCTTTCGTCGTAGTGGATTCTTGGTTGTTTCTGCTATGATTACACAGGTACCCTGGGAGATACATTGGAGGTTGTAACTTTGCAGAGTTCCGCCCTATTGCCAGTTCAGCTAAGTCTTTTTTTTTCTTTACTCTATCACTCACACACCGAGGACGGTGTTCCATTTTAAGTGGGGGGTGGTAGACTTAGCTTCACTTGACTAGTTGTGTTTAAATTTCGTGCATCGAATAAGTTATATACTTGATGTTTGGTCTAAATGAGTAAAATTGAGCCATTTTTCAAATTTTGCATGACTTTGATGTTGCGAATTATATGTGAATTCATGATATTCTTTGGTTAATTATTAGTCAAGGGTTGAATGCATGCGAGTCAAACCTTTATCTTGTTATGGAAATAGAAATCTTATACACTTAATAGCTTTGCTTTCATGAGTTATGGTTGATTAGTGATGCTTATAGTTGTCATAGTCTATTCTGTTACCTAGAACTTATATGATTAACTTCGAGGCGAAATAGAAAGCTCAATCTTGGTAGATTAAGGGATGACGGTCCTGGCATTTCTTTGATTCAACCAGAGCCAAATAGCCAACCCTATAAATAATTTCCACAGAAACCCCTCTAAGCCTTTGCAGGGTGGTTAGACCCCCACCCGAACTTAGCCATTCGTTGATTAGCCCATAATTACCCACCCTTAGCCTTTATTTGTGGTCTACGTTTTTTGGCACCCTGCGAGTGAGTTTTAATCTTATTTTGGGCACACTTGCTAGCACAAGTGTGGGGTGGCGAAGATGTGTATCAAATTATGGTGTTGGTGGATCTTTGGTACTATGAATGAGAAGGGGTAGCAAAAAGTGTTGGTGTTTGGTTTATAAAAAAAAAAAAAAAAAAAAAAAAAAGAGAGAGTATTAAAAAAATAAAAAAAATAAAAAATAAAAAATAAAAAATTGAGTCAAAGTTTGCCGAAAAAATGGCTATGTATTAATTCTTCAGAAGTGGCGTTGGTGGGCAAGTTTTCATGGAATTATGTTTGGATTTGACAATAAAGAAGGACGATGCTTGCTTGAATCAAGCTGAGAAGGTGAGGTTTGAGCTAAATTCAGGATGTTTTGATTAGACTCACTCGTTTTTCTCTTTTGATATTCCTTTTATCCTTTCGTTTAGCCCCCTCCCTGGCCTAACGTTACAACCGTGCAAGTCCTGCCTGACCTTAGTTAGCCTTGATTTGACCTCGATTAGTGGAGATGATTATGAAGTATAAGCCTATGGTGTAACGACATTAGTCATGCGTCTATAATCGGAGCCGGTCGACTGTAATAAATGGTTGAGAAGCTACATACACACACACACTCTGTTTCCATGGTAAGATACGTTTTGACTCGTGTTTATTCGACATTGACTAGTTTTTACTCATTGAAAATATTGGTTTCCATATGATCGCAATGTTGACCTCATGATTTATTTTTGAATCGCTTGATTTGCTCGAGGAGGCGAGCAAACGCTAAGTGGGGATAGTTGATAAGAGTCAACTTTCTACAATTTCGTGTACATTTTACCTCTATTTATAGTATATTCGGTGTAATTTTGGGGTAGTTGAGTGGTGGTTTTATAGGCACATTTCATCATGAGTTGAATCACGAGGCGACGTCTGGCGTTACGTCCAAATCTTCGCATTATTGGGTGAATTGTGCGCGTTTTATTGGCATGTGTCACGCTTCGATTTTCTTGTTTATGTTTGTTATAGGTGCGACATAATAGAGGGCATGACGAGGACCACAACGGTACGAAAATCGACTAAAACGGAGTTCGTATGAAAAAATGACGTGAGATTCAAGTTTGAACGTTCGGAAAAATAATAATAATTTATTATTAATAATACATTATTTGGGATTCCAAAAGTTATGTTGATTGAGGAAGCAAGTCCCAGTATCATTGCCATTCCAAACCAAAGTTTTTACGAAAGTAAAAACTAAACAAATAAATAAAAAGTCAAAGGTTGAAGAAAGAAGGAAAAGCAAAGAACAAAGAGGCGTACCTTTATGGAAGAAGGGGCCCACTCCCCATGTGAAGACAGCTAACGGGGACGCAAATTTATTTTATTTTATGGGGAACAATTTCTGAAGAAAAGACGGGAACTCGGCAATTTAATATAAATAAGCCATTTAGATTAAATTTCAACACACAGTTTTTACCCTAGAAGTTTATTTTTTTTATTTCTCTTCCCTGCCGCCGTTCTTCCCTAGAACACATTTATTTTTTATTTCTTTTGCTGCAAATTTCCCAAGAACAACAGCAGCAACAATTTATTTATTTTATCCCGTGATTTCAACACAACAAGTTAACGATTCGAGTGGTGAATTTCTACTGTTTATTTTGATAATTTTATTTCAATCTTTTTATTATGTCTAATATCAGTTTATTCATTAATTTTTGTGCTTTGATTCCTATTATGAATAGCTAAATTTGTTATAGCTAAATTATGTGATGGATACGAAATTGATGTCTAAACGGTGATCTAGGGATGGGTGGAGCTTAAAAGTTAAATCTTTTGAATTGTTGTGTCCTAAAATTTGATCTTAATGCTATTAGTGGAGTCGCGAACCATTAATTGATTAAACACACAAACTTTATAAATGTATTTTCATGAGTGAGTGCGAACTAGAGTTTTAGGAATGCCATGCACTAACTAGTCGAGTTTTAGCGATCAATTCGCCTTGGTAAGGTTATTCTAGCTAAGCCGTGAACTCGGTGGATGCGGAGCGTCTCATAGTTTTTAATCATATTAGGTCAATTAAATCCCGTAGAGGGGACTGTTGAACCGAATATAGGGTAACTAGGTTGTGGTATTAGCGCGCAGGGACCGAGTTTAGAGATTGCACCCACAACACATTCATTGTGTTTATTGGTTGGTTGGTAGGTTAATGCTCATCCTTAGTGATTCGATAGCGGTGTTAAGAGTAGTGTTCCTGATCATAGTTTAGCTATTTTTCCATTCATATATTTTAAAGTTAACATTTTTATTTCTCTAGCTATAGATTACTCCACAAATTTTTGTGAGCCTAAACTAAATCTGGCGATTGTGGTACTTGACCTATTCCTCGTGGGATACGACCTTGCTCGCCGCTTATTATAGTGCTTCCGACCGGTACTCTGCGGTTAAAGTTGGGACGTCACTATTTTGGCCATCAATTTTTCTGGCGCCGTTGCCGGGGACTCGGTCAATATCAGAAAATCATTTAAGTATTTAGGATTAGGTCATTTTTTATTTTACTATTTTCTTGTTGTTTTGGTGATTGCAGTGTATGACCCGAAGTTCCAAGGAACCTTTACTTCCTTTGAATCCGGAGATTGAAGCATTTTCGAGACATCAGAACAGGGTGAGAAAAAAGAAGTCGGTTGGAAAATCATCGACATCAGTTACTGAGTTAGAATCTGAATCAGAAGAATCAGAAATGACGCCAGGAAGTGGAGATCTGACAAATTTACATGCTGCAGATGGAACTGAAGATGGTTTACGCCTAGACCCGACACTTACTCCTGAGGATCGGGAAATACAGAACTTAAATAGAGAGCCCCTTCAAAATCCAAGGGCAATTAATCTGGGACCAAATAGGGTCCAAGACCAGGGAGGTCGGCAGAATCCAGTCCGACAACAACAACAAGCCCCGCAGAATCAGAACAACAACAATCAGGGGAATTTAGTTGGTCAAGCACCTTTTGACCAGAATCAGATGATGCAGATGATGATGCAGAATCAGCAACAATATGCGAATCCACCACCGGCCGCTTTATTTATGCACAAAATTTTTATGCACCACCACAGGAGCACGTAATCCAGAAATCAGTGCAGAACCAAGGTAATCAAGGGACGGATTTTGAGGACTATATACACTGACTATCATAGGTGAGGCACACACCCATCCGCTTGCCACCCATCCCGGCAAACAATCCGGAAATTAAGCAAAGATGTGTGGTATCTTACGAACAGCGATTACGCTGGGTAAGTCGATCAAGACCCGAATCAATTTTGAACCATTTCATGCAAGTTTGTCGGACGGTGAAGATGAATGGGGTATCCGGCGAGGCGATCAGGATGTTGCTATTCCCTTTTGCACTAAAGGAAGCTGCCAAAGCTTGGTACGAGTCACTCCCACATGAGTCCTTACACACTTGGGATCAAGTGACCGCGAAATTTCTGTTGAAGTATTGTCCCCTCTCCAGAACTTTGGACATGAAGGCCGACATCGCTAATTTTGAACAACTAGACATGGAGAGCATGCACGAAGCTTGGGATAGGTTCAAGGCCATGTTGAGAAAATGCCCACAACATGGGCAAGAAGCATGGAATCAAGTGCATCTTTTTTATGGGGGATTGAGAGAGACTGATCAATCGAATCTGAACGCGGCATGTGGGGGAGATATGATGAGTGTGGAGCCCGATGTTGCATTGGCTACGATAGAGAGGGTTGCAGAGAGTAACCGACAATGGAAAACTGGGAGAAGAATGACAAGGAAACCAATTGGTTCGGTTGACCAAGTTGGGGTGAGTGAAGAGGCTATGAAGATGCAAGCTGAAATGGTTGAGCTGAAAAAGCAAATGAGTGATATGTTATCATGGCAGAGTGAGTCGAAGGGGTGCACTACTTGTGGTGGCGAACATTGGGCACCTAATTTCCCAACCCAACATGTTAGTCAATTGACCACCACACAAATGTTAAACGATCGAACCCTCGAGAACCCCTTTGTAATTAATCCAATGGACATGCATCCACTATGCTCGAGCCCCATGGTTTATCAAACTACAGATCCGAGTTTGACCCCCAATTGGCAACAAATGGATGTGAACTACTTGGCAAATCAGAACAGGGGACAAAATTATCAGAATTGGCGGGACAATCCTAATTTAGCTTGGGCAAGAAATCCTGGTTCCGGGCAGACTACTCAACCGCAGGTTGTGCAACCACAACAGAATCAATACAGGCCTCAACAGCAAAACAATTTTGGTAACCTGAGGCAATCTCAACAAAGGGCTTACATGCACCCTAACGCACATTTGCAATATGCCTGAATTTCACATTCAAGACCACCACACAGAACCCGTGCAACCTAAAAGTTCCACGGATATTCTATTGGAGCAAATTAGCGAGAGATGTGAAGGAGATGAAAAATGCCCACGTGAAACTCGCAATCTGTGGTAAGGAATTTGGAGACTCAAATGGGTCAAATCACGGAGGGTTCGACTTCAATTTGCAAGTGGTGGGGCGCCAAGCAATACTGATGAGGAATCTAAGGGGTGAATGCCATTTATACGAGAAGCGGGGAAAGTTGTGGGTATTGAGGTTGAAGCACCGGTTGTAAAAAAAAAGGGGAATGAGGAGAAGCCCAGTGAGGAGACTAAAGATTGGGAAATTTTTGAGGAAGAGGAGAAAACTGAGGATGCTCACAAAGAAGTTGAGGCACCGAGTTCAGTGCCCGAAAAGCAAGCAGAAACGTCGAAAACAGGTATGCACAGCACATGTATGAATGCCACGAAAAAACCTTTTGAACGTGAGCAGGATCTGGACCACAGATGGTAGTTGTTTCCATCGAATTTGTGGTTTGTGAGAGTGTGAGTTATCATTGCTACCCTCTTGATTAAGTGTAACTCCAGTTGAATTTGAAGATGGAGTTACATCAGAGGATTCAGCAGTAGATGCCATTTTTGTGATTTTGAAAAATCTCAGAAAATGGGATTGAGGAAGAAGAAGAAGATCTTTAGATACAAGGCTCCGATACCATGTAGAAAAAGATAGGAGGAAACTTATATTTTATTGATAGAACCTTATGAAGAACATAAGGGATGGATACAATATATAAAGAAAACCTCCAACGGCTAGAATACACTGTTCCAACGGCTATGAACAGTGTATTCTGGGCCAAAAACAGAAAGAAGACAAAAACAAGGAAAAGGATCCTAATTATATCATTAGGACACTTAGGAAACAAAGATAAAAGATATTAAACTATATTATAACCTATATTTTAACGGTTTCAATAATCAAACTTTAAAAAATACACAATGTTTGAAAGAGTATTGCTAAAAAGTTCTAAAAACATTTGCATTTATTTCACTAATTAATAGACAAAATAGAATATTTAATTAAAAATAATTTTATTCATCTTATTCAATTAAAAAACACATAAAAATAACAAACATTTTTAAAAAAAAATTGCACCCCACCGGGCCACCCCAACCTTCCCCTAAAATGTTCTAGTAATCAGCTAACCGTTCAGGGTGGACGCAAGATCCTACGTAAGGGGAGAAAATATACATTCAGTCATTTGTAGACACGGCATATTTTAAAGTCAGTGCTGTTCCGGCGCCGGCATTTTTTTTTAAGTAGCCCGTGCCTGTTCCACGGGATCGTGCCATTTTTCCACCATATCACGTGGATTGTAATAAAGGCCACGTGGAAGTTCAAATGGTGCCAAAAGTTTCAATTCCACGAGACACTGGGGAAATTTTAGGTGGACGCCACGCGTGGAAATTGACGCATAACGTGGAAAATATACACGGTCCCGTGGGATTATCGAAATTGAATTAATAAACGCTCCAATTATCGCTTTTTCCTACATTTTAGTCAATACCATCATCTTCTTCACCCAAAATCATCAATCTTTTTCGATCGAATTTATCTTCACAAAACTTTCGGAAAAAAATTATCAATCTACACCGGCCTTACTCCTTTAAACAAATGGGTAAGCATTTCTTATAGCACTTTTGTTTTATTTTTTTTTAAATATTGTAATTGTTTTAATTTGATGATATGTTTGAGGTAAATAACCTTATAAAGATATAAATTTACGATTTTTCAGTATGGTGAAAAGGTAAAAGCTTATAGTTTTAGGGTAGTGAAAGGATAAAATTTTGATTATTAAGCTATGAAATGATTAATTATAATGAGATTGTTCAATAAGAAAATTGTCATTAGTTGTAGAAATTTTGATATTGTAATTATTTTGATTATTTGATAGTTTAGAAATTTTTAGAATGAAATGCATTAATGATATTATAGTGGCAATGTTAATATTAGAAATGATAATGTAAGTTTGGATATTGAACATATTTCGATTATATGATATTGTATGAATGTACAACTTTAGTTTTCAAATAACACTCCAATAATGTAATTGTTACGGGCAATCACAATGAAAATGCCCTAATTTAATAAATAAAAACAATTAAAAAGCGAGAAACAAACGACAAATAAATGTTGTTTGAAAAAATTCCAAAACAATAGAATTTTGGCGTATTCTACAGTACGCCTCGACTGATGAGGTTCTTAGAAATGCATGCATCCTCAGGGTGTTTTGAATCCTTCCGATCCATTTGTGTCATGCCTAATCTCCAGGCTTTGTATTGGGGCTCTGGTAGGTAGCTCGTAGAATTTTCATTAGTCCGCTCAATAGAGCATCTTTTCCGTTCTCGCGACTTGGTAAAGCCTCCGCCCGAGCGAGGCATCCGTTAGATCGAAAGTATAAGATGCATTCGTTGGCTCTGTCCATCATCCGATCTCCTCGTCATCATCAAATATTCTATATTTGGTGAAAACAATCTTCTTCTATTACCCCCGCTCATTGTCACAACATAACACAAATGAGCGAAACTTGAATTTTTTGACCTAACCTAACCTAACCTAATTGTGTGTGTGTGTGTGTGTATGTATGTATATATGCTAAAAATATTTATTTATTTTAAAGATTATTGATGTGTTTTTGATGTCTGGCTATATGCACTTATATACAAGTAAATATATGTGTATATAACCAGAAACCAATATTCACACACATATATACTACTAGCATATATAAGTGTATATATATATTGTTTCTCATTTATATACACATATTTTTATATATAAACACACACAGACAATATATAAATATAGACACACACACACACACACACACACACACACACACACACACATATATATATATATATATATATATATATATATATATATATATATATCAATCAAGAATAATTTTACAATAATATTTAGTCAATCCAACAATATTTGGAAAAAAAAACCTAATCGTGTGGATAAATGATTGTTTTTTTGAGATAACAACACGGTGTCCGTTAAGTTTTTATTTGGCGGAGAGTGGAAATACCATGAAGATTGCGACAAATGGTCTTATAAGAAAGGAAAATTGTATTTGGTTCGTGTGAAAACCGATCGACATTGGATGAATTGAAGGTCAAAGTGTGTAATAAAGTAGGAATTGATGACTCAAACAACACATTGATCATGAAACTAATGTACGTAGATTATGACCAACCGATTGATGTTTTGGACGATGATACATGGCTAGGCTACATTGATGATATTTTGAGAAAAGAATTCGTGAAACTATGCGTTAACGCCGAACGGTTATGCACGATCACGATACGGAAGATGAGAACGAATTTGACTTAAATGAGCAACTACATGAAGAAAATGATAGAGGCATTGAGGATTTTACATCCGAGTTGGATTGTAATCGAAATTCCCGAAACCATGTTGTACCTAACACATCGACCTTATCCACAATGAAAGCGCCATCCGACCGAATATAACTTCAGCTGAACAAGTCATTGACATCAGAAGTGAACCTGACTACGATTGGGGAATAATTGCGAATATGATTCGTCAGCCAATTCACACACCTCTGCCTAATTATAGGCAGACAACGCACACACCGTACATCCAACATCAGTTAGACGGGACAAGTCATAATGTCAACATGAATAGAACAAGCCAGCAGTTTGACCGTCCGCCTTTTATTATGCCAACACCGATGCAAGCGGGTCCCAATATCGGTGGATCGTTTACGAGTTATCTTAGAGCGCCTTTCGAGCAGAACATTCATATGCCAACACAGATGCAAGGGGGTCCCAATATCGGTGGATCGTTTACGAGTTTTTTGAGTGGGCCTTTCGAACAGGGTATGTCAACAATGATGCAACCGGGTCCCAATATTGGTGGATCGTTTACGAGTTTTATGAGAGCACCATTAGAACAGAACCCTGATATTGGTCCTAGATTTAGTATGGCAAGTATTAATCGCAATAGAGGTGTTCATTTCGGTTTAGACATTCCGGATTCGGAAATTCCTCCATGTCCACGGGTTGGGGCGTTTCAGACTGAAGATTCTGGATTATTGTATATTGGTAAAAAGTTCAGGGACAAGGATGATATGCAGATGAAAATGAGTTACCATGCATTGAAAAATAATTACATGTGGAAACCTATCCGGTCCGACAAGGGGAAGTTAAAACTACGATGCTTTACTTTAGAGAAATGCGAATGGAAAGTTGTGGGTAGAAAGGTGTTTGATTGCAATAACCGAGATAACCGAGTACAATGAAACTCACACTTGTGGATTGGAGCGATTAAGCAGCGATCATAGGCAAGCCAGACCTGGAACTATAGGTCATCTCGTTAGAGAGAACCTCATAAAACTCGGAAGTCGATTCACGACAAAACATTTAATTGTGGAGGTCAAAAGAGTATTCAACATAGACCTTGATTATCGGCAGTGCATATCATTGTAAGCGTAAAGCGTTGGAATTAATCGGAGGAAGCGTACCACTATCGTATTCTAAATTACCACCTACTTTTACATGTTGAAGAGTGAAAATCAAATCATCACGAGATATAGTGAGTCGACCATGTTCTTGGCGAGTTCAAGAAATCTTGTTTCATGGCTTTGAAAGCTAGTATTGACGGGTTTAAGTACTGTCGACCTGTCTTAGTCGTGGACGGTACTCATCTAAAAACAAAATGCGAGGGGACATTGTTAGTAGCTATCGGTGTAGACGCAGGTGATAAACTGTTTCCGGTAGCGTTTGCCGTGACCGACGGAGAGAGCAGGGATGCGTGGATGTATTTCATGCTTCGAGTGAAGGGGGTAATCGGGGAACGTGAAGACATGGTGTTCGTATCAGACAGAGGGGCTGGCATCATTGGTGCTGTTAGAGATGTATTTCCAAACGCTCACCATGGTTTTTGCTACCACCACCTTGTCATGAACCTCAATAAAAAATTCGGAAGCACAGGATACTGTCCATACACTTTCTGGGATGCAGCGTATACTTTTTCAAAAACGCGATTCGCAATAATGTTTCAGCAGTTAAAAGAGCAGGATAAAGATCCAAACAATAGAGTGTCTAGTTATTTGGAGGCTATTGGATTTTGTTACTGGGCACGATCACATTTTCCAGGGACACGTTATGCAATAATGACAAGCAACTATCTTTGAAAGTTTTAACAACGTGATCGGGATGCGCGTAAGTTGAGTATCGTGAATTTGTTAGACTACATAAAGGCAACGCGTTGCGAAATGGCATTGCGAGCGGAGAGAACTTGCATTGGCATGTCGCTCCGTGTTAGCCCTGAAGCGAAAAATTCTTGGTGAAGTATCGCGATGCCGAAGAACCTTCACACTAAAAAGCGATCGACCGGACCGGTTCAGTGGGGGGACGATACTAGTGCAAAGGTAAATATGGCGATTGGAAGTGTTACTGTGGAGAGTTTCAGGGGCTCAAAATGCCTTGTGTACATGCTTGTGCTGCTATAAGTGAGCGTTGTGAGAGTCCGTATGATTATTGTTGTCACTACTACAAAGCTCAATGTTTCCAGCGTATTTATGAAGGACGCGTATACCCTGTTCCAGTCGAGGATGATTGGATAGTTCCCACTTCAATTACAAACCAGCGCATTCCGCCGCCTGAACTAGGCGCGAGGAAGGAGGGAAACACAAACAACGGTTATGCGGCGGGGCGCCCAGATCCTCGGGATTGCTTCTCAAGGTGAACCTCCTGGCGGTAGGACCAAAGTGAGTTGCCTAATGAGAGGACAGTCCCAGGCTCTGGTAGGCGTTGCTCGTTGTGTGGAAACACCGGACACAAAAGGCCTAAATGTCCGTTTCATACAGTTGTTGTTCCTAATTGATATAGTCATTTTGTTCATTTTTTCATGTTTTGTAGTAGTATCTAAAGTCGTGAAAGTTTTTATACATGTTTTGTATCTTTTTGGGGACATTGATATTAGTATGAGGATGACTATCATATATGTTTTGTATCTTTATCACCTAATAGAAAATGGGTATTGTAGTTCAAACGCAGTGATAACAGGCCTTACAAACATAAAAACAAAAAGTCTTCGATACATTGAGATAACAATAAAATGTTGCTTAAATAAACTAAGGGTGATCATGAAATACGATAGGATGACTCTAAATAAATGATCTTCAATTTTTAGTAATCACCACATTAAACACGACGTGATTTTCTATAGGTTGATCAATGACTTCAAATGCATTCATCTCCGGATTCGGATGAACTTAAAAGATTTTGAAGAGTGAGAGAAATGGCTCGTACTTGTACAACAACAATAATTGCCATCCAAGGTTAGTTCGTGTTAAATTTACACGGGATCGTTGAAAATTCACACGGGATCGTTGAAAATTCACACGAGTCTTAGCTCACACTTTACCTTCTCAATCAATGCTACTTTTGACTTGTCATTGATGTCATATCGATGTCGTACGTCATAGGTGTCATTAGGGTGCAGAGTCACAGTGACGCGTCTTTTCACGTGCGTCATCAATGGTTAGTTCGTGCTAAATTCACACGGGATCGTTCAAAATTCACACGGCATCGTTGGAATTCACACGAGTCTTAGCTCACACTTACCTTCTCAATCAATGCTAGTCTAGTTTTGACATGTCATCGAGGTCATATCGATGTAAATGACGTCGTAGGCGTCATTAAGCAGAGGCGCGATTGTCATTGATCTGATGACGCGTCTTTTCACGTGGGTCATCAATGGTTAGCTCGTGCTATATTCACACGGATCGTTCAAAATTCACACGGGATCGTTGGAATTCACACGAGTCTTAATTCACACCAACCCACTCAATTCACTGGTTAACTCTATATATACCATGACCTATTAAACTACCTCTGCATAACCTTCTACTTTACATCGCCTTAATCACAATGTCTGAACCGCTTTCCCCTCATCGGGAATGGCATGAACCGAATTCCCCCGAGTATGAGAATCCTCCATTCAATCCTCATCAACCAGTGTTTGTTATTGACCAAAGGAGGGATGATATTAGTCACCAATACGACTTGCAGTATTAATCGAGGTTGAGGTTTACAATGTGAAGAAGCGCGTCATAATTGGATTTGGATCTTTCAAGATAGAGCTATTATCGGAGAGAAGAGAATTGAATGGGATAGTCTACCTACCAAGATGAAGCGTCTCCTACACAAATTTTCGTTGGAGGGCCTCGCAAATAGTCCCGCATCGCGACCACTATGAATAGATCAATTGTTCGTGAATTCTATGCGGTTGTCGGGTCAAGCGAGGTGGGAGTTCAGTCCCATAGCATCAGGGGTGCACAAAGTACGCGGAGTAGATGTTTCCTTGGAGGTGGCCTGGATCAATAACTACTATGGTGTAAGAGGAGTTGAAGCATCCAGTGATTTCTTCAACGGGGCTTCCAACGTTCGTGCATTGCAACGTATAATTGCTCGATGTCAATTGCCTTCCGAATGGGAGCGTGTTATGATCGAATGGTTTGCCAATAGCCTCCATGGTACTATACACACGAGTGAACATCCATCTGATTTGTACATTTTGGTATACGCATTTCTCCATTACGAAGTTGACGTTGGACGTTACATCATTAGTAGGATTTGTGACATATCGCTTGGCAGTAGTGGTGATGGTTATATCTACTTTCCTTTTCTTATCACGGCTATCGCAAGAGATTTTAACGTACCGGAGTATGACACGGATGACATTTCTTCGGAAACCACCACTGTCATCTATAGTGACCACCCTTGGTTTGTTTAACTATTCTATCGTATTTATTGTAATCGCCATAGTCTTCAGACTGAAACGGAGTTAAGACGTCGAGTTATGTTCCATTATGTATTGTTTTTTCTTTCTTAGGCCATCGAGTTATGTTCTATTATTTCTTGTTTTATCTACATAATTGTAATGGATGATCTTTGACGATCACATGAGGGGACTATCATTTAATACATTTGTTTCAAACATACTTATATATCATAATATATTTAATATTTATATATTAATTACATATTCCAAAAGAGAATTTATTATTTGATAGGAGAATTTATTACTTCAAGTGGTGATTTATGACGATAGTCCTCCGAGCGGGTGTGTGCCTATCATCCTCAGGCCGTTTTTTAGGCTGAATCCACTGGGTAGTATTATCCCTCCTAAAGTACTCAGTCGGCTTCAGCGTCGATCGAAGGCCCATTTTTATTTGAAGTGCAGGCTCTTTGTAGCTCCCCCCCCTCCCCCTCCCCCTCCCCCTTGTTGTATTCAAACTGGATCGCAGGGCCCTAGAAGAGTGCCGATTGTCCGCCGAGGTTGTCATCTCCGTATGCACATCATCAATATCGAATTCTGGACCTAGGCCAGCACACTCAAATGAAAATTCATTCAATGGGTCAAGATGGATGCTTTGCTCTATCTCAGAGTGTTGACCCTGAACGAATGGTGTGCCTTGTGGACCTGAAGACGGCCCAGCTTGGGATCCTGATACTTGAAGCCCGGAAGGAGTGACTTGGGACGGTGACGCCATATGAACATTCCTTAGAGGTGTCTGCTCCGTGTTTGTATCACAACCTCGAGTTGCCTCGGTCCGTGTTTGTATCACAACCTTGGTGTCTCGCCTCGATCTCACGGCCGCCTTGTGTAGCGAAGACGGCCCAACTTCGGTGGATGGTGTGCTTTGGGTCCTGTGGAGATGTGGAGGTGAGTCACCGCAGGAGGCTTGTGATATTGATGTCCCTATTCGGGACCTAAGTGTACCCTGTATAATAAAGGAAATGGTGTGAATTTAAATTTGTGTTAACAAGATAAATGCAATTATATTTGTATTTAGGAGTTAATTCAAACCTGTTGCACCGCCGCCGCTTTTAACGACTCGAGGTAGCGCAGTATGTCGTTCTTCAACTACTACGGTAGTTGTTTCTGGCCTCTCTCAGACGTGCCATTTCACTGCATTTCACTCGACTTAGCAAATCGTTTCAAAGATACTTAGCCTTCGTTTCAATCAACTCGGCCTTTGTTTCCATCAACTCGGACTGACTTCTCTTAACGCATTGTCAACTATACGCGTGATTTCGTGCACCTGAGTGAGTCTAATGGCACAACGCCCCCACAATAGGTATACTACCACCGCCGCTATATCGAATTGTTGAGAAAATGATGTGGTACCGGAGAGGTTTTGCGGATGTAGACGGGCACTCGGCCGCATTCGTCATGACGGGGTTGTTGAGATGGTCGCCGCTCCTCTCGGATCAACCACTGGGACGCTCACAAACTACGTCATCCAAATTAGACCTTGGGGGAACACGTCTTTGACCAGGGACAGGATCCGGGACAACCACGGGGGGAACAGGTAATTGACGAGGTGGAGATGTAACCTCCGCCTCCGGCAACCCCATACCAATTACGAACTGCCTATCTTCGGCGGTTGTCAAAATATCACCGACCATCTCAACCTGCAAAAAGGAAGGAAAAAAAAAGGCAACCGATTTTTAATACAATGTTTAAAAATATTGCTAACAATGTAGATTGATAACAATGATAATATAATACATACCCATGGAGTAACACCGGATGTAGGATTGACCAATGATTTGTAATAGACCCACGGCGGCGGTGCATTTCCATCTCAACAAACTTGGACGAGCATTAGCTTGACCTTCTACCAATGTTGCAAATCCTCGCATCTTGTATAAGTCTAGGCATTGCATGGAAACACCACAATCAGTAACGCGTATAAACAACCGGAGAAGCGTGGCTTATACGGTTTCCCATTTCTTTTTGTGTACAAGACCCTTACACTCAAATACTATCTTACGCCAATTCAACATTAAATTGTTAAAAAATATCGCTTCTATGGAAATGTCTCCACCAGTTGTACATTCTCGACAATATAAAAAATCGGGCGGTATCACCACCTCGTGGTCGTTTCGATTATTAACCCATAAATAACGTACACTAAAGCCATCCGGTATATAGTTTCAACGTCATTCGATGCCATAATCGCCGCTTCGATTTTTGCAACGTCACATTCTTGATGTACTTATGGAGAGTACAACTAACATCGAAACACCTTGATCGGGCAATTCAACATCCAAATCTCCAAATCTGTACCCATGATGAATGCAAACTCTCGTCTTCCGAACTTCACTCTATTATCGCCAATCTTAAAATGAAGCTCGTCGTCTCGGTCTGGATAAACCATATTGAAATACAGGTATGCTATTAGCCGCCCCTTGAATTCCCAATTGTTACTTATAAATCGAAGAAACGGACCAAACACTGATCCCTCCAATCTATTCCACAACGCTCTGTTTGGTGTAGCATTGTGCAATAACTCTTGTAGTCTTGTAAGAGTAGCACTTTCCGCATGGAACCGCAATTCGGCATTAAAAAATTTTTCAGGCGGATGAATCAATGTCCCACGTGGTGTTGGATAACTAGTAAGCTGCAAGTGATTAAAAATGTTTTGAGAAGACTATATATATATATATATATATATATATATAAACTTAAGAAAATAAGTTATACATATATATATATATATACCGTGTATAATTTCTCCTAGTGTATGTGTATATGTCTGTGTGTGTGCTTAAACTGTGTGTGAAAATTTAAATTTATCTGTGTGTATAATTTCTTTCACTTGATAATAAATATATATGCGATGGCATGAATATGTGATAAAATAAGTGTATATATAACTTTATACATAAATGTCTTTGGAATATATACACACACACACAAACGAGAAAATATACTCTTATATATATATATATATATATATATATATATATATATATATATATATATATATATATATATATATTTGTATTAATAGTATATTTTCTCGTTTGTTACGGGTACCCGTGTTGTTATCGATTCACAATCATTTTTCCAAATTTGTGTTTATTTTAGCCACATAAGCATAAAAAAATCAATATTCGCCATAAATACTAACCATTTGTATCTTTTATATATATATACATATAATTATATATATATATATAAACTTAAGAAAATAAGTTATACATATATATATATATATATATATATATATATATATATATATATATATATATATATATATATATATACGTGTATAATTTCTCCTAGTGTATGTGTATATGTCTGTGTGTGTGCTTAAACTGTGTGAAAATTTAAATTTATCTGTGTGTATAATTTCTTTCACTTGATAATAAATATATATGCGATGGCATGAATATGTGATAAAATAAGTGTATATATAACTTTATACATAAATGTCTTGGAATATATACACACACACAAACGAGAAAATATATCTTAATACATATATATATATATATATATATATATATATATATATATATATATATATATATATATATATATATATATATATATATATTTGTATTAATAGTATATTTTCTCGTTTGTTACGGGTACCAAATGTTGTTATCGATTCTACACAATCATTTTTCCAATTTGTGTTTATTTTAGCCACACAGCATAAAAATCAATATTCGCAAAAATACTAACCATTTGTATCTTTATATATATATATATATATATATATATATATATATATATATATATATATATATATATATATATATATGGTTAGATTTTAGGAATATTGTTGTTTTTTTGATGTCTAGCAATATTCAATTATACAAGTAAATATATGTAAATATATGTGTATATAGCTGAAATAACCAATATACACACTAGAAGATAAATTTTCGTTTTAGTTGTGTTGTAATGATGAGCGGGGGTAATAGAAGAGAAGATTGTTTTCACCAAAGCGTCATAGAATATTTGATGATGACGAGGAGATCGGATGATGGATGAGCCAACAGTAAGCAGATCTTATACTTTCGATCTAACGGATGCCTCGCTTCCACCGAGGCTTTACCAAGTCTGGCGAGAACGGAAAGATGCTCTATTGAAAGCAGACCTAATGAAAATTCTACGAGCTACCTACCAGAGCCCCAATACAAAGCCTGGAGATTAGGCATGACACAAATGGATCGGAAGGATTCGAAAACACCTTAGGGATGCATGCATTTTAAGAACCTCATCAGTCGAGGCGTCTGTAGAATACGTCAAAATTCTATTGTTTTGGAATTTTTCAAACAACATTTATTTGTCGTTTGTTTCTAGTTTTTAAATTCTGCTTTTTTATTTATTAAATTAGGGCATTTTCATTGTGATTGCCCGTAACAATTACATTATTCGGATATTATGAAAACTAAAGCGGTATCAAACTACACATTTCAAAATGAACTAAGGCCATGAAAGGAAATTATACTACTAAATTTCTAAACAACTTATAACAAAGACATACATACAATATCATATAATCGAACTATGTATAATATCAAAACTTCTACATTATCATTTCTACATTATCGTTTCTAATAATAACATTGTCACTATAATTACATTAATGCATATCATTCTTAAAAAATTCTAAATTATCAAATAATCAACATAAATACAATATCAAAATTTCTACAAGGTCATTATTTTTACAACATCAAGATTTCTACAAATTTTCCAATACAAATTTTCCAATCATATAATCAAAATAATTACAATATCAAAATTTGTACAACGTCATTATTTGTACAACATCAACATTTATACAAATTTTCCAATACAAATTTTCCAATCAAATAAGCATAATAATTACAATATCATAATTTCAACAACGTCAAGATTTCTACAACATCAACATTTCTACAAATTTCCCAATACACATAATTCGAAAGGTCCAATATCTTATAACCATAATTTCTACAATTTCAAAATTGTACAATATCATTACTACAATTTCCTATCTTATAATCATAATTTCTACAATATAAAAAAATCTACAATAGAGAAAATTTTACAATATCATTACTACAAAATTTAACAAATTATCTCACAATTTCGATTTTTTTTGGGTCAATACATAAACATACTATATCACAATTTCGCAACCAAAATTTCAATAAGATTATTATATCACAATTTCGATAACATTACAATATCACAATTTGAAATAAAAGTGGCAGTTCAATAAAATTTGGGGCAAATTCATCAAAATTAAAACTAATAAAGCGTAAATAACTTACTAGATGATATTCTTCCAAATTAATAACGGCCATTGAGAGTATAAAGCTTCAATCCACTCCGGTTCCAATTCCACGCAATGTAAACTAACCCGTGCACAAACACCTTCTTGCTGTGTGAGTAATGTAATTCCTTCGTGAAATTAATCTACAGATGTGGGGATAGGGATGTGGGGATAGGGATGTGGGGATAGGGTTGTGGGGATAGGGATGTGGGGTGTGCGTATTTTTTTTTCACGTGTGAGGCGATTTTTTCGAAAAATAGTGAGGAAGAAGAAGATAAAGTCACTCTTGTATATGTTTTTACAATTTCCACGGGACCGTGGATATTTTCCACGTTATGCGTTTCCTTTCCACGTGGCGTCCACCTAAAATTTCCCTGCGCCTCGTGGAATTTCAACTTTTGCCACCAATTGAACTTCCACGTGAACCATCTGAATTCCACGTGATATGGTGGAAAAATGGCACGATCCGTGGAACAGCGCACGGCTTAAAAAAAATGTCGCGCTGAAGGCACTGACTGAATATAAAGTGTCTACAGTGACCTGAATGTATATTTTCTCACGTAAGGGGGTGTTAATAGTTTTTTTCGCAATTAACAATATGTATATTAGTGATTTTTTTCTATCACATTGGATTCGAGGATAAACACTACTATATAATGTAAATGTGAATACAAGATGCTTAGCTCCCACAACATTACTGTTATATATATATATATATATATATATATATATATATATATATACCACTACTCTATATTGCATCATCTGAACACACCAACACACTAGAATTTTTATTTTACACAATGTTAATAGCACCACATTCAATCTACCGTTTTAGTATCACAACGAAATTTGATCGCTCCATAGTCGAATTTATGCACAAAACTCGACTTTAGAGAGGTTGAAAACAGATTTCGACCTTTATAAAGTCAAAGTTTATAAGAAAAGTGGTGTCCGAGTAGATCGACAATGATGTTATTAAAAAAAGCTGCTCCAAAATCAAAATTCAACACTTGAACAATTTGAATAAGACGACAATAATGATAAAGAGGGGAGGGGGGATGGGCGGTAGTTGCTTAATTAATAATTAAACCTTTTTGTGGGAGGGCCGGGCCTCACCCTAAATGGGCATTTAAGTGAACCTCAACATCAAATTTGAATCAAAATATATAATACCTACAAAACATAAAACAAAAAAAGGGGATATAAAAAGCATTCGACCCACAGCTATACATTTTAGGGAAAGTTCTTCTATGGTGAGTCTATTTAAGGAGTAACATACGTGGATAATTTTGAATCATACAGTTTCAATTTAAATTTAAATTGTATGGTCCATAATCATCCACGTGTGTCTACGATATAAATTGAGTGACTAGGGAAAATTACCCATTTTAGGGTTTGTAGCAATCTTAAAAAGTTGGTCAAAAAAGAGAGATGAAATCATCATGAAAGATTGCAGGTGGCTTTGGGTGTGTGGGGGGAGTGAGTAGTACTGTAAAAATGGTCCTACTGATATTGCTTATCTTAAAAGTAAACAATTTTAACTGGAAAAAGGTGTTATAGATAGTGACTTGACATGCGAAAATTGTCGGCATTGCCCTTCATTTACTTCATTTTTATATCTTTTGTTTTCCAAAAGTAATGCCTCTTTTTACCCCCAAAACCCAATGCACTATCACTACCCTTTGGCTACCGCTAATGCCAAAGCTAGGATGCTAATTCCAGAGCAAATTCCCAAAATTACCCTTACCTTTTTCTTTCACCTAATTAAATAATGTTTCAATTTCTTTCACCTATTTAATTCCTCATTCGTTGTTCTCCGTCCTAATAAATGCAGATGGTCAAATGCCAGACTGTTAGGTCCCACTCTTTTCTAATTTCACTTAACTTTTTTTAAAAGGTTCTAAATTCAATTATCAGCATTTTTAATATCGTTTTAGTTATTTTTTTACGGAATAACAAAAAAAAGGTCATAATTCTTATGGAAAAATGAATTCACTAATTTCTGCTAGTAGCCATACATATACTTCTTTTATTATTGCTTAAAAGAATTTTTTTCAATCACTTAGATAATGGTGCAATAAAATTCTTTAGTTTGTTCCTTGCAATTAAAAGATATAGTGATAGAATAATAAATATTGTAATCACAATAATAATACAAAAAGGATAGTTTTATCGGACTGCATTTTTTTACCGAATTATAGGTATTTCATTCCTTCATTCACTATTAATTCTCAAAAGCATTTAATTTTTCAAATATTAATTTGAAGAAATATAGTACTCCCTCCGGTTTTTTTATTTGTCACATTTCAGAATTTTTCTATTTTTTATTTATCTGTCATTTTACATTTCCAATACACCATTTATTAGTTTTTCCTCCTTCACCAACAAAATATTTACATCTCCAATAAAAAAATACAATTTCAATACTAAAAACACATTTACCAACAAAATATTTACATCTCCAATAAAAAAATATATTTCCAATACATATATTAATTACTTTCTTAATCTGTGTGATTTTTCTCTTCGCGACATATAAAAAAAAAGGTTAAAGGTTGTGAAAGACTGTTTTGATCTAATATATACATTTTATTGTTTTTTTGTTTTGTTTTTTTGTTTCAACGATAGCATCAACATGTGGTTTCATTTGTGCCTATTGGACTCTACAGTATTTATATATAATCCACTTCTTCAAAAGAAAAAATAGTCCAACAATACATATAGAAGATATTTATTTGTACCACGGATAATCTACTTTGCACCACAGTAGAATCGACCATGTGAATGCTGAATGTATGAGCCAACATACGACTCTGTGAAAGTCGAATCATAATCGACGTTGCGGGGAGTCGCATGTTGCCAATACATTCAATTTTTATACGGTCGATTATGTGAATATGATGTGGTACACCGGTTGATGTGTTACACCGGCAAGTATATATAAGACAACAAGTAGATCAGTTGTGTTGCGAAAATAGCCCCATATAGATAATAGGTCTTACATTTCCTTCTCTCTTTTTTTGGTCGTCCTTTATTTTCTGTTAAGTAAACAAACTTTATCAATGTTATTTCTTACGGAAGGAAAAACCTTTTTTTTTATTACTATATGGGAGAGAGGAGGGGAGTGGATGAGGATTAAGCAATTATTTTCATTTAAAGAAAAACTTTATCTATATTTGTGTTTATTTTTCTTCTTCTCTTTCTTTTTAAAATCTGGACTATTTCTCGATTTGTACGTATCATCCTTGCGTAGAGGTCATGCTAATCTTCTCTGTATCATTCTAATTTTATCGGTTGTCCCGAAGGGACTTTTGTTCTTCTCTTTGTTTCATGTTTTGAGTTGAATTCTATGTTTGGTAATTGTATCGCTATGCCATATTTTCATTATTAATTTATTATCACATCATATATATGCATTTATTTATGTTTAAGCCTCAAACATTTCATTTTCATGGCATATAAAACTATTTGGATTGCTTGGCGCATTAAAAGATAACTAATTCAGTAAAAGCAACCCAAAAAAAAAACTCGAGACATACTATTTCCTGTTCGAGAAATCTTTTTCCAAAGAAATAAATTAAATTATTAATCATAAGTTATTGAATTAAAAAATATTAAAATGAAAATTATAACCAGTCAAAAAATATATAATTTGACGGTTTTATTCTGCATCATATTTTTCAAGATGAAGGTTTTTTTTTTTTCTTCCTGTAATGTGATATAAAAAAACCACATACTCCCTCCGTTTTCTTATCTCTTGCAGACAGAAGAATCAACATATTAAGAAAATATTTAATATATCTAAAATATAGTATTAGAAATATATATTTTTTATTGGAGATATAAATACTTTGTTAGGTAAATGAGTTTTTAGTATTGAAAATGTATTTTTTTATTGGAGATGTAAATACTTTGTTGGTAAAGAAGGAAAAAACAATAAATGATGAATTGAAAATGTAAAATAACATATAAATAAAAATTTATAAAAAAAACGGAAAAAGTATAATTTTTAGTTTGACATGCAAATCTTTATTATTCTTGGTTGAAAGGGGATCTTTATTTATATTGTATCTATATATTTTTTACTAACTTTGAAGAAATCCTAAAAGAAAACAATATTTAACTCAATCATCTAAATTATTGCATTACATGGTTTTTTTTTTTTTTTTTTTTTTTTGTGAGAGGAATTACATTACATGTTTTGAAAATCCTTAGAAGGCAAGTATGGTGAAAATCCTTAGTGAAATTGCAACTTTTTTTTTTTTTTTTGAGGGAAATTGCACATTTTTTTCTGCGTCGGAAATAGAGTACGCAACAAAAGAGGGGAAAAAGTGATGGAATGCTATGGTGGGACCAACTGCATTAATAAGGTTGCAGAGGAAATAGTCATGTGTGAAAAGTGCGTTGTCTCTATCAGAATTTCTTAATAGGGAGCTCGCCACGTGGCGAGGATCTCTGATCACACAGATTTCACGAGGTGGAATACACGATCTTTCCGTGTGTGAAAATTATATGTAGTTGAGATCTTTGCTGTGCGTAAGCATTTCCCTAATAGGAGATTCTTCAGGATAAATTTTTCGTGAAAAGTGAGGCGAGGGTAATTTTGGGAATTTGCTCTGGAATTAGCATTCTAGCTTTGGCATTAGCGGTAGCCCTACCGTTTTAATTATTTTCTTCCCCACACCTTTTGCTCTCCCACAACCTCTCGTCATCTTATGATGCAGAAAAAAAAAACACAAAAAAAAAATGGTGATGAAAAATATGAATTTGAAGTAGGAAAGACAAAAAAAAGCACCTGTTTGCATGGCAGATGATTTTCAGTCTACAAAATAATTGGATTGGTTGACAATAAGCATGACGAGACTAAAGCTTTTTATTTTTATTTTTTATTTTTTATTTTTTACTTTGTATATGATTGATATTTTTCACAGCCTTTGTTGATATTTTTACACCTTCAAAACTTTGTAATAAGAAGTAGCGGTACAAGTGAAGAGATATTGCATGTATTGTGGTGTTTGGGGCGTAGGACGGCACTTATTTATTTAATTTTCTTATGGAGTAAAATGTCTTTTTTATTTATTTTATTTTTATAGTTAACATCTTATACGTTTTTAGGCAAATAATACAATTTTTTCCCCTTGTAGTATCAATTTCTTTTTTCTTTTGACAGAATTTTCTATCAATTTCATTGCTTGAATGACAAATAATCAGAATGAATGTAGAACACGTACGTGTACTCTGTCTCTGGATATATATAGCGTTTCTAGTGTGTTTAGGATGTAAATTATAGGTGTCACGATATATACGGGGACAGAGCAGATGGGTATATGTATAAATAAGCTTAAATACATGCTCCATTGTTAGAACCGTAACCGTGGTACAATATATGTTAAATATAAATATAAAATAAAATAATGATTTTCTGTTAGAATATGTAAATATCTTAAAATGTAAAATTTTGTCAATATTTCGTAAATATTTTTCCTTTCATACTTAGACTAGAGTCAATGATTTGTATTTATTGTATTATGATTCACAGCCTAGAATTAAGCCAGGTAATTGTATATATGAATGTACAGACATCAATGAAAGATCAAAGAAAATCATTTTACATATTCTAAAATTTTATATATGAATGTACAAAATTGTATACATAATTGTATCTATGAATGTACAAAATATTTACATATTCTAACATTTTCTTATTCATATCATTCAACAACACTACAAAATAAACAACTCCAACCGAGACGAGTGTGATCACTATATCTTAAAGATAATTTGTTCTGATATAGTGTTCACGGTGCTAAAAATTGTTTTTCACAATTAAACAGTTTTACATGTTCAATATAGTGATACTTCAAAATTCAGAGAACCAAGAAACTCTTCCGCTGTTTCAACTTTCTTTTTGATGGATGCAAACTCTTACAACAATATGAGATTTTTTCATTTTCTTTTGCTTTCGTAAAGTATCTCCAAATAATTGTCTGTGACTAATGGTACTGTCGGGCAGAAAAGTTGGGAACCTATCACAACAAGGTTTTGCTGCATCCACAAGGGCTCGAACCCGAGAACTCTTGCTTAAACGACCGGAGTCCATTCCACTCACACCAACAATATGAGATTTTGGTAGTTTATTGCTTAAACTTCTTGTTAATTACTTTGATCCCTTTCAAACGAGGGTTTATATACTCCATCCGTTCTGAAATAACTGAGGCACTTGTCAAAAAGGTTTGTTCCAAAATAATATGAGTGATAATATATCCACTACACAATATATTCTCTTACACATTTTCTATATATTTTTTACCTACCGATTATGATAAGACACATTTTAATTACTAAAGCTGTACACTGATCAATGACTAGAAAGTGTGTAATGAATATACACTACACAACACATAATATTGTTTAATGGACATATTATATTCCAAAGAATATATGCTGTAAAATCTTTGTATTTACTGATTGATGGTTTGTTTGTTTGTGTGTGTTTTGTGTAGGTAAGTAGAGAGGGTCCTCTCTGAGAAAAACGCAGGAAGCACAAAGAAGCCAATGAAATTGAAGAATTGCAGGTATAGCAGGTATGAAAAACTTTTATTCAGCGTACTTCAGATTACAATCAGTGCCTTATTTTTATAGTGGGGAAATAAATGTTTTGTAGAAGATAAATCCCTAACTTAGAAGATAAATCCCTAATTTAAATGCAAACAAATCCTATTGAATTTCTGTTCAATTTAAACTTGGAATTGGGATAATGGAGTTGGGATTATATATACAGAATATATATATATATATATATATATATCCAGTCGATTATATATCTTGTGATCCTCATTTATTTGATGCACGACAAGGGGTTGTTAAATTGTCAGAAGCTAATAATAAGGGTGAAGTTAATATGCATTCATGATTTTCTGATGCATATTATGTTGGACGTTTTAAACATAGTACATGGTCGTCAAATCATCCTCTTACACTTTGAACTTAAGAATTCAACGCGAACATATTGTTTAAAGTAATGTTTATCCTGTGACTAACATGTTTAGGTCTCATTTAGTGACTATGAATTTGTTTAGAGAATCTTAATGTCAATTGAAATCCAACATAGGAGTCTATGCTTTGTTAGCGTAATTAAAGTTGGACACAAGGTGAAGCTATTTCATTTATCACACGATATCTCTCGATCAAAACATTCAAAATAGTAACCAATATAGTAATAGATTAGATGTTGAAGAAGATTGTATGATGCGAATGATTAAGAAAACGCTATAAAATAGACACAACAAAATAAACACAACATATTTCATATTATTTATTGTGATAGGACATTCATCCATCAATGAGTTTTACACCATATTCAATGCTGCAAAATGAATTGTGGTCTTTATGGTGATTATGTTCTTGTGGCCATACAAACATAAACCAAGTACAAATAACTGTTCATGTCATTCATTTATTATTTTTTGTCATTGTTACATCTTTTGGAGGTTAAGGAGTACCATGTCATTGTTAGTAGAGCACAACATGAGGAGTCAGCCATATTTAGTAATGCCCAACGTGGAGAAAGTGCAATGTGTAAAGTCTGAATAAAGGAAACGGATATCCATTATTATTGCCCATTGATAGGGATCGACCGGTCTAATCATATATGTTCTACCTATTTGAGATTGAGAGTGGCCTATTCCTAATGAGACGGGAAGTGGCCTAATTAATGATGTGGATTCTCAAGAATTCATCGAGCTTCCATTTGTTGTTGTTGTTTTTTTTTTTTTTATAGTAATAATTATCATCACCATAAATAAATTTTCATGAAAGAAATAGTACTCAAATGAAAGAAATTGATACTTTTGTGAGACAGCGCTATGGCGACAAAAATTTGATAAATGGAGTGCAGAAGAAAAGCAACATTTTCATGATTATAAAAACAAAAATCACAAATGTTCTTTACAATTATTTCTTGTGTGTTAATGTTCTTTGTATTTACAATTACATTTCATATTTACTTTATTTCACATATGTTACTTCATGTATGTTACTTCATAAATGTTACTTTTGTCCTTATTAAATTACAATGTCCTTCTATCCAGTTTTTTTGATAATTTTGTCTTTCTGGACAAAAAACTATAAAAAAAAATAGTTGAGATAAGAAAAGGAGTAGAGATGAGAGAGAATGAATGATTTGTGGTATTTTTTTTACTCCAAAGGCAACTCCAAATCACAAGTGAGGCTTCAAGGAATTTGGAGGAAGAGTATGCTTTCAAGTGACTACTGTGATAATAAAGTGAATAAAGTTTACTTTAAAATGTTTTGGAGTGTTGAATCCAGTCTCCATCGGAGACAGCCTTATTATAAACAAAATATTGTAAAATATGCATTCATATACTGTCTTCAGTCATCAGTCATCTCAAGCTGGACCAACATTTCGAACCCTGAGTATATGTCAACTAAGTTCATAACTTATATATTTATTTCCTATCCGTAAAAAAAAAAAAAAAACCGATATTATTCTTGTGATAAGAAAAGTAAATGTCAAAAAAGTTATCTTCATTTTTTTAAAAAGAAAAATGATTTTAATTCGAGTCGGTATGAAAGTCGAACTTTGATCTATAACAAAGTTCTGTACAAAATGACCATTAGGAAGAACAAAAACCAAACCAATAACAAAGTTTAATCAAATCAAACCACACTGAGGCTAAAAAAAAATAAGGATTTTATTTGTCCAAACGGATAAGAAATAACTTAATAAACCAACATAAAATCTCTTAATTAATTAAGAGACAACCCACTGCCGCTGTAGCCGGCGTCGCCGCCGTCACCGCCGTTTCTGCCAGGCCTGAAATCATTGGCATCCCCGCCGTTCCCGCCATCACCGCCATCGCCGCCGCTGAGGCCGTCGAAGCCATGGCCGCTATGATTGCCGGGGAGGCCATGGTCGCCAGGGGCGCCATGGCCACCATGGTGCCTACCGCCGCGCCCCCCCGACCGCCGCGGCCACCACGGCCGTCGCGGCCACCACGGCCGTCGCGGCCGGGTCGGCCGTCACGATCGTCGGTCGCGACGAGACCGACACGATTTTAATTGACAGATTTTAATTTAAAATGGTTAAGAAGGATAAACATGTAGTAACATGTGTACAAAAATATAGTAACACATGTACTGATTGTCATTCTCAATCATTTAAGTTTAAAATATGTTATTATGGACTCTGACATATATATATATAAAACACACAACGGTTCTCTCCCTTTCTCCAAAAGGATAAAAAAAAATTAATTTTTTTTTAAGAAATAATATTTCCTTCATCCTATAAAACTCTCTACTTTTTGTGATGCACACTGATTATGAAAACATATGCCCCTGTTTTATAATGTGTTGGATTTTAAACATTAATTGACATGTATGCTCTATTTTATAATAAATTCTTGTTTTGAAATATGAAAATTATATATACACATTAAATGGTGATAGATGTATGTTTAGTTAATATACAATAAAGGATACATTGGTTTTCTAAATTATCACTTTTTATTGGACAATTCAATTTAAAAAATTGGACTAATTTTATGTGACGGAGGTAGTAGATTCCAAGATAACTCCTAATTTAATAACAATTATATGTGACGGAGGTTAATGCTCCAAGTCTCCAACAATTGTTACTAAATTAGAAGTTATCTTAGAATCTACTACCTACGTCACATAAAATGTGTCCAGTTTTTTTAAATGAATTGTCTAATAAAAAGTGTCCATTTAGAAAATCAATGTATCACATTCGAATAAACAATCGTGTACATATGACACTGCAGCATGTGAATCCATTGCCAGAGAACATAGAAATCTAAATGGGCATACGGTTGCACTGGCTATTGTTAAAACTCCTCTCCAGCCTTCATCATAAAGAGAGATGGTGAAATCATAGTGTACATACAGTACACCATCTCTCTTTTTAAACGTAAGTCACTTTAATTTCAGCTTTGATGATGCTAGATAACGCACCACTAATTTAACAGGTCCAACTGTAATCTAAGGGTGAGTTGGTAAGGACATGGACGGCTCGAACTATGATGAAGATGGTGTTTTAGGTATTTTATGGCTGAGTCCAAGAATGTATCTTGGATTGCCTACGTATTCTGTGTAATAATGTCCAGGAATCAAACCTCACGTAGTTCCTGGATTAGTGTATTTATAGGCATAAGTCCACCTACGCGCCTAAAACTTAAGCGCGTACTGTTTCTATTGACATAAATAACCCTTATTGGGCCTTATCCCTTGCCCAAGAAACCCCATGGACATTGGGCTTGTGAAGCTGGGCTGGAACTCTGGTCTCGACTCGTATAACACCGACATGGATGTTCGAGATCGGACACTTGCAAGATCTGCTGTCTGTTGTGGTCTTCATTGGCACGTCTCTTATTCGACCCGATGCGTATACCAAAGGCTTGGACTTCCCCACACGCACCAAGGCAAGACATAACAAAATATTTCATTTTTTCTTAGTGCATTTTTGCTACGTCCTATCATGTTTTGAGATGATTTCATATACTCGTTGAAAAATTTCGTTTGAACAATATATTTTTTATTATTATTATTATATATTATCTACAATAGCTGTTCAAACAAAAACAAAAACAAAATAAATATATTATCTTCATAACCCAAGTCCAACTCCACACCTCGAGCACACTATTCTAGTTTCAAAATAAAAACAAAAACAAAAACAAAATAAATATATATGGTCATAATCATGGCCCATGGATAAAAAATACAAGAAGATACTGTTGTATATATATGGGGCACTATATGATAGAATAATGATATGTTAAAAACAAATTAATTAGACACAATAAAATGGACACAATACATCTTATACCATTGATTATGATGAAACTCTCATTTATTAGTGTGTGTTACACCATACTCAATAATGTAAGATGTTGTTTTTTTTTTTTTTTTTTTTTTTTTTTTTTGTAGACAATATTTTAACTCTATATGATAACTGCTAAAATAGAGACAATATATGACAAATAGTATGTACCGGTCATAAAATAGTTGGTGCCTTGATTGTATTGTATGCCAATTGAATATCAGTTAGATTAAGGTTAGTGATGTCTAATAATAGTTCAGGGCTGATGGTCTCTATCGCAGCTCAAAGCGTGCAGTATTAAGTATGTCTTAAATAATAATGTCCTTAACCTGAAAATGCCAACTATTCGGCTACTTTTGGCCAACTATGTAGCAAGATGCGAAAGCTCTAATAGTACATCATTTTAGATATTTTCACATAAATTAACGCTTGCGGATTTCATAAATCTAGTCTTGTGGCACATGTTATTGTTTTTCTAAATAACAACCATAGTCCGATTCTCATCACTGCCTCAATGTATAAAAAAATGCTTCCCCATTCCTTATTTAAAAAAATGACATAACACAAAATATTTAGACAAAACAAAACATGTGTTTCTATAAAACTTGGTACAGTTTTAATTCCCGCTTTTACAAACTAAAAAATATACTGTATTAGATTTTGGGGCAGTCAGAAAGGTTGGAGATAGAATAGAAATGTCTTTTCGTATTTACATTTACAGGAGTGAAGTTGATGTTAACCGAGTCGATTATTATAGTTGACGGGACGAATATAAATTTTATTGGGAAAACATATATAATCGTGTTTTTTCTTTTCTTTTCGGATCCAATGAGAGCGACTACCCCTTACCAGAATGTGCGCCCACTCTTGCTGAGATGTACTCAACTCAACTCAACTCTGTTTTAAGTAATAGTAATACAAAGAACCAAACGCATGCAATAATGCTCGTACAAACGAAATTAAATGGATGAATAGAAATTTAAAAAAGGTATTTGAAGTCAAAGCATGATTTGTACAAGTACGATATCAGGGTAAAAGTAGACGATACATTTCATAAAAGTAGCATTTATTGACACTGCACTATACTTACTAGAGCACTACATCAATATCATGGTAACACGATGAAAGCCCAATTTTAAAAATCATCTTTCACATGACAGACGATATCAAGATAGATGTAGTTCACGATAAGTTTGGTGTGCTTCGGGGGTACACAATTGTGACAAACTAAGTAAAGGAAAATGATGCAAAACAATGGAATGCACAATATGCAGTGGACAAGACGTCTGGTTCAAGAGGGGTAGCGGTTGGGAACCTACCTGTGCTACACCAAACAAACAAACCATAACACTGTATCAAGATTTCTCGGCTCCAGCATCCAACATGTCAAAAGTTTTCTCATCCATAAGTTTTGCCTGACGTTCAGCATGTTCTCTTTCACAAGCACTAATACCCATTATTATGTCCAACATCGTCCCTGTGGTACCAAAAAATACAAGGGGAGCTAACGATTTGCGTTTGATCCCCACCGGTATAGCAAGCAACGTACCAGCCACTGAGAAAACCCATGTACCTAGGGCACTGCACACGTTCCTTTATATCAGACACTACCCACCGGGGAAAAGGGAGTTGTGTGTGGAGAATAATATAAAGATTCTAAACAGTTTGTAACATAAACAACAAGCTACACAAGACCACAATTATAGAAAAATTCGTAATGCAAAGTAATAATAACTACTTCCAATATAGAAAGCCAAAACTACCATACAAACCCAAATGTTCTTTCAAGCTCACAGGAAAAACATAAGATGTGAGCAATAACTCTGTGATAATAACCAATCACTTCAAAGATACACATTTAACATCTTACTCAAAAATATGTTCTAGACAACATTCCCTTTATTGTTTTCTATATATTTCTGTCAATCCCATAAGCATAGCATTTATAACAACAAAACAAGTAGAGAAATGGGTTGACTTCAATTCCTATCAGAATAGAGGATTTACAAGGTAAGCCAATAGAAATTGCCAATGGGGGCGAAGTACTCAAACACTTCGGGTTATCAAGAAAGAAATTCAAGTCGGAATATTTCTATTTCTTGAAATATGTAACTAAAACTACACGATGAAAGCATTGGCCAAGTGCTAAAAGTTAGTTGTCATGTAGACCAAAGGTCATGGCTTCAAATCATAAAAGCGGCCTCTAATTGCAATATAAGGCAAGACAATGTACAATAGCTTTAAATGGTCCGAACTTTTTCCGGATTTTCACAGTTGGTATGCTTCCGCAAAACCAGGCTGCCGTTTTTGCAATTACTACTATGCGACTTTGAATCCTCACTCAGGTAAGTAAACTATTACTGTTCAGTCCCAAATAATATACACACGGATCCAGACAGAAGCACGGTCCAATCAAAACTGCATAACTCCATTTCCTCATACTAGATTACGACTACAACAAGTACATGCACCAACCACACAATAGACGAATTCCTTTTCTTACAAAAATATGACAATAAGAACAATCAAAAGACGTCCAGTACAGAAAAGCAAGAAACAAAGAAGAGATACCAGCTTCCTACAACTACTACTGCACACAAACACACAAGCCAAGCGAACATGAAATGAGAAAAAAAGAAACTCACTTTGAAACAGAGCACTCCTCTAGCTGTTTCACAGGCTCCTGATGAGACATCGGATAGCTGATAAATAGTAAATAACACAATATCATTTTCATTAGGTTAGCCAAATCCTTCAACCTCAAACTTTACAACTTAAAACATACTGGCGATGATGATGATGACAACTCTACGGGTTATCAGGCGCAACTAAACAGGGGAAAACATTTCAAAGTTGAAGAATTATTGAAAAAACAAAATGCATAATTCACAAGCTTGTCAACTCAATTCGGCCGGACATTCAAAAAAGAAAACGTGGACGGAAAAAACCACTCATGCACTCCTAGTGACACTTGGGTGTTGAGATGCTTGGAATTCAAACATAATAAATAGATATCGTATATACACAAAACAATATGAGCCCTACGTATTATCCTGCATCAAGCACTACGTAAGTTTTAGAGTTCAGAATGGCCAGAGAAGGGTTAAAGTAAACGAGAGACATACTCCGTATAGGTACACTATTTGAACACATTAGCTTTCAAAAAATTGCAAAACTGCAAAATGAAATTACAGGCCTCTGGAACAATTCAGATGAGGCTTACAGAAATCCAGATATTAGCAAGACAATAAATCGTAGACAATGCATAAACTGCTAAAACAAATTAACTATGCGAAAGAAGAGCAATTATGAATGCATTCCATCCCAGCCCCTAAGACAACTTACAATACACTGCCAATGGAGCCGGCAAGACACAAGTCTATCAGACTTTTCTATAGTATGGAGAAACTTAATCCTTAATCATCTTAAGCGTGTTAACATAAGTATAACTAGAAAATGACACAAACAACTTCCGAAACCAAACATATTGGCTCTTATGTTGAGCCATTGCAGCAAAGGTTTTAATGGGGTTGTCATTTAATATGACTTGCACTAATCCACTTGGATTCCGTCGGCTATTGAAAATGGACAACCAAATGTCAGTGGGCCCGCTATACTTGCGTAATATATTTGTGCTGACAAGTTCCCAAGCTTCAATACTTAGTGTCGTATTCTGCAAAAGCTTCCGCACTCCCATATGTACATCACTATGATTACAATGGCCAGAAATACCATAATTATCAAATGTAATGATCACATCAATGGAACTGGCACAAATTACATCCTCAATAATCTTCGCTAATAAGTTACTGTCCCATGAGTTGCCAAAACCATCCTGCAAATCTGGATGATCAAGCACCATCACATGCTTCCGTTGAATCTTTAACAGAGAAGATGCCATATAAAGCTCTTCTTTTCTAAGGCTTCCCAACCCATCGGCATTACCAGTCGATACACACAAAACGTGAATATCAAACCCCATTGAAACCAAATAATTAACCGTCGGAGTAAAAAACATGGACTCGTCATCAGGATGTGCAATGACGAGCAATACATTTTTGCATGCTTGAATCCTGCTACTACTGTTGAAGAAAGAAGCCTTTGAATCTGAACGACTGACCAAGAACAATTTGCACAAAGAAGCCACCCACGATAAAACCAACACACAAATTGTCAAGAACCACGCCATTAGAATTCTTGCGCCTATTTGATAAAAGTTTCCTACAATCAATTATTTTGTTTTTTAATGCCTCCGCAAGAACATGAGTTTTGAAATTAAACTTAAATTCCTAGATGAATAGTAGGGTGTAACAGAAGTGATGTAGGTCAAGAAATGATCGAGTAGCGAGTAGCGATATAACAAATTTTTACCATCCACTCGGCCAATTCTAAAAACAAAAAGGCATTGATTATTAACAATTACAGAACCTAAATTGCTGTTTATATGAAATAAAAGATGGCCAACACGTAATTATTTTTAAGAACCCTAGCAACATGGCAGCATATGTCAGCTTGCCCAAACAAATGTGTAATAGTGAACAGAACAAGCAAGAATCCTACAAACAGCCACCCCCAAAAAAATAATTAATTACATAATGCGTGTAATTGAATTGTGAATAGAGAAAAAAAATCAGTTCTACAACGGTCGGAACTTTGTCGATCCATCATTCAACAATTATTTTTAGCTACAGCAAAAAATAGAAGACAATCTTGCAAAAATGAGGCTGATTTATCAAAGAAATTAAATAAGTAAAATCAATCAATGATGTAAATTACTTACAAAGATGCAGATAAAACTGAAATCGGATGTGTCGAATAGCAGGTCCTGGTCGTCGGCGGCGGTGGGAGGCTTGAAAATGAAGCTGGGTTGGTTTCACTCTTCACATTTCTATTTTTTTTTTCAGATGATAAGGGCACTCCGAACAGAGGCCCTAAATTTTATCCCTAAAATAATATATAATAAAGGGTAAATGTCTAAAAGAACACATATTAGATTTAAGGGGGAATGAGGGAGAAGGACAGAAATATTGCATCGCGGTGTCACTTCATCGCGGTGTCTCTACATCGCAGTGTCTCTTAGAGTTTCATATAGAGTTGGTGTCTCTTAGAGTTTCATCGCGGTGTTATCATATAGAGTTAAAATATTGTCTAAAAAAAAAAAAAAAAAAAAAAGAACACATCTTACATTATTGAGTATGGTGTAACAGACACTAATAAATGAGAGTTTCATCATAATCAATGGTATAAGATGTATTGTGTCCATTTTATTGTGTCTAATTAATTTGTTTTTAACATATCATTATTCTATCATATAGTGCCCCATATATATACAACAGTATCTTCTTGTATTTTTTATCCATGGGCCATGATTATGACCATATATATTTATTTTGTTTTTGATGTTGTTTTTATTTTGAAGCTAGAATAGTGTGCTCGAGGTGTGGAGTTGGACTTGGGTTATGAAGATAATATATTTATTTTGTTTTTGTTTTTGTTTGAACAGCTATTGTAGATAATATATAATAATAATAAAAAATATATTGTTCGAACGAAATTTTTCAACGAGTATATGAAATCATCTCAAAACATGATAGGACGTAGCAAAAATGCACTAAGAAAAAATGAAATATTTTGTTATGTCTTGCCTTGGTGTGTTTGACGGCGTTATTAAATTAGTATTTTAATTAAATTATCAACTCATACAAAAAGACTTTATGGAACGAAAACAGAAAAACCCATATATATAAGCGAAAAAATATAGTTTTGATGTTAAAAAATCGTATTGTTGGTAAAAAAAAATATAGAAATAGGCTCCATTAATCCACCGTAACAAATTTTTGAATGAGAAATATAATTTTAAAATCCGATGATTCCACTAGAAAACTTTTCCGGATCCGTCACTGATATGTACAAAGTTAAACACTACCGTGCAACGATAGATTGATAAACATATTGGTTTTCTTAATTATATTGATAAACATATTGTAAACATAAACTATTAGACTTTAATTGCTTTATTAAATATAGTAATAGAGCTGAATATGATTTACATTTTTTTTTTGCATTTCAATTATGTATTTTTAGGAAAAAAAACTAAAGAAAAAAGAGCAGAAAAGAAAAAATACCAAATGACACTCCTCGGGCATCTTTCACAAAAGTATTTTGAACACGGAATTGTTTAAATTTGCTGCTAGATTCGTGAAACACAAGCGACGACGAGGGGGTCAACATCCTATTTCTTAAGTAAAGGAACACGGTTTCTTCAGAAAATGAACACGGTTACAGAAGTAAAGGGCAATTTAGGGATATTGCTCTGGTTGGAGCAAAAATGCCCCCAAACAAACATATAGGAGACGTTAAAGATTCAGATCTACGACCCTCAAAAACCGACCTAAGTATACTTCTTTTATATACGAGTTTACAAGTTAAAAGAAGAATCTTTTTAACAATCAAATTACAAATCCAACAATAACAGAAAAAGGATGAATCTTTTTAACAATCAAATTACAAACTCTTTAACAAGTTTTTAATCGAAAAAGGTTGTTGCAATAATTTTATCTCGTTTTTTTATTAATAAAATTGCAAAGCAAATAACAAAGGTAATAAAAAAAAATAATGAGACAAACTCTCCTAAAATTGAAGAGATAAAATAACGATTTGAAAGATTGGTCACTTACGTGGTCTGAGAGAGGAGAGGCCTGAGAAGAGAGCGGCGAATGATTTAGGTCAGAAACTTGAGGAGAGGTTTGAGAGAGGAGAGCGGCTAAATCAGATTTAGGTTTAGAAACTTTGGGTGGGTGCTTTTATAGTGGATATCCCTTCTCTTCTCTATTATCCTCCTACTACTTATTAAAAGAGAGAGAGCAAAAAGCTCCCCCAGCCACGTCCACCCTTTTTTTTTTTTTCTTTTTGTTGTTGTCTTTTTCGTTTTTTTTTTTTTTTTTTTTTTTTTTTTTTTTTGTTGTTGTTGTTGTTCCCTTCCCTTTCCTATCTTACTATCTATCTAAGGCTATCTCTAATGGAAGGATCAAAAAAAATTCTAAAGCTTTACAAAAGGTTTTTGAGCATTGGAGTAAGCTGAGTCAGCAATAAGTTTGTGCAAAGGGTTTGTGCAGACATACCGGTTTGAAGTCTGACAAATCTTTTGTTTTTTTTTTTTTTTTAACTTTGTGTGGTAGAAAAAAAATAGTAGAGAAAATATTTGTGTTGTAAAAGGTTTATGAAAAGGTTTATAAGATGATGACGTGGCATTGTAAAAAGATTTATGATTGTGAAGAAAAGGTTTATAGATAAAAGGTTTATAAGATGCTGACGTGGCACAGTGATAAACCTTTTAAAAGGTTTATCACTGGAGATACTCTAATACCTAATACATATCTATCTAATACCTAATACATACTCCACGTGTTTCACTCAATTCTTTCTTTCTTCTCTAATATAGAATTTTTCGTCTTTTTTTTTTCTTTTTCTAATTGTATTCTTCATGTTCTAAATCACGATGAGATATTTTACGTTTTGAAAATTTGTTTGGTTTACTTTTACGAGTTATCACATTATATTGACGACGATGTACTTCCCCAATGGTTTTTCCATGTTACACAAATTAAGAATGGTTTCTATTGATTTCTTTATTTACTTTCACGTCTTGTTAATGTTATCGAGTGTTAACATTATGTAACGTTATCTTTTAAAGTTGTGTTGGTACGGCTTTATGCTTCGGCTCGGTTACTCCATATGTTCTTTTTGTTCAATCGTACTTTTTAAAAAAATTCTATTTAGCTCGGTTACTCCATGTTTTCTTATATATTCTCGATCGACACTACAAAAAACTTGCTATTTAGCGTCGGGGGATTTTTTGGGCGGACACGTGGCAGCCTTTTTTTTTTTTTGGCTTTTCCCTTTTTTTTTTTTTTCCTTTTCCCTTTTTTTTGGTTACATTTTTTTTTTTAATTTTTTCCTTTCCCATTAGTGTTTTTATACACGTGTGTGTTTTCCGTTTCACCGAATTTTTTGTTTCATCGTTTCCTTTGTCATTGGTTTTATCTCTTTTACGATACGACCACGTGATATTTCAATATACTAGAGTTTGTTTGAGTGTGTGTTCTTTTCCTTTTTTGCGTATATATATATATTTTATATTGTGTGTCTACGTCGATTTTTTTGGGGGCATCAATTTTTGTGGGTGCTACGTATTGATTATTTCTTTTCGTCTTCGTTTTTTTACTTCTATATATATTGTATGCCTGCGTTTCTTTTATCCGTTTACTAATCATAACATTATTTTCCTACTTTATAATTAAACTATACAATTTATTATTATTATATATTGCTCACTTTTACAGCTGTTTTACAGTGTTAAAGAGCTGGCTTCACTTGACTTCTTCGCTTCTTCCTATAGTACTCGGTCATATTAGTTTTCATTTCGACCAACATATCCACCCTTTTCCTATGCCGAACCATGTAGGATGGTGATACATCCACTACACATAATGTGCAGTGGATATATCGCTATATAATCTTGGTTATTCATTTTAATAAATACATTTTAATTATTAAGAATGTGGTGATAGTGTGTATGCACTAGACAATATATGTCGTGCACATATATTTTTCATTCATTACTATACTAAGAGAAAAGAGAGTAGGGGAATCCCTATCAGACCATCTCCACTGGTGCCAAGAGAAAAGGTTTTTAGTTTGACAAAAACCTTTGCAAAAGGTTTTTGATTGTTGTAAAGGTTTTTTTGTGTTAAAAGGTTTTTGCTATAGGTTCATAAATATGAACCGGTTCATGTTACATTCTTTTGTTTTTGTTTTTTTTTGTGTGGTGTAGAAAAAAAGGTTTATGTGTAGTGAGGTGGCCCACGCTTATAAGGTTTTTAAAAGCTTTATGATTGTAGAAAAAAGGTTTATAAAGAAAAGGTTTATAATGTGGTGATGTGGAAGAGATGATAAACCTTTTAAAAAGTTTATGACTGGTGATAGCATCATTAGTTTACTCTTCTGCCCACGTACACGGTACATCACAATTCACACAATTCACATGGCTTTGTTAAATGATTCAGAAAGGTCGCTAGCTATAATTAATGAGATATTCAGAAATTGGAAAATCAGGTTGTGTCAGACCTTTGACTTGCAAATCAGGTTGTGCCTTTTCTGACATTGAAAATCAGGTAAACGTAAGGTTTTCTACGTTTAAACGTAAGGAACCCTACGTTTAAGCGTGAGATAAATCGAATAATTGCAACCCCTAATTTATTGAAATAACCTACGTTTGAACGTAGGTTCCTTACGTTTAAACGTAGAGAACCTACGTTAAAACGTAGGTTATTCCAATAAATTAAATATTCAAATTTACCTACGTTTAAACGTAGAGTTCTTTACGTTTAAACGTAAAGAATCCTACGTTTAACGGTAAGCTCCTGAAGGGTTTTGAATAACTCTCTCTCTCTCTCTCTCTTCTATCCCCTTCCTGTTCAAATCCCTACGTTTCTCATCAGTTTCTTTACGTTTGACGGCGATTTTGCACCAAATATTCAGATTTGGCACCTCTGCTCTCAAGCATAATGGATCAAAGCAATATAGAAAGTGTAAGTGTTTCCCCTTATGATGCATTTAAAACGTTTTATTGTTATATTGTTTTCCTAAATTATGTTGTATATATTTTCCAATTTTTAGTGTTTTGTAGTGGTGATTAGCCTGATATCTGTTGGCCTTGTGGTGATTAGTCTGATATTGTTGACTAATAGAGGGGATTAGCCTGATTTTCCTTAATGTGGGTTGAAGTAAGGGTGAAATTTTGAAGAAGACGATTAAGGGAGGAATTCTGTGTTTATGCTGGTTTTGCTACGCCTCGAACGTAGGTTTTCTACGTCTGGACGTAGTATTTTCTACGCCTGGGACGTAGAATCATCTACGCCTCGGACGTAGGATTCCTACTGGACGTAGGTTTTTCTACGTCAACGAGAAAACTCGTTCTTAAACATGAAATTCTCGTGTTTAGGTGATTTTTTCATCTTGATTGTAATTTGATAAAACATGCAATATGTGTCTCAGTATGTTTAAATTTGGGACATTTAAGTTGATAGTGTATGAGTATGGTGTTACTATGCATTTTTTCTTGTATATGTTGAGATTGATTGAGGCTTGATGGTGTGATTGATGGTTTGATCGTGCATAAAGTCTTATTTCTACCCAAAATGGTAGATCGAAAATGGCTCTGCTTTTTTGAGACCATTGTTATTGGAAATATTGATCACACTTACACTTACATTAATCATTTAGGTATTGGTAGCTCTGTTTTTTCTTCTTTGGTATTAGATGTACTATATAGTTGATTTACTTCACAATGTTAGTGTATAAAGCTTGTGATTGACTAGTATATGTGTGTGATTGACTTGAAACAATGCTATTTGTTATTGATTGATTGGCCTCATGGAACTCGATGTCTACAAAGTAAAGGAAAATTTGACATGGACTTTTAGAGGGAAAAGAACAAGCTCTCGGATCTTCTTGACATTCATATGAGGAGGATCGGATTTGAGGCAACATTGAGAGGTGGGGTTTTGGAGAATTCATTCAAATGTACGAGCACCGGCGCTTTTCCGCCAAAATTTTGCAATATGTATGTTTCAATTGCCGTTTATCCGAATGTGGCGGTGAGCTTCATTTTAGATTTGGTGAGACGACCGCGAAGTTCGGTGGCGGGAGTTTTGCATGATGACCGGTTTTAGGTTTGGTGATCTCCGGAAGCTCCCGATAGTTATTCCGGTGTTTCTTTGAGGGGACATACGGCCACATCCATCATCCTCGACCCAAACCGATCACCATACCGGATATTGAGAGATGGTTATTGGATGAGGTGAGCATCTCGAAGTTCTCTACCGTGTAGGTTTAGTCTACCTTATTCACGGTATTATGATGGGTCATGATGAGACTACTAAGGTACCTCGTGAGACCTTCTATTTGGTCGAGAATGTACAAGGCCTAAATGACTTTCCATGGGGTACTTGGTGTGGGATCGAGACTTATAGAAAGATCTCGTCGCATGATGAATACCTACAAGGAAAGTGAAGAAGCGCAGGTGACGACGATACAAGGGTTATACATGCCTTACAGCTTTGGGCTTACGAGACCTCCAGGGCATTCTTTGTTCCGACTATTGCCGCCACCCTCGAGCTCTGAAGCAGCCTCTCGGATCTTTGAGATGGAGTTGCAAGACTACCCCTCCGCATGGTGGAAGGGGTGTTGGTGAAAGCAAGCAAGGTAATAAGCTTAATAAACATTTTCTCTTAATTATATCCGGTATGGTTAAACATTTTCTTATTGTTGATTCTAATGAAATATACATTGTTTGCAGAGCCCTGTTACAGGATACCTGACTGCAAGGGAAGTTGATAGGGAGTTGATGCTACATAGGGGCATCCCTGATGCGGAGATTAATGAGCCGCCACGTGTGATCCCTCGGCCTGTACCAATTGCAAGGCCACCTCCTAGACGTACATCTACTACACAGAAAACACGCTCTGCTACACAACAGTCTACCTCGACTTCACATCCCTCTACTTCACAACGGCCTCTACCTCCTCATTCACGACGTGTGCCGCACAGTTCATTCACTGAGATGCTACAGGAGGAAGAAGATGAATCTGATGAAGAAGATGAAGCTGCTGGGCTTTATAGGGCTGTGAAGAGAAGGATAGATAATGGGTTGAAAGACATTCGGGAGGAAATTCGCCGACAGAATGACGAGAACCGGCAAGTAATTCGAGAGGTTATACAGCGGCAGAATGAGCATGGGGCGATACTTCTTGAACTTAAGGGGTTGATGCAGACGCTGTCATCCAGAGATCAGGTAAAAAATTATTTCACTGTCAATTTATTTATGTGATAAATTTAGTTGTACGTATTATGATACTAACCGGGCAACATATTTTCAGTCTACCCCTCATCAGCCTCCACCTCCTCCACCTCCTCCACCTCCTTCACCTCCTCCACATGATCTCGACGGGGCACATCTTCTCGTTTTTTCCTCGATGGGTCTACACAGGTCATCAGATCTTGATCAAGATCTTGATCGGTCTCAGTGGTCAAGATACTCATCACCTCCACTGGTCAAAGATATCGCGATCAAAGATACTTATTCATCTCCTACCCCGTCCGTCGACGACCCGATGATGATGCTCGGGTTTGATAAGATTCTTGAAGGCATTTCCCAACCCGGGCAAGAGGGAGTGCAGTTGGAGGGAGAGGAGTTGAAGGAGGAGTCGAGAAGGATTTCGTCGATTTAATTATTCGTGGAGGATCCTTATTCGGGTAAGCATTATGTTATTTATATCTAATTATTGTTTAGTAGGTTATTTATATTGAAATTTGTATTATTAACATAGATATTGTTTGTTATCGTGAATTGATGTGAGTGCCTATTTTGATGCAAATACTGTCGATGCTACTACCGATGCTACGACCCCTACCGAGGCTACGACCCCTACCGTGGCTACGACCCCCACCCCTCCCGAGGCTACGCCCCCTCCCCCTCCCGAGGCTACGACCAGCCAGGCATCGGTTATGGAGCCTGAGATGGATTATAGTAAGTTATTTGATTTTTAATTTCGAAACTATAAATTATATTGTGAAAAACTATCTAACTTGTGAATGTATTAAAATTTGTTTAGCTGGTGGCCCAAGTGTTGTACAATTGGGTAAACGAAAGGCGGTTGATACAATTGACAGAAAATTGACGACCCGTCAGACTACTAGCCGACCACGGTATTTAACTGACGGGTCTCACATAGTCAATATGCCTAGTGATAACGTTGTGAGATGGTCAGCGTGGAAAAAGTTTCCGGACGAGCTGGAAAACAAGTTCACAACGTGGTACCAACAAGAAAATCCGCCCCCAATTGAGATTCCGACGGGGTACACAGCTGGTTGCCGCTTTATAGAAAAATTTGGCAAGGAGTGGTTCACACGTCTCCATGGCCCCCTTTCAGAGTTAGACCGAGAAGTATATTCTTGTGACTTCATTTTCATATTTCTGAAATTTTCATATTCCTGATTTCATTATCTCTAACTTATTTTTGCATGCGTACATCATGTCGATGGGTATCTGGACCTGATAGAACGGCAAATGGAAGCACATCCAGGATGCTTTCAACCGCATACGGCCATTGCATACTCTGAATTAGCCGTCTTTTACGGGCAAGCTCATGTAGATCAGGGAAAGCCGCCAGACAAAACGGTCATTCCAGACTTTGTGGATCGGTACGTCAAGCAATGGGATAAAAACACCGTGATCTACATGCCCTGGTCCATTAGTTATGCTCACTGGGCAGCTGTCGAAGTGTGTATTCCCGAATGGAAGATTAGGGTGTGGGATTGTCTGTCAGGAAAGCCGTATAAGGATGATGTGAAGAAAAACATCAAAGCATGGGGTGTTTCGTTTAGGAGAGTGTTGGAGTTGAATGCTCGTCTACGTCAACTCCCACAAATGGTTGATCCAGGGAAGCCTCTTTTTGATGTCAGAATAGTAAAACATGAATTCGTACCACAAATGCCAATTCCGTAAGTGTTATAAACTTCAAACTATTTATTATATTATACAGTTTATACTATTCTTACACAACTCATATTATACAGGGGTGACTGTGGGGTATACACGGTCAAGTTCATTGAGCATTTGATGCACAAGGAAAACTTTTCTCTGATCCATCATGACAATATGCCGTTGATAAGAAAGAAACTTTGTGTACAGTTATTTAATCAAATAGTAGATATATAGGTATTTTTGTGTATGTTGTTTTGACAAACTGTGTAGGAATGTTTGGTGTATGTTGTGTTGATGAGTATTCAATTTGTTTAAAAAACAACTCAAACGTAGAGAATGTACGTCCAAACGTAGGGAATGTACGTCCAAACGTAGGGAATGCTACTTTCTCTACGTCGGAACGTAGAGAACCTACGTTTAAACGTAGATAAATGCGTTCTAACCTTACAAGTACCTTACAACAACATTAATTGCCATCTACCACTTCCAAACGTAGATAATTGCTTTGTAAACGTAGAAAACCTACGTTTAAACGTAGATAAATGCGTTCTAACCTACGTTCAAACGTAGATAAATATACATTTATTGCTACTTCCCTATTTATTGGAATAACCTACGTTTTAACGTAGGTTCTCTACGTTTAAACGTAAGGAACCTACGTTCAAACGTAGGTTATTTCAATAAATTGGGGTTGCAATTATTCGATTTATTCACGTTTAAACGTAGGGTTTCTTACGCTTAAAGCGTAGAAAAAACCTTACGTTTACGATTTTCAATGTCGTAAAAAAGACAACGCGATTTGTAAGTCAAAGCCGCCTCGACACAACCTCGATTTTTCCATTTTCGTGAGATATTGGAATCTCCGAACTGCAAAGTGGAAAGTGGTTTTTAATATCTGGTACTTTCATAGCTCAGGTCTGTATCAATACATTTACTTTATTTTGAGAGGATTGACAGTATTCTAGGCGGATAATTTTTCTCTAGCGACTTACTATTATAATAAATAGATCGTCAGATTACTGTTACGTATATAAATAAATAAAATAATTTTGTTTTTTTTTCTGTATGTGACAACCATATCTTATACTACTTCCGTCTTAAAATATAAGTTTTTTTAAGTTTTTTCATACATATTAAGAAAGTTAGTTAAAATTTGTCATTAATTTTAATTAAAAAGACTTAAATAACCTTTCATTGGTATTAATGCAAAATAGTAAAAAATAGTTGAGTATATAATAAATTAGGGATAGAAGGATAAAGATGTAATAAATGCTTTATTGGTTTTGTAATTAGACTTACATTTTAAGAGAAAACTAACAAGCTAAAAGAATTTAAATTTTAGAACAGAGGTAGTAAGATGTATCTACAGTTCTACCCAAATACATGCACCGCTCTTTGTTTGTCCTTTTCCCATTTGCATGTCATGTGAAGAAGGAAAGAAAAAAGACAAGACAGGCAAATGATAATGCATGAAGGGGAGAAGATGGAGACTAGAGAGTAGGTGGAGGCAGGGGCGGACGCAGGATCTCGGGTAAGGGGGGCAGTAAATTTTTTAAAGGCAAATAAAAAATTTAAGGGGGACAAATTATATGTATCGTATAAATTTTAATGTATTTTTTTTTGGATTAAAGTGAGGCGATTCTTTTGCCTTTTGTATCAGACAGAGTCCCGCTGGGTGTGAGTTTGTCTGAATAATAATGAGACATTTCTTACTACTACTACTACTGTTAATAATAATAAGATAAAACATTTTTTTTTTAGTGATTTGAATTATATCTTTCCTATTTTTATTATCATTAATTACAATGGATCGGAAATTTTAATCAACAACTAAAAATGTGTATTTGAAAACATAGTGTACATGGATGATGTATGCACCGTTATCTTTTATCTTAACAGTTATGATGATGCTCAAAAGCGTCATATGTGTAATCAGGTTTAATTCAGCGAATTGAACTTTGTAAGGATAAACTAACTACTAGATTGGTCGTGTAATTAGGTTGTGATTCACGAATTGAACTTTGTAAGGATAACCTAACTACTAGACCGGGTGATTTGTTCATGATTTATAGGTGAGTCAACTGTGGTTAACTACCTCTATACGTATCCAGATATTTTGAGATAAAGCTAATAATGTAGTTATGGTTTGTAAGATTGACAGTCCTTTATAAGCTAATTTAAAGTTATGGAAATTTATTCAAAGAAGAGATAGATGTGTTATATTGAATAGATAGATATGAGTGTTATTACATAAAAGATTATTGTTTGATTTTTATACAAGTATTATTATTGTTCAAATTGTATTATTGTCTTTGTGAGAAATGCTCACAAGGACAATAATAAAAGAGAAAAATGTTGATAAATACTCTCTTGATATTGTTAATGACTTATATTATGGGACAAAATGAAAATGGCTAGGATGAATTATATTTTGAGACGGATTGAGTATATTGTATTACCAAAAATGTATCGACCTAGTGATTAACACTAGCTAATAACCCGACAGTAAGCATTGATCAAGATTTGAGTTTCAATTGGAACGAAAAAAGGTTGCACGTGTGTATCTTTCTCTTTCGGAAAATAAATCAAATATTGTATTATTTGTTAGTTTGAAGTACTAATGATATACTGTATTTATAACCTTCCTTTTTCTAAACCTTACATCTAGATCTGACTTATTTATCTCTGCAAAATCTGATGTTCATCTTTCCTCTCTGTTGTGGTGAGGAAGTAGTGATTTATGTTGCATTCTGAATTATTTGTAGTTCTGTTGTGATGAGAAAGTAGAGATTTATGTTGCATTCTGAATTATTTGTAGTTCATGCTCATCTTTGAAAGTAACTTTCTTCACCTGGTGTGCAAGATAAAGTGTCTTTTCTTATATCCGATCTTCTCGAGAAATGGATTCTTAATGCCATGCCTGAACTCTGAGTGATTTTGTATCAAAGTAGAAAAACAGATGGCATTTTGAGACATTGCACTTCCTTTTTGAACGTGCTTTTGTCGACACTTGACATTTATACTAGCATATAGATCAATCGAGGGAATTTTTGAAATCCATGTGTTTTGTTTCATCTCATCAATACTAGTCATATGAATAGTAATAAAGAGATAATAGTCCTTGTTAATTGTAGGTTCTTTGGGTATGAAGTTGACATTGGTCAGATCACAAGTTGCTGCTTTGTTTAGATTAACTCCAAGATGGTAAGTATCATATGACTACTCTGTTATTCTTACTTAAGTACTTGTATCATGTGATTCCTCTAGTTATGGATATATATTGCTGCCCATCTTAAAATCAGTGATATAAGAAAAGTACAAACAAATCATTCAAATGCATCCCGACTTGTTTCTTTGTAGGATGAAGTGGTGTTTCTTAGCTAAACTCTAGAAAAATGCAGGTAGCTAAGTTACTGTGAATATTGCTATAGTCTATTGATATTCAATAGAACACGATATAGCCACAAGCAATCAATAATTTTTTTAATATATTTCTCTCTTCTTTTAGTGCAATGGCAATCAAACTATGTTTTCCTGGTTTACTTTTTTGGATCAACTGCACATTTGTATTGTGTTTTCTTCTTCTAATCTAACTTGAATTAATGTTGATGGCTTGAAGGAGTCATCTACGGCTTGAAGGCATTTGTAATGTTTTTTCTTCTTCGAATCTAACTAGAATGAATGTTGATTGCTTGAAGGAGTCATCTGGGGCATGAAAGAGTTATTGTGTTTGTACGAGAGGAATCGGGCATGTTTTGGCTACAACAAGGTTAAGAAGCCATCCTTGCTGTAATTGATGGAGCATAATATTTTTGATTAAGAACCATGTGTACAACATATATAGCATATAAGTATTTTTGTATTGTGATAAAAGGTAATCATGTATGCATCCATAAGATTTTTGTTATTGTAATTTCTTGTTTACAAATCCAAGTGGCCTTGCCCAGCCGGCCTTTCTTGTTTTGTTTTCGTTTAGCTTTTGGGCTGGCCCTGTCTTGTTGGCCTAGTTTTGCTTGCATCTTTATTGATGGGTGGCCTTGCCGGCCATATTATATTTGTTTTTTTTCGGCTAATGTTGTGGCCTTGCCCTGTTGGCCTTTGCTTGTTATGCTTGTGTTTTGCCTAAAGGGTGGTTTTGTTGGCCTTTGTTTTCTTAGTTGCATGATTGGTAATTTTCAATATTAAACCGGTATAATTAGTGCGTATGTCATCATTAAATCATGATTTAACGATGGGAAATTGACTTTATAATGAGAGGATATGTCGTCACTAAATCATGCTTTAACGTGGTGAAAAGGACCTTATAATGAGCATATGCATCGTCATTAATTCATGATTTAATGATGGGAAAATGTATTTATAATGATGGTACATGTCGTCGTTAAATCACTATTTAATGAGGGGAAAATGTCTATAATGAGGTGAGATGCGTCATTAAATCACTATTTAATAAGGAAAATTAGCCTACAATGAGGGGATATATCGTTATTAAACGATGATACAATGACGGGAAAATGATTCTAGAATGAGGGGACGAGTCGTTATTAACTACGATGTTTAATGACGGGATACTACTGTCATTGAATGTCATGTATAATTAATGACGGGAATCGTCTTCCCATCATTAATTACCTTTATCTAGAGAGGCAACAATAAGAGGATATTTCCCGTCCGGAATCGGGTATTTAATGACGATAATTCCCGTCATTAAATGTCAAATTTCTTGTAGCACAGACTACTCACTCATCCTAGAATAGAGCCAACGAGAAGTGTTGGACCACATACTACGAAACGATCCTTACTAACACATCAAACTCCACCCTAGTCTAAGCAGTTGTCTGTGATCACCTCAGGATTGAGATTAATCCATATGTGATCATCTTGTGATTCGATAATACTTCTCGATTATGGAATTATATCGAGAACTCAAATCAAATCGGTCCAGCTCTATATGATTATCATCATATATAAATGCCCCACTAGGTACCCTATTACCGACAGCCCGGATAAGACTGTCACACCTAAAGTGTTCTGAGCGCATTATTAGCAAAATAATCTCGAGACCCGTACTCAGATTAATAAATGCTACGGACTAAGTTATTTTAAGTACATCTCACTAACTCAATCCTCTTGTGTATAGCCATACACCGAGTTATGTGATTACATAAACGAGGTACTTAGGGTTTTCTGTAGTGTATTAATATTGGCAACAAATGCGAATAAATGAGATGAAATAAATTCTGCCATTTATTTAAATAAAACAATTACAAATTGTCTTTCGGGCATAAAACGTAACAATCTCCCACTTGCACGAAAGGCAAGTGGATTAATTGTTTTAGAGCACACCCTATATCTATATTACAGCAATACAACTCCCACTTGCTCTAAAGCAAATAAGTCATGTCCCTAATACCAATAGACTCCAAGTGCCGGTTGAAGACTTCTAACGGCAATGTCTTGGTGAATGGATCAGCAGGGTTGTCAGCAGAGGCGATTTTCTTGACGGAAATGTCTCCTCTTTGGACTATCTCCCTGATTAAATGGTACTTTCGCTCGATATGCTTTGATTTTCGATGACTACGGGGTTCCTTCGAATTTGATACAGCCATATTGTTGTCACAATAGAGAGTGATCGGATCGTTGTGATTTGGAGAGACCCCTAAACCACTCAGGAACTTTTTGAGCCAAACTGTTTCTTTGCTGCCTCGAAGGCCGCTATGTATTCAGCTTCCATAGTAGAATCAGATGTGCTGGATTGCTTGACGCTTCTCCAAATGACTGCACCACCACCAATGATAAACACTGAGCTTGAGGTAGATTTGAAATCATCTCGATCTGACTGGAAGTCAGAGTCAGTGTACCCTTGTACATCCAGGTTTGCACCTGAATATACCAGCATATAATTCCTAGTCCTCTTCAAGTACTTTAAGAGGTTCTTTACTGCAATCCAATGCTCATTGCCTGGATTTGACTGATAACGACTGACGAGTCCAACGCCATAACAGATGTCAGGTCTAGTGCACAACATAGCGTACATTAGACTACCTACAGCTGAAGCATAAGACACTCTTTCCATAGCCTCTATTTCTTCAGGAGTCTAAGGACTTAGAGTCTTAGAGAGATGGACGCCGTGACGAGTTGGTAGGTAACCCTTCTTTGCGTCCGTCATGCTATATCTAGCCATCACCTTATCAATGTAAGTAGCTTGTGAAAGAGCTAACATCTTGTTCTTGCGATCCCGTATTAATTGGATCCCGAGAACATAATTTGTCTCTCCCAAATCTTTCATTTGGAATTGGCTGGCCAACCAAATTTTAACATCTGACAACATCCCCTTATCGTTTCCGATTAGGAGAATGTCATCTACGTACAACACTAGAAACGCAACCATATCCTTAATTACTTTCTTGTATACAAAAGGTTCATCAGGATTTTGTTCGAAATCATATGACTTAATGGTGTCATCAAATCTATGATTCCAAGACCGAGATGCTTGTTTCAACCCATAAATGGATCTCATCAACTTGCACACTTTGTGCTTTTGGCCTTCCTCGATGTATCCTTCTGGTTGCTGCATATAGATTTCCTCGTCGAGAAAGCCATTAAGGAACACTGTCTTGACATCCATTTGCCAGATTTCATAATCTAGGCATGCAATAATAGAAAGGAGGATCCGGATGGAATTAAGCATGGCCACAGGGGAGAAGGCATCTTCGTAGTCTATACCCTCTCTCTGTGTGTAGCCCTTAGCTACAAGCCGTGCTTTAAAGGTTTGTAACTTACCATCAACTCCTCGCTTCCTCTTGTAGAGCCATTTGCTCCCTATGGGTTTTACCCCTTCGGGGCAATCTACAAGTTTCCAGACAGAGTTAGAGTACATGGACTCTATCTCTTGATTCATCGCGTCAATCCATTGATCCTTGTCATGATCATTCATGGCCTTATGAAAAGACATTGGATCATCTTCCACACCATCAGAGACGGCTACGTTCGCCTCTGATTGTCCATACCGATTTGGTGGCCGAATCACTCTCTCAGTACGTCTTGGTGGATTTGGATGAGGTGTGATTGTTGCATTCGTAGTGTTGTCTACAGTGACACTAGGTGGCACTTGTGGTCTGACCTCGTCAGAAAGTAACTCCTCAAGTACGACTTTACTTTGAGGCTTGAAGTCTATCATATACTGATCCTCCAAGAACGTGGCGTTAGTAGAAACTATTACCTTGTTATCTTCCGGATTGTAAAACAGACCTCCACGTGTTCCTTTGGGGTAACCAACAAACAGACATACTTTCGTACGCTTTTGTAGTTTACTAGTCTTGTCTACCAGCACATGTGCAGGACATCCCCAAATGCGGAAGTGATTTAGGCCTTCCGGCCGTCCCCTCCACATTTCATAAGGTGTCTTTGTGACCGACTTTGACGGTACTACATTCAGTATGTATACCGCTGCTTCAAGCGCATACCCCCAAAAGGATATCGGTAGCGAGACGTAGCTCATCATTGATCTGACCATGTCAATCAAAGTTCTATTTCTCCTTTCAACAACTCTATTTTGCTGAGGTGTCCTAGGCGCAAAACGTTGGGAATAGATCCCATGTTCAATTAGGTAGTCAGTGAACTCAGTATCTAAGTACTCTCCTCCGCGATCAGAGCGAAGGCATTTCAAAGACTTACCTAATTGCCTTTCGGCTTCTGCTTGAAATTCCTTAAACTTTCCAAAAGTCTTGGATTTTCAATACAGCAGATAAACATATCCGAACCTCGAGTAGTCGTCGATGAAAGTCACAAAATACTCGAATCCGCCTCTAGCTAGCACATTTATCGGACCACAAAGGTCTGAATGTACTAACTCTAGAGGTTCTTTGGCCCTGTTCCCTTTTGACGAGAAGGGACGCTTAGTCATTTTTCCCTCCAGGCAAGATTCACAGACCGGCAACAAGTCAACAAATAAATCTTTTAAGGAATCACCCTTAGCCAGTCGTTTGATTCTTTCCAAGGAAATGTGACCTAGCCTAAGGTGCCAAAGATATGTACTATCTTCTTTATGAGAAATTTTCTGCCTTTTAGCAGATATTTGATGTGCTACTTTAAACATTTCAGTATTTAGCAGGGGAGCATGCATTGGTTTAAGGAAATATAATCCATTTTCTAATACAGTAGTACACAAAGTAAAACCATTCTTTGAAATAGTAAACTCATCATTCATAAAAGAAACAGAGTACAACTGGTCTTTCAAAGCAGAATACGAAATTAAGGTTCTCCTAAAATTCGGAATAAAATAAACATTGTCTAACTTCAAAGTTTTATTTCCAAAATGTAACTCAACAGCTCCCATTGCTTTCGCTGAAACTAATGCCCCGGTGCTGACTCTCATAACTTGAGCTCCTTCCTGTAGCTCCTGAAACGAACTAATGATCTACAAAGAAGAACATACATGGTTAGTAGCTCCAGTATCCAGTAACCAAATTGATACATATTTAGCTATATTAAAAGATTCCAAGACAAGTAATTCAGGATTACCTTTCTTATCTTTCCCATTGCTATCCTTAACCTTCCCATCCTTTACATCTTTGAGATATATGAGGCAACGACGACGCCAGTGCCCTATCTCATTGCAGTAAAATCACTTGCCCTTGGGCTTGGATGGTGCATTAGGCTTAGCCTTCTTCTTCATAGGTTTAGGCGCCGGCGTAGTTTGTTTCTTATTCTTTAGTTTACCCTGCTGGTTAGACTTAGACGCCTTGGCTACGACCACATTGGCCTCAACCTTCTTTTCCTGCTCTTGGGTTTTATCTTTCGTAGAAAGACCCTCGAAGACTTGAAGTTCGTTGATCAACTGAATGGTGAGCCTTAGTCATGACGTATGTGGTTCTGAACAGAAGGAAATCAGGTATCAAAGATTCGAGAAGCATGGACACTTGGGTAGCATCGTCTATAGTCGCACCATGAGTCGCTGTATCAGTAAAGTAACTAATCATGTTCATCACATGACCAGTAACCGATTGACCTAGCCTCATCTTGGTATTGACAGCCTTCCTCATGGCCTCGTGTCTTGCTTGATCAGACGGTTTGCCAAACATGGTGGTCAAATGCTGCATGATTGCTTGTGCAGTATCAAAACCCTCAACTTTGTTCCGACACTGAGGCTAAGAGGATGCCTCTTGCCTTATTATTCGCCTCTGTCCATTTTTTATGTTGATCGCAAATGCGTTTAGGCGGATTTTGAAGGGGAAGAACAGGGCACGCCTCAGTCAAAACAAATTGCGCATTCTCAAATATGAGCACCACGTTTACGTTACTTTTCCACTTAGTAAAATTGTCGCAATTTAGCTTATCATTCAGTAAAGTTTGAATTTGCAAAGACATGTTGCTGTAAATAAAATGACAGAAACTTAATCAAATATACACTACGATAAATTTTTGTTTTAGGAATAATGAACTAAAAGTTTATCCTACCATTCCAAGGATTTAACCTCACACCTCAGTGCCGCCGTAGGGTAGGTCAAAGAGGTGACGGTTAAACTGAGACAATCTCTCTCAATGATTAAGCTTTGAGAATCAAACATCTCACGGGAATCAGACATCCCGGACCTTAATCATCGATTATCTTTGTTTTTCTAGCCTAGATATTTCAAAAATATCCATAAATAGTGTGACCTACTATATCAGATCTCAGAGTACGCCCCGAGTATGCCTACGAGGGGCAGGTCAGTGACCCGATGAGTACCCGAAATCCTATCCTTTCGGAGACCAAGGCTTGAATTTTGATAGCGGTGAACACCATCCGAAAGGGGCCGAAATCAAAGCGGCACGAGGCGTCACCATTCTCTCACGTGCTTGCATCTATAGTAGAGGCCGTGGGGTTGGCTGTCGCCTTCCCCGCTCCCACTCAATAATTTGAAAAAGTGGTGGGTTTACTACTTACAGTTTTGGCTTTGACAATAAGAAACAACAAATCAAAGTACTCCGAACAGGGTCGGTTATGTACGCAAGCCTACGCCGTCTTTATTCGTTGGAACATATATGACAGTTCAGGCCAATCCGGCAAGAGAAGCCCCGTTTAGCCCGAAGGCTTATCGGCTATGCTAAGTCTTGTCGAACTGCTGTAACGTACATTACACGTGGAGGGGAGTCGATTGAGCCAAAGCTCGGTTGAACTCGCCCAACCATGGTTAGATCATTTCCGAACCCATGTACTAAGATTTTCCGATTTCTAAATTGTCAACCAAAGCGTAATCTCATTTTTGTTTAAGATAGGTTCACCAAAAACTCAACGATTTATCTAAGTGGGATTCACCGAGAATCCATCACTAAAATCGTAACGAATGACAAAACCTGGTTCCTTGGTTTTAATAATTAGTTACTTAATTTTAATTAACTACCACATATTAATTAAAACAAGTACATTAACTAATTAATCGAGTTATACACACCTAATTTAATTCGAAATTAAATATCTCCTTGTATGCATTGGAGTGGAATCATGAAGATGCATGTCATGGCAATTTTCAGTTATATCATCCAATTTTTGATCATACACGAAAAAAAATAACGGAAAAAAATAAACACCGAGATGGATCGTTGATACCCCCGACTAACCTATTTTCTAAGGAAAAGTAAAACTTATGCTATGTCTTCGAGTCTTGATTTTCGAATCTTGAACTCAAACCGCCGGATCACGAACACCCGAGAGGAGAAATGTCTTTTTAATTAAATAAAATCAATTTTATTATAATTAAATAAAAAACATTTTTTTTATTCGTTCGGCTGTTATAAATTATTTCCAAAAAAAATAATTTTTATTTTATTTTTATTTTCTGCCATACGGCAGATTTTATAAAAAAAAAATTAGGAAGAAAAAAAAAAGTATATACAGCCGCCCAGAAAAAAGCCCTAGCTGCATGCGACTTTCATAAACAGGACTTATAGCGACGCTTTTCAGCGTCGAGAAAGTCCTGTAGCAGTTTTAAAAAAAAGTTTTTAACCGTTTCTCCTCGTTCATACCTTGGGTTTCGCCTTGATCTTCAATTTTTTTCCAAGATCTTCATCTTATCGAGCCCGGAACAATGAAATTACAATAAAAGATGCTACTTTTACATAATTTCCAAAAAAAGACATAAAAAAATACAAATTCTATGCTCAATTATTACTAAACAAAGGAGCTACAAAATAGATGTACGTGGAAACAATACCAACCCCAATACATCTCTTCAACCACAACAATCACAAGGCATTCAACATGATAAATTCAATTCATAAAAAAAGAAAATAAAGCAATCTACACAATATTATTCTACTCCTTAGATCTAAAATTCATATGCTTTGATCGTTAGGTTAAAGGCTCTGATACCACTTGTTAGATGTAATATCGTCATCAATCATGGATTGACCCGATTTCACAGCGGAATGCATCAGATCTAGATCTAAACGTATACAAAATACATGAAAGTTAAATCTAAACTACAAGGGGGTTTAGAAGCCAACCTTTTTATGGTGCTTAACTCCAAGAACAAAAAAAATGGCTCCAAGAACACGTGATTGAGCAGCCACTGCCTTCCAACGTGTGTCTCCCAGGAACACCAGGTGGATGGTTGTTTCACGCCGCCGGACCTCCTTGATATGCTACCTAGAAAACCCAAAGTTTTCTAAACTCGAACCCAAGTATTATAGCCGAAAATTCCAAGCTATAATACTACACAAATGGCGTGTTGTGTATATTATCAAAAGGCTTGGGAGAACACTCTTTATATAGGAGAGTAATCCTAGTCCTCCAAGGATTTGATAAATAAAAGAGATAATTATCAGATTAATCCTTATTCCAAATAAAAGATAAATAAAATAATTATCCCAAACAAATTAGGATAAATAATATTATTATCTAATATTCCATGAATTACCATTTAACAAATAAAAGATAAATCACATGTCAACTAATTATCCAAAAAAACTAATTCCTTGATAATTATTTACAACAAATGGCGCCACCTTTTATTAAATAAAAGGTCCACATGCATTTTTCCACACCTTGGGCCGAGTCCACGAAAAATTTCTTTTTCCGTGTATTTAATTATCTAAACCAACTAAACAATTAATCCACATATCAAATTAAATAGCCCAATCCACTATTTAATTATAATTGAGGTGAAACGACGAGAAAACTAATTATTCTATTTTGGGAGCCACGTCGGGGACCATGGACCCATATTCGAGAAATTACAATAAATCGAGAATGTAATTATTCATCGACATGAATAATTATATCTAACCTATTAATTCGGGATTACACCACCATACACCAAACTCGAACTCTATCGAATATAGATAACTTACACTCAATTTATGAGTCGAAAACGTCCACTGATATAATCATTACATACGGATAAATCCTCCATAGACTGTTCACTTCGATTCGGGATATTCCCGTAAACCCTTCTCGAAACATATTATCCTTATTTACCATTAACCCCTAGTGATCAATTAGTTCATAACTAATATAATATGAAGTCGGCCGATCGATCAGTTTCTAGGGTTAACAAATAAGGGAACTGTCTGTCTAATTCCCGAGGGAAGGAATGGATTCCATATCTGTGATAGCACAGACTACTCACTCATCCTAGAATAGAGCCAACGAGAAGTGTGGACCACATACTACGAAGTGATCCTTACTAACACATCAAACTCCACACTAGTCTAAGCAGTTGTCTGTGATCACCCCAGGATTGAGATTAATCCATATATGATCATCTTATGATTCAATAAGACTTCTCGATTACAGAATTATATCGAGAACTCAAATCAAATCGGTCCAGCCCTATATGATTATCATCGTACATAAATGCCCTACTAGGTACCCTATTACCGACAGTCCGGATAAGACTGTCATACCTAAAGTGTTCTGGGCTCATTATTAGCAAATTAATCTAGAGACCCGTACTCAGATTAATAAATGCTACGGACTAAGTTATTTTTAAGTACATCTCACTAACTCAATCCTCTTGTGTATAGCCATACACTGAGTTATGTGATTACATAAACGAGGTACTTAGGGTTTTCTGTAGTGTATTAATATTGGCAACAAATGCGAATAAATAAGATGAAATAAATTCTGTCATTTATTTAAATAAAACAATTACAAATTTTCTTTCGGGCATAAAACCTAACAGTCGTCCCATTAAACCATTTCCAGAAAATAATATATTATATGAAAAAATATATTAGATTTTTTGTTTGTAGGGACGACATTGTCGTCCCTTTAAAGGAACTAAATTTTTCCAGAAAAGAATATATCATACGAAACAATAATAAATTTCTTTGGTTTTTAGGGACGACAAATAAACAAAATTAAATGTTTTTTTAACATAAGACGTTGTGTTAATAAATAAGATTCACCTTTATATAAAAGTTCTCATTCGAAGGGACGACTATGTCGTCCCTTTAAATAAAAATATTTTTTTTAATATACATATTCTATTAAGCATTGCGTTAAAATATAAAATACATTATTTTTTATAAAAATTCCTTTATCGAACGATAATATACATGTGATTCTGATCGTACTCTCTACTATAGATTCCCAGTTCCTTAACGAGCGATTGATTTGAATCTCGGGGTTCGTTAACGAGTGATTGAACTCAATCCCGAGATTCGTTATCGATTAAGTGATTTCAAATCGATATATTTCTTTACAGATCATTCTGATAGTACTCCCTACTATAGATCGTCAGTTCGTTATCGAGCGATTGATTTGAATCTCGGGGTTTGTTAACGAGCGATTGATCTCAATCCCGAGATCCGATATCGATTAAGAGATTTCAAACTGATATCTTTCCTTACAGATCATTCTGAAAGTACTATCTACTATAGATCGTCAGTTCGCTATCGAGCGATTGATTTGAATCTCGGGGTTCGTTAACGAGCGATTGATCTCAATCCCAAGATTCGTAATCGATTAAGTGATTTCAACCCGATATCTTTCTTTATAGATCATTCTGATAGTACTATCTACTATAGATCGTCAGTTCGCTATGGAACGATTGATTTGAATCTCGGGGTTCGTTAACGAGCGATTGATCTCAATCCCGAGATCCGAAATCGATTAAGTGATTTCAACCCGATATCTTTCCTTACAGATCATTCTGAAAGTACTATCTACTATTGATGTATAACATTTATATGATAAAAATTACGATGTTTTATATACGTTATCGACTCTTTTTATATAAAATATAAGTAATTATAACAGATAATCTTATAAAATATTAATAGCTATGAATAAATCTAAATACTATAAAAATTTAGTAAAAATGATAAAAAGTTATAAATTTTGTACCGGGTTAATAACCGGAGTGTCATGTCAGATTCACGTGGGTATTTTTGGTATTTTATTTACAGATCTTAGGTAAACCAAGATCCCAAGTGACGACACTTTTTGGAGTAAAATCATATCTTTTGAAGGAATAAAGGAAGTGCCACGAGTTTTAAAGTCCAAGTGGATCAATGGTTCGTGACGCCGTATCAAGTTATATTTTCGACGAACAAATGGCCCATTAAAAAGGCATTTTCTGAAGAAAAGTCCTTCATGGAAGTTGTAGATCTCCTCAAGAGCTTTCCAACGCATCTTGAATTATGTCATTTGGAGATCCAGAGCTCAAGTTATGATTTTATCAAGTTTCGGATCAAGTTTGGAAAAAAATCTATCCGGATCGATCCGGATTCACCTCGGATCGATCCGAGGAAACATCATGATTAGACCAGCATGTGGCCCTGCAGAGAATATCCTGGGATAATATTTTTTATTCCCGGATCGATCCGGCCCTTTCTCGGATCGATCCGGCAAGGGAAAAAAACTGCCTATAAATAGAGCAGCATTGCAGGCACATAAGGGGTACCAAATATATTTTCTTCACCGTTTTTTAGTAGTAGTATGTATATATATAGGCCTTAAGCCATAAATAAAGTTGTATCGTTATAATGCTCGAGAAATTATCAGAGGATCAATGTTGTTGAAGTTGTTGTAGCATCCGGAAGAATACGACACGATTCAATCGTTGTAATCGGGTAAAATTTCTAAAGTATTTATGTTTGTTATGTTTGTTTTTATTTTCGTATAATGTTAGTAGGCTAAATCTAATAACTAGCCAAAGTTATGTAATCGTTTTATTTCGATCTTTTCGGTAAATGAATGTTGTCTAAGTAAAATTGAATAAAATTGAGTTAATTGAATCTTTTTCTATTGATAAAGTTTGACTTGAAAGAATTCATAATCTAATTATGAATTGACGCCTCGTAATTAAGTTATGAACTCGTTAATAGAAAAACCGGAGGGTAAAATTGGCGAGTGAAAGCGTGACAACGGAACCCGCTTTTCTACCCGAAGCGATTTGTCCTAAAAGATGAATCTTATTAAAATTTGTACTCAAGATCGTAATAATGTTAAAATCATCAGTTTAATTGAAACTTAAACCGGAAAGTTGAATCGCCCGGCCTTGACAACCGGAGCCTCTAAATAAAATTGACCGTTTGACGAACGGAATGATTCCTTTTTATTCAAAGGTAGAATCGTACTCGGGACCTGTTCAGAAAAACCGTAACAGTTGTGGATTTGGACTGATGACAATGGACATATGACAATTTCGTACGCTAATGTGAGGAGGAATTGTTAACTTCAGGAGTGCACCGTTTCATTTACTCAATTGAACCTAATATAAAAGGAAAGATCGAGCACATTCCATTCACTGAAAAGATCGTATAAATCAATTATATAAACTTTGGCTAGTTCTCTAATTATATATCTGGTATCTGTATATTTATATATATATATATATATATTTTGCAACTTATGCATATCTATATATATTTATATATCTATATATATTATATTAGAATAAATTTTAAATTACGCATTTATTTTATGTTAAGTAAAATAGTAGTTATCTGTGTTATAAAACTGAGATTTAGATTGAGTTAATAACAGCTCTTTGGTGTTTAACCACACTTAGAAGAATTACAAGGTTCCCTGAGGATACGATACTCTGACTCACCATACTAGCACTACAGTTTGACCCGATACACTGTCGGTTAAGGACTGGTATTAGCACTAGAAAAGGCCACGTCAACTATAGATCATCAGTTCGCTATCGAGCGATTGATTTGAATCTCGGGGTTCGTTAACGAGCGATTGATCTCAATCTTGAGATCCGTAATTGATTAAGTGATTTCATCCCGATATCTTTCTGTATAGATCATTTTGGTAGTATTATCTACTATAGATCGCCAGTTCGCTAAGAAACGATTGATTTGAATCTTGGGGTTCGTTAACGAGCGATTGATCTCAATCCCGAGATCCGAAATCGATTAAGTGATTTCAACCCGTTATCTTTCCTTACAGATCATTCTGAAAGTACTATCTACTATAGATCATCAGTTCGCTATCGAGCGATTGATTTGAATCTCGGGGTTCGTTAACGAGCGATTGATCTCAATCCCGAGATCCATAATCGATTAAGTGATTTCAACCCGATATCTTTCTTTATAGATCATTCTGATAGTACTATCTACTATAGATCGTCAGTTCTCTATGGAACGATTGATTTGAATCTCGGGGTTCGTTAACGAGCGATTGATGTCAATCCCGAGATCCAAAATCGATTAAGTGATTTCAAACCGATATCTTTCCTTACAGATCATTCTGAAAGTACTATCTACTATAGATCATCGGTTCGCTATCGAGCGATTGATTTGAATCTCGGGGTTCGTTAACGAGCGATTGATCTCAATCCTGAGATCCGTAATCGATTAGGTGATTTCAACCCGATATCTTTCTTTATAGATCATTCTAATAGTACTATCTACTATAGATCGTCAGTTCGCTATGAAATGATTGATTTGAATCTCGGGGTTCGTTAACGAGCGATTGATCTCAATCCTGAGATCCGAAATCGATTAAGTGATTTCAACCCGATATCTTTCCTTACAGATCATTCTGAAAGTACTATCTACTATAGATCATCAGTTCGCTATCGAGCAATTGATTTGAATCTCGGGGTTTGTTAACGAGCGATTGATCTCAATCTTGAGATCCGTAATCGATTAAGTGATTTCAACCCGATATCTTTCTGTATAGATCATTCTGATAGTACTATCTACTATAGATCGCCAGTTCGCTAAGAAACGATTGATTTGAATCTCGGGGTTCGTTAACGAGCGATTGATCTCAATCCCGAGATCCGAAATCGATTAAGTGATTTCAACCCGATATCTTTCCTTACAGATCATTCTAAAAGTACTATCTACTATAGATCGTCAGTTCGCTATCGGGCAATTGATTTGAATCTTGAGGTTCGTTAACGAGCGATTGATCTCAATCCCGAGATCCGTAATCGATTAAATGATTTCAACCCGATATCTTTCTTTATAGATCATTTTGATAGTACTATCTACTATAGATCGTCAGTTCGCTATGAAACGATTGATTTGAATCTCGGGGTTCGTTAACGAGCGATTGATCTCAATCTCGAGATCCGTTATCGATTAAGTGATTTCAAACCTTTTTATATAATTTAATTAATTTATATAATATGTAATTTATATAATTATATTGAGTAGTGATTTCAAACCCGGGGCTCGTTAATTAGTCGATTAATGATTTCAAACCCAAGGATTGTTAGTTATAAAAAAAATATTAATAATACTTTAATGGGACGACAATGTCGTCCCAAAAAAGAGTTGTCGTCCCAATAAACTTTAAAACCTAAACTAAATCGGGCAGCCTCCTTTCTCCTTTTTCATTTCAACATTTCTAAACAGCCTCCGCCGCGCCGGAGAAAGCTTGACTAGCTGGACTGCTTCTCCACCTCCCCTCCGGCCAGGTGACCAGGACGACTCCACCACCTCCACTTCAGGTTCCTTTATTCTTCTCTTTCAATTTTCGAGTTCTCCGGCGATTTCAAGCTTAATCCTGTGATTTGAAGCACAAATCCGGCGAATTGAAGCACCATTTTCGCTATTTGAAGCACCAAAACGTATGTAATCCTCTAAGCTTTCCATTTTTTTTATTTTTTTTTTCGTTTTTGGCGTTTTTTTCCTTTCGTTTTTTTATTTTATTTAGTCTTTTCGTTTTTTATTTTCTGTTTTGGCATTGAGGCATATGGTTTGGTATCGTGTAGTGAACTGTTGCAATTTTGTTGGAGTTTTGGGTTGTATTGTATATATGGCTTAGCTTCGTTTTTTGAATTGAGATTGAAATTTGGCTTAGATTTGTTTTTCCATTGAGATTGTATAGATTCGTTTTTGCATTGACATAATCTTGCCCTAATTAATTTTAGTTTAAAAACGAGTAGTGTAGTGATAATTTTTTAGTGTGTGTGTAGTGAATGGTGAATGGTGTGTAGTGAGTGTGTAGTGAGTGTGGTGTAGTTGATATTGTATGAGTATGGTGTAGGTAAGCATTTTTTCATGTATATGTTCATGTTGAGATTGATTGAGGCTTGATGGTGAGATTGATGCTTATGGTGAGATTTATTGGTGTAGAAGGACATGGTTATAAATTTGGTATTGTTTGATTGTAGTAAACTTTGGTATTGTTGATTTGGTATTGTAGTTTTGAGAAGTTGAGAAATTTTTTGTTGGTAGTAATGAAATTGTCCATATTGATTGTTTGATCGTGCATAAGGGTGCTGTTTGATGACGGTCAAAATATACCCGTAAAAGTCATCAACATTATCCTTAAATCGAGCCTAGTAATATATATTTTATATTAAATCACATGGTTATATTTATTATTTAATGTTATGTGATTTATAAAATATAATTTGGTATTTATCCGTTTTTTATTATTTAAATATGATTTATTTTGGATAATTATTTATTTTGTAGATTGAGATAATTTTTGGAGGATAATTATAAATGGAAGAATCAAATTACAAGATAAATCCAAGAAAATTCGGATGCATTGAAGATAAAGATCGGATAAGCATGGAAAGAGGAGTAAGGCGTGACAAGAGCCGGCAAGCCAACCCAAAGGATTGGCGCCGACTTTTGGTCGCATGAAGGGGGGCGAAATTGCCCTTATCCGAAGATCGTCGGGAATTATCCTAACGCATTTTCATATTTCTTTTGGATTTAGGAAACCTATTTCAGATCGGTTTAAGCTTATCCCATGCAAATTTTACTCCTATATATATTGTACACACGCCACACACATACACACACCGTAATCGATTAAGTGATTTCAACCCGATATCTTTCTGTATAGATCATTCTGGTAGTACTATCTACTATAGATCGCCAGTTCGCTAAGAAAAGATTGATTTGAATCTCGGGGTTCGTTAACGAGTGATTGATCTCAATCCCGAGATCCGAAATCGATTAAGTGATTTCAACCCGATATCTTTCCTTACAGATCATTCTGAAAGTACTATCTACTATAGATCATTAGTTCGCTATCGAGCGATTGATTGAATCTCGGGGTTCGTTAACGAGTGATTGATCTCAATCCGAGATCCATAATCGATTAAGTGATTTACACCCGATATCTTTCTTTATAGATCATTCTGATAGTACTATCTACTATAGATCATCAGTTCTCTATGGAACGATTGATTTGAATCTCGAGGTTCGTTAACGAGCGATTGATGTCAATCCCGAGATCCAAAATCGATTAAGTGATTTCAAACCGATATCTTTCCTTACAGATCATTCTGAAAGTACTATCTACTATAGATCATCATTTCGCTATCGAGCGATTGATTTGAATCTCGGGGTTCGTTAACGAGCGATTGATCTCAATCCTGAGATCTGATGGCCAAAATAGTGACGGTCCAACTTTAATCGGTAGAGTACCGAGTCGGATGCACTATAGTAGCGAGCAATGTCGTATCCCACGAGGAATCAATCGAATACCAAAGTCATTTTCGAACTTAGTTTAGGTCAACAAATATGTTTTGAGTTCAATTATACTAAAACGGTATGTAACTTAAGGATAAAAAAGGATATAGAGAGAAGCATAACCAAACTATGATCCAATTGATTACTTTCGCCCCTCTAATCGACTAACTTGAGAATGAGATTAACCAACCTACCAACCAACACTTATATCGATTCATTCATGGGTGCAAACTCCTAAGCTAGTGTACGACGCCATACAACAATCGAACACCCTTTGCCTGGTTCAACAGTCCGCCTTTAAGAATTTAATTGACCGAAACAAGATTAACGCGCTAGAGTTGCCCGACTTCACAACCGATTGAACCTCACTCCCTAATCAATCTAAACAACTCAGTTGATTATAAGAAATGATCTTAAAACCCCTTTTCCCACACCCCTTCGCAACATACATTTATAAAAGTGGTGTGTGAGTTCATGAACTAGGTGATCAAGCTAATTCAAGCATTAAGAACAAGTTTTAAGACATGAATTCGTCAATATAACAACAATTAAACACTACCCATTCCCAATTTCATCAATTAGAGGGTGATTTCTTCAATTTTCACATAATTTGGCTATGAAAAGTTTAGCTACTCATAATTAAACTAAGAACAACAATCAAAGATAGAATTAAGGCCATAAATGAAAGAGAAACTGAAATTAATTACCAAAATCATGGAGAATCGGAGTTTACATCAAGCTTTTTCAACACCCATGTCAATTGGTGGAAAAGAAGAACCAAAATCAGAAAATCCAAGATTAAAGAAGAAACGTGAGCTAAAATCTAAGCTAGATTATGTTTAATTTAAGTAAAAGATGATGAAAGAGTGAATCTAGGGAAGAAGAAGGGAAGAATTCGACCTAGAGGGGAGAAATGTGTAAAAAAATCGAAGTGTAAAAGTGTCTAGAGTCTCCCTAAAAAATCTGTGCAAGTGGTATTTATATTCTCCAAAAATGTGCAGGAAACGTCATTTTGGCGCGCCCCAAAACTGCTTCAGTGACTCTGGTAACTCTCTGTTTCAACTTGGCGCGCCCCAAACATTTTGGCGTGCCCCAAAACTGTTTCTGTGGTTCTGAGCCTCTCTGTTCAACTTTGGCGTGTTCTGACCCCTTTTGGCGTGCGCCAAACTCCTCCAGGCTCCAAATTCTTCACTTTTCTCTATTTTCTTCTATCTCCAACCATTGATTTCATCTTTATACGCTCCACGCCTTGTCTCCCGGGCTTACGAGCACCTAGATCCTGCGTCACAACATCTAACACAAACCGAGCATAATTCCACAAGATAGATAGGGCTCGAAAAGGGCCAAAACATCGTAAAATGCCGAGGTTTTCCATCTATATGACGGTTTACCCTGTGGTGGACGTGTAATGCGATTTTGCCCTAAATAAGGTCTAAAACTACCCGGAATGAACCAAAAGTGCCGTAAAAGGGAGTTGAAACATGCACCGGAGCATAGTAAGGTTGACTCTCATCAACCGCCCTCGAGCAAAATGAGCGTTCTAAAATAATCCAATGAGTCAACGTTACACGCGTAGGTCAAGTCAATCACACATCAAAGACAACCGGGAAGTAAATGAGTAAATGCATACAACTTAACCCTACCTTATCAAGCAAACGGGATGTGAGTGTGTGAATAGCTTCTCCTACATTTACCACGGTATACCGGTTTGGATTATGGATGCTAGGTTAATATGACTACACCATAGGCTCATACTTCATAAGCATCTCCACTAATCGGGGCCAACCGAGGCTAAGTAAGGTCAAGTAGGACTTGCACGGTTGTAACGTTAGGCTAGGGACGAGGCTAACCGAAGGGAATTTCTGGGGAATAAACAACAAAGAGATAAAAAAACGAGCAAGCTTAATCAAGGGGTGTGTCAATACAAAACGTAGCTAGCTCTCCCCTTCTCTAGCTCAAAATGAAACTCGAAACATGATCCAAGAAAATAGAATGCCATATCGCACTATGTCTCAAGTGTAACGAGGCAAAAGCATACAAGAATCATGTTTCTATATTAAGGATTGACCCCAAACACCATCATCATATAACAAATCAATCAACACAAGTCTTAAAACGCTTGGCTTTCTTTGACTCAACCTTTATTACACTTTTATTGACTTTATTTGCAAGCTTTCTTTGATTGATTTCATTTTCTTTTGACTTTTTTTTTTTGAAAGACAAGAAACTTTTTGAATTTAGAAAGCTGCACTACACAATTTAAATAGGTTTGAGTCAAAGGCCATCACATTCATACAATAAAAAAATGAGCTCATACCCTCCAAATCGTGAAATAGCTCGTAATACCAACTCCTCTATACATACGTACTCCTCCATCACCCCACACTTGCTTTAGCAAGTGTGCTCGAAATGAAAAGATTAAGCTTGACTCGTAGGGTGTCCAAGGGAACGTAGACCACAAAAAAAAGGCTTGGGGTCGGGAAATTACGGCCTACAAACGAATGGCTAAGTGTCGGATGGGGGTCTAACCATCCTACCAAGGCTTAGAGGGGTTACTGTGGAATATGTCATGGGATGGCTATTTGGCTCTAGTTAGGTCAAAGAAATGCCATAACTATCGTCCCAAGCTCTACCACGGTCGGCCTTTCTATTTCGTCTCAAAGTTAATGGTATGAGTTCTAGGTAGCAGAATTATGCCTAAGTCTACCATAATCGGTCACTAGTTACCATGGCTCATGAAATCGAAGCTATACGTGCGTGAAAATCCCATTTCCAAGATAAGGTAGAAAGCCAAGTAGCATGTATTCAGACATTTACTAAACCATTTATCCTATCAATGTGAAGGCTCAACATACAAATGCAACATCAAAACCTTGGAAAATTTTAGAAATTGCTCAAATTTACTCAAGAAGTGACCGAACATTAAGGATACAACACAATGGCTCAAAAGGACCAATGAAGTGCTTAACAATAGCTAAGCCTACCACCCCCCACTTTAAATGCAACACTGTCCTCAGTGTGTGAATGATAAAGAGAAAGAAGGCTTAGCTTAACCCGGCAGAAAGGCACGAAATGGTGTATAAGACATATCCACAAAGGTCCATCATCGAATATCTGAAGCAAAGAGAAAACCAAGAAACGCATGCACGGGGAACAGCCACCGTGCCACAAGCAAGCAACAAATATCGAGATATAATCAACAAGCTCAAAGCCACATACACTCGCATATGAAATCAAAGGTGCCATACTCGGATCACATGAGATGAAAAGGTATTAACAGCTAAAATAACCATCCATGCATAACATAAAGGCCAAACCGGGCCAAAGTGATACCAATCCAAGTACAGAACAAAAGGAAGAAGAAAGAAAAAGTCAAGTGCCCTAGAGGGCTTACATCTCCAAAAATAGTCAAAAGAAACAGACTCAGCACTTGTCTAAACATAACATAGCTGTGCAAAACAATAAAGCTCTATACCTAGTCCTTAGTCGGCTCATCTAGCAAGTACTCTGAAGCTGGATCCATGGAGGACTCTGGAGCAGCAGAACCCTATGTCGGAGTTGTTAAGTGTGATGCCCGAAAGACAATTTTGTAATTGTTTTATTTAATAAATGAAATGATATTATTATTCATATTTATTATTCTCATAATCACCGATGTGACAATAGTATTTACACTACAGAAAACCCTAAGTATATCGTTATGTAATCACTTTAACTTTCGGTGTATGGTATATACACGGGAGGATTGAGTTAGTGAAGATGTACTTAAAATACAATTAGCCCGTAGTGAAGTTAATCGAGAGTATCGGGTCTCTCCTTTAACGTGCCATTAATGCGCCCAGAACACAATAGGTGTGATTGTCTTATCCGGACTTTCGGTTAAGAGAACCTAATGGGGCATTTATATATGATAGATATATCATATAGAAATTGGACCGATTTGATTAGAGTTCACGATATAATTCCGTAATCGAGAAGTCTTATCGAATCAATGGATGATCATATTTATGGATATATCTTAATCTCGAGGTGATCATAGTCAAGCGCTTGAATCGGTATGAAGTTTGACTTGACGGTTAAGGATTACACCGAGTGCGTGGTCCGAATTACCCCATCTTGGCATTGTTTGGATTGAGTGAGTAGTAGCCGTATTATCACGAGATACGGAATCCATTCCTTCCATTTATGGAAGTAGATAGACGATTCCACTTATTTGTTAATCCTAAAAGCGATCGATCGCGAGTTCATATTACATCGATTAGCTACCGGTGAGTTGTATGAATTAATTGATCACTAGGGGTTAATGGTAAATAAGGATAAGAGGTTCGAAAAAGGGTTAACGGTAACTTCCCGATTTAGAATGAGCGATCATGGAGGATTAATCCATATGTAATGATTGTATCAATGGACGCTTATTATTGTTCTCGTGAGGAGATAAATATAATCTTATAATCGGAGGAGTGCGATCATGGGATTATGGTGGCATATTCTCGTGATTGATTTATCGAATATAATTATTCTATAATTATTTATTTGATTTATCGGAGCCGCTGATTATAGTCAATGGTCCCCGACGTGCCTCCTAATATAGCATAGCTATTCTCGGACGTCGAATCCTAATAATATTAATTTAGTTCTTGTTGGACTTTATTAAAACGATATGTGAATTAATTGTTTAGTGGACTATTAAATTAGTTGGGCTAAATAATTAAATATGTGGAAAAGACATTTTTCATAATCTTGGTCCAATTATTGTGTGTGTGGAAAAAATCATATTGACTAGGTCAATGATGATGATTTTCGCCCCATATGTTTATTTTGGAACAAGAAATTAGTTTTCTTGTGATTAATAAGACATGTGCATGAAATATTTATTGGATAAATATTTATGGTAAGAAATAAAGATAAATATTATTCTAGATTTGTTCTAGAATATTATGGGATTATCTTTTATTTAATGGGATTATTATAATTGATTTTGTATTAATTATAAAATCCTTGGAGGACAAGGATTACTCTCCTATATAAAGAGAGTTCTCCCAAGTCTAAGCACACAATGCAATTTTCGACTTCACCTCTTAGAGAGGAGAAGGAAAAATTTCGGCCAAGGGGAAGAAAGGGAAAATCTTGGAGATTTTTCCGGGTAGCATATCGGAGGGGTTCGAGTCGAGAATTCCTTCCACCGGGAATTGCTTGGATCACACGTACGGAAGATCGTGGTGCTCTTCACATCTTCTTGCAATCTTTCTCTTGCGGTTCTTCAACTTGGATTTAGAGATCCAAGATGTATGATCTACAACCCCCTTGTAGAATAGATCTAGTTGTTTTATTACGTATATTGTATAGATCTAGATCCTTAAATCGTTTCCGCTGCGGATGATATTACTAACAGTGGTATCAATCGCCAGGGTGATCTATATTTATACGTATAAAATATTAGATCTAGGAGTGGTAAAACATGTAGATTTATTTTTGTCCCAATTTTTTTAAAAAGGGGGCCGAATTTTTTTTTTTTTTTTTATGCTATGAATGTCTTGGTTGAAGAGATGGATTGGGGTTGGTACTGTTTACTCGTTAGATCTTTTGTAGCTCCTTTATTTAAGTAACAATTGAGCATAGGAATTGTATTTATTTTATGTCAAATTTCGAAATTTATATGTAAAAGTAGCATCTTTATTGTAATTTTGAATATCCGGGCTGGAAAAGATGAAGATCTTGCTGAAAAATTGAAGATCAAGACGAAACCCAAGGTATGAACGAGGAGAAACGGATAAAAACCTGATTTTAAATTAAAAATCTGCGCTACAGGACTTTCTGCGACGCTGAAAAGCGTCGCTATAAGCCCTGTATATTAAAATTGCATCCGGCTAGGGTTTTGCGGCTGTATAAAAGAATTTGGCTTTGACCTAATTGTTTTTGGTAATATTTGCAATATTTGACCTAATTCCATTATGGCAGATAATAAAAAATAATAAAAAAAAAATGGTAATATTTTTTTTTTTTAAACAGCCGAGAAGAAAAAAAAAAGAAGGGTTTTTTTTGGATTAATTAGAATAAATTGGATTTATTTAATTAAAAGGCCTTTCTCCTCTCGGGTTTTCGTGGTTCGTGATCCGGCGGTTCGAGTTCAAGATTCGAAGATCAAGACTCGAAGACAACAAGATTGTAATTTATTTTTCCTAGAATAGATTAGATACGGGGGTACCAACAATCCATCTCGGTGTTTAAATTTTCCGCAATTTATTTTTTATGTGTTTGATCATAAAATAGATATAAAATCGGAATAGCCATGACATGCATCATATCATAAATCCACTCCATGCATACATGTAGAATTTTAATTTTGGTAATTAAAATAGGCATGTATACAAACTCGTGTAATTAGTTGAAATTTAATTAATACGTGGTAATTAATAAATTTAGTAACTAATTAATGATCCGAGGACGGGTTATGAAATCGTTAGGCCTTTCGGTGTGTGTTCTCGGTGAACCGCCTTAAAGCCCGAACGAGATCACGTTCTTCAATTCGTAGTGTCTACGAGATTGAATGATGGTAAAAGAACAATAAATCTTGGATAAAAGCGGTTCGCTTTATAGGTTGGGTGGTCAATCGAGCTTGGCTCGACCGACTTAACCCTCCTAGTGTGATGTATGCACGGGGTCCGGCAAGACTAAGCTACACGGAGAACGGAGGGGTGATTCCTTCCTATCTCAATGCGGCTCTCTTGACCCGACTTCGTCCGATATCACATATGTTCCAACGAATAGGACGGGTAGGCTTGCCTCACGCCACCGACACCATTCGAATCCTTGATTTTATGTGCTTTTATGTTAACATCAAAAAGGCGTGGTTAGTTAACCCACCACCACTTCCAAAATATTGAGTGGGAGCGGGGAGGCGGCACCAACCCCACGGCCTCTACTATAGATACAAGTAAGTGAGAGAAGGGTGGCGCCTCGCGGCGCTTTGATTTCGCCCCCTACGGATGGTGTTCACCCCTATCAACATTCATGGCTTGGTCTCCGAAAGGATATGATTTTCGGGTACTCGTCAGTCACCGACCTATCCTACGACGGCACACTCTGTATGCGTACAAGAGATCCGATATAGTAGGTCACACTCATCAAGGGTATTCTTGATAATACCTAGGCTAAAAAAGGAAGGTAGTCAATGAATAAAGGGATGTTCGATTCTCGTGGGATGTTCGATTCTCACAAGTTATTCATTGATGAGATTGTCTCAATTTAACCGTCATCTCTTTGACCTACCCTACGGCGGCACTGAGATGCGAGGTTAAAACCTTGGAATGGTAGAGTAGACTTACTTATAGTTTACAATTCCTAAAATAAAATAATATAGTAGTGTTAAACTTGAATTAATATATGTCATTTTATTTACAGCATTATATCCCTTTCTAAATTGCTCAATATTGACTAGTATTAACTTCGTTAAAAAGTGGAAAGTAACTAGGACGTTGAACTACTTAATCGATAATGCAATTATTTTTAGAAAGAGATATTTTCTCTTAAGCCTTTTAAAAAAAACCAGAGTGACATATAGTTATGTCACTAGTGTCATTCGTGTCAAACGGAAGACAAACTTAGTTTCATCAAAGGTGATTTCGGACTTTGAAATTCTTCTAGTAAATTTTGAGTGTGTAGGAAATACACGTGCAATTTTCTAATTGAAAAATCGGAAAATCATGAAGTGTTACTAGTTGGACGATATTTGGAATCGATGAACTAGTGGAAGCTTTATGATTTGTTGTTTTTCGGGAACAGTAGAAAAGTGTAACTGACTACACACGTAACCGTTCTAATTGAAAAACCGGAAAGTCATGAAATGTCGCTAGTTGGACGATATTTGGAATCGATGAACTAGTGGGAGTTCTATGATTTGTTGTTTTTCTGGAAACATTGGAACTATGTACGAAAGATTTTTTAATCGAAAAAATCGGAAAATCATAAATAATAAAGCATTGCTCGTTAGACGGTATTTGGAACCGATAAACTAGTAGGAGCTTTAATGTTATGATTTGTTGTTTTTCTGGTATATTAAAAAAATCCGAGAAGTCCCGACGAGTAACACTCGAAATAGACATCCCACGGTTCAAGAATAGTGTCTACTCAAATGAACCGCTGGTTCAAGACTGTTTCCATTCACGGAAAGTCAAGAATGGAAGAATATGTCTAAAAGTGTTAGTCACCTAAACTGAGAAAATTTTAAGGCTGAATCGAAAATTAATTAACTGAAAATCATAGGATAAGGACAGTGATTTTGGATCACCAACCTATGAATCCTTGGCGATTTTCTTGAGCTAAGTTCTTTGGAAGAACAAGGCAGCAGTGCATTTAACGATTAAAAGAGTAAACAACGGGCAGTTAATTTTAGCTAGAATAGTGGGAGTGATATAAGGAAATGAATCTCGGATTCAATCCTTGGATATCGCGGAAAATTTATTTTCGGTTTAAGATTCGTTGGAACGAATGGATTTACCTTCTATTCGATAATTTGTTTGTCGTATAGGAAGTGAATATACCATTTGTAGTACGAATCCAAGACTCGGACTTTTGTTTGATAAAGTCAAAACCACTTACAACTGCTGAAATATGTATATAACACATCTAAAGAACTATTAAAAGCAATTGGTTTCTATATTTAGATAAACGCTTCTTCATATTCCATAGTTAGTGCATAGTCCCTAAAAGACAAGACTTGAAGACTGGCTCAGGGTGATTCCTTTCTCGATCTGGTTAGATTGTCTTAAAGGTTCAATGACTAAGTTTCCTTTCAATTTGGAAAGGATAATGGTTATAAAGAAGTAACATTGCTTGTTCATGACGACCTTCGAAGTCCGATGAAAGAAACAAGCTAGTAGGAGCTTACGAGTAGTGACTTCTTGTCTCGATAACTATTCAAAAACTCCGGCAAGTTTATCCAAAATATTTTGAGGTTTTCTCTGTTTTCATGAGAGATGGAGTATTCTATACTCATAAATGGGCCATCACATAGTCTGTGTGGGGTGATGCTCGGTTTGCCTCATAGTGAAATGCTTTCACTAAGGAAGAAACCATTGAATTGCCTTTACATAGTTGTAGATGTGCCACAATACACTGCTTAACTCAATAAAGATATTGGAAGTGAAATAACGGTTTACATTGAAGTGTAGAACCGAGAAGTCTACCTAGAATGTGCTTTGGAATTAACGGATAATGAGTGGATTCGGTTCACCCAAATTCCGTCAATATAAGCATTTAGCACATGATGCTTGATGGTTTGACTGGGAATTTCGCGTACACGTTCGGTCAGTGACCAATCGTTATATATCTTGTAGCATTGAGAAAAAGGTTCGTTATCGATTCTTGACATCGGGAAGGGACGGTTATCTTTGTTGCATCCTTTACGATAGAGTCTATGAACAACAAACCTTGAACCTTGGAGTACGGTTACTCAAGGTAGTTACTTATCGATTAGATCAAACCACATCCAACATTGGTTGTTGGTGATGACACTAAATACTCTTGAACTAAATCGCAATTTCGATCCACCAAGAAAATAGTGGGAGTATGGTTTATCCATTACCCATTATGGGTTCTGCGGACTTTACGGTCTACAGGATCGATTAATGACCTATGGCTCTTTTGTGAGTCAGTATAGGATTACGATAATAGAGGTTGGTTTATAAGCCATAACCCCGTGAATGGAGTTCGGTACTCGATTACTGTTCATGCTCTTGTAAAACCACCGAGCGTCTCGAGCCCAGTGGGAGTAATTGGATCTACACGGAAAAGAGTAGAATGAATAGGAAAGTTTATCTTTCAGAGCAAAGCTTGAGTGGTCTAGGGGTAATTCCCTAAGAAGAAGAGAGTTAATCAGACCTTGAACTCTCTTACCACTTAGTATTGCTTGATTTCGTTCAAAAGCAGAAAAGAGGGGTGATTCCCTGAGATTTTCTTGCCAAACAAACGGAGTCTGGATTCATTCGAAACAGAAGGGTATTGCCTTATGAACTTACGACAGGATGACTGTCAAGGCTTAAGTCCTTTGTGGATAAAAAGCAAACCTCTCGGTCATTAGAAGTCATATATTTCTACAATATGTGGATTTGACCAGAATATTGATAAGTCTTTCGTAGACTGGATATCAATTTTAGTACAGTAGTGAATATATACATATATTAGTGTTTGTGAAGGATAACCTTGCACCAAATTTGGAATCAACATGGGTGTGTTATCCAAGTCGAATCGACAATACCACAATTCTCGCAATGCAGAGATTTGGACAATATTCTTAAGAGTTTGACTCGGTCGAATTCACTAGAATTAGTCACTGGTTTCCCATCCATCTTATTGGTTAAGATGATGCATCTGTATATGCAACATTCAACGAGGAAGTTCTACCCTATGCCTCGGGAATGACTCTCAAATCTTCGGATCAAGAGAAATGGGATAGATTCTCTTTCTAGTAAGAGATGGTCAGGTTATTGAGCGTCAACTTTGATCGAATCTTAGATTCGGCGGTTAACAAAGCAAGTTTAGTATGTCCTTTAGTATCTTGAGAGAACGAGGAACAATATGCGGACATATTCATGTGTGAACTTGGATATGTGTGATACATCGATTTTGACTTTAAGTCGATTGAGGATGATCGTTAAGTCGATCTCGGGCTCGAGTGTTTACTCAAGTACCACATGATTAGATGGACCGTAACGCGTTTTGATTCTACGGATCGCTTTGAGCCGACAACCGACTAATCATTAAGACCCATGACATTTAGATGTAGGTACTCCCGAGTCACCGACCTATCCTACTACGACAAAGACACTCGGAGTGTATTTTGTCATCTATAATGGTTATGATATGCTTAATGGGTACTAGAATATGGGATGGGTCTCCATTGCTTTAGAGCAAGTGGGAGATGTAGTTTGTTGTATTTTAAATAATAGGGTGTGTTCTAAAACAATTAATCACATGCTTTCGTCCAAGTGGGAGATTGTTAAGTGTGATGCCCGAAATACAATTTTGTAATTGTTTTATTTAATAAATGAAATGATATTATTATTCATATTTATTATTCTCATAATCACCGATGTGACAATAGTATTTACACTACAGAAAACCCTAAGTATATCGTTATGTAATCACTTAACTCGATTGTATGGTATATATCGGGGGAGGATTGAGTTAGTGAAGATGTACTTAAAATACAATTAGCCCGTAGTGAAGTTAATCGAGAGTATCGGGTCTCTCCTTTAACGTGCTATTAATGCGCCGAGAACACAATAGGTGTGATTGTCTTATCCGGACTTTCGGTTAAGAGAACCTAATGGGGCATTTATATATGATAGATATATCATATAGTATTTGGACCGATTTGATTAGAGTTCACGATATAATTCCGTAATCGAGAAGTCTTATCGAATCAATGGATGATCATATTTATGGATATATCTTAATCTCGAGGTGATCACGACCAACCGCTTGAATCGTATGAAGTTTGACTAGACGGTTAAGGATTACACCGAGTCCGTGGTCCGAGTTACCCCATCTTGGCATTGTCTTTGGATTGAGTGAGTAGTCCGTGTTATCATAGATACGAATCCATTCCTTCCATTTATGGAAGTAGATAGACGATTCCCTTATTTGTTAATCCTAGAAAGCGATCGATCGCGCGAGTTCATATTACATCGATTAGCTACCGGTGAGTTGTATGAATTAATTGATCACTAGGGGTTAATGGTAAATAAGGATAAGAGGTTCGAAAAGGGTTAACGGTAACTTCCCGATTTAGAATGAAGCGATCTATGGAGGATTAATCCATATGTAATGATTGTATCAATGGACGCTTATTATTGTTCTCGTGAGGAGATAAATATAATCTTATAATCGGAGGAGTGCAGTCACGGGATTATGGTGGCATATTCCTGTGATTGATTTATCGAATATAATTATTCTATAATTATTTATTTGATTTATCGGAGCCGCTGATTATTAGTCCATGGTCCCCGGCGTGCCTCCTAATATAGCATAGCTATTCTCGGACGTCGAATCCTAATAATATTAATTTAGTTCTTGTTGGACTTTATTAAAACGATATGTGAATTAATTGTTTAGTGGACTATTAAATTAGTTGGGCTAAATAATTAAATATGTGGAAAAGACATTTTCCATAATCTTGGCCCAATTATTGTGTGTGTGGAAAAAATCATATTGACTAGGTCAATGATGATGATTTTCGCCCCATATGTTTATTTTGGAACAAGAAATTAGTTTTCTTGTGATTAATAAGACATGTGCATGAAATATTTATTGGATAAATATTTATGGTAAGAAATAAAGATAAATATTATTCTAGATTTGTTCTAGAATATTATGGGATTATCTTTTATTTAATGGGATTATTATAATTGATTTTGTATTAATTATAAAATCCTTGGAGGACAAGGATTACTCTCCTATATAAAGAGAGTTCTCCCAAGTCTAAGCACACAATGCAATTTTCGACTTCACCTCTTAGAGTGGAGAAGGAAAAATTTCGGCCAAGGGGAAGAAAGGGAAAATCTTGGAGATTTTTCCGGGTAGCATATCGGAGGGGTTCGAGTCGAGAATTCCTTCCACCGGGAATTGCTTGGATCACACGTACGGAAGATCGTGGTGCTCTTCACATCTTCTTGCAATCTTTCTCTTGCGGTTCTTCAACTTGGATTTAGAGATCCAAGAGGTATGATCTACAACCCCCTTGTAGAATAGATCTAGTTGTTTTATTACGTATATTGTATAGATCTAGATCCTTAAATCGTTTCCGCTGCGGATGATATTACTAACAGGAGTAACTCCGAAATCGATCGACCTTCCTCGTGACCCACCGAACCTACTGTGCATCAACCACCACATCTCGTGCTACTGCACCTGTGATCGATGTGTCTGCAACCTCCTCGTCTCCCCCCGAAGAACTACCATCAGAAGACTCTGAAACCGCACCACTAGCATCATCGTCCCCTGAACCATCACCACTAGTATCATCACTCTCTGAACCATCACCATGAGTGCCAGCCTCCCTAGCTCCCCTCTCAGCAAAACCAGCCCGGGTGAGGAAAGTATCCAGCTCACCAGGATAGACACAAGAAGCAGCAGGGTCACGTAGAAAATCCTTAACAGAGGGGCCACCCGAAACTCGCAGGGCCCGGACAATACCAGCAAGGACGAGCCTCTGATCCTCCGCCCACTCCCTCTGTGCAGCGGCAGCAGTATACATGTGCCTCTCAAAGGTGGAAAGAGTGGAGGTGGGTGGTGCAGAAGATCGGCTACGGGGTGGCCTAGGTGCCCTGGAGGAAGAAGGGGTGTCTGAGGGTGCACGGAGAGGACGTGCCAAGGTACTCTGTCTAACAATCCAACCCGACTTCTTCCCACCAGTCTCATCATCATCATAAACACGGACGTAGACCCCATGGGCAAGCTCACAAATGAGGTGTGGAAAGATAATGCTCCTAGAACGGTCGTGACGGACATCCTTGAAAGACTCGTAGATAACCTTACCGACATTGATTGGAAGATTGCTATGCAAGGCATTGACTAAGTCAAAGTCGGGAAGCTTGAGGTTGGTGATGTTCTCACGAGGACGGAGACGGCTTAGGACAAAACGTGAAATGACCCTCGAATCAACCGGCCACTCCGGGGTACTAAGTTGAAGTTAGCCCATGACGATTCAGCACCATTTCATGATATTAGTTGTTATCGGAGACTGGTAGGAAAACTTCTCTACCTCACTATCACCAGGCCCGATATTTCTTTTGCGGTGCAGCAATTAAGTCAATTTTTAGATGCACCCACGGTTTTACACTACCAGGCAGCACAACATCTGTTAAGGTATTTGAAAAGTACCCCAGGTCAAGGCATTTATTTTCCAGCAAACAATGAAGTTCAACTCAAGTGTTATGCTGATTCTGACTGGGCCGGATGTGTGGAGACTCGACGATCAGTCACGGGTTATTGCGTCTTTCTTGGCCATTCACTCATTTCTTGGCGATCAAAAAAACAGTCCACTGTTTCCAAGAGTTCTTCCAAAGCTGAATATCGAGCTCTTGCCATGGCCACGTGTGAGATTCAAGGGCTTTTATATCTTCTGTCCGACCTGGGTTTTGTACAACTTAAACCTGTGCCATTGTTTTGTGATAATGATAGTGCCCTCCATATCACTGAAAACCCGGTTTTCCACGAACGCACCAAACATATAGAGATCGATTGTCATATTGTTCGGGAGAAATATGTTGCAGGTGTCGTCAAACCGTTGCCTATTCGTTCTCATTTTCAGCTAGCTGATTTGCTTACCAAGGCTCTTGACCGGTTTACTCTTCAGCACTTACTTCAGGGAATTGGCAGCAAGAATCTCTACAGCGGCACCGGTTTGCGGGAGGGTATTACGGATACAGGATAGTAGCTAGCATAAATAAATGTATTTTATTTTGGCATATATTTGGGCTGTGGTATTATTCTATTATGTAACTGGGTGGACTATAAATAGCTGAACCCAATAGCGAAACGCAGAGTTTTGATGTTCTATTTTGTGAAAATAAGAAAACAGAGTTCCCCCCTTTTCTGCTTCAATTCTTCGACAATGGCAGGGTTGTGAACCCTAGCTGTCATTCTGTTGGATTATCTAGACCAACCTTAACCGGCAGAGTACCGGTTCAGAAGTACTATAGAGGTGAGCAAGGTCGTATCCCACGAGGAATCAATCGAGTATCAAAGCCATTTTTTGGACTTAGTTTAAGTCAACCAAGATATTTCAAGTTTAATTACACTAAACAAAATATAAACTAAATATACTAAAGAGAGAAAGAGACATAGCCAAACTATGATCCAATTGATTACTTTCACCCCTCCAATCGATTAGCTCGGGAATGGGATTAACCAACCTACCAACCTCTACTTATATCGATTCATTCATGGGTGCAAACTCCTAAGCTAGTGTACGACGCCATACAACAATCGAACACCCTTTGCCCGGTTCAACAGTCCGCCTTTAAGAATTTAATTGACCGAAACAAGATTAACGCGCTAGAGTTGCCCGACTTCACAACCGATTGAACCTCACTCCCTAATCAATCTAAACAACTCAGTTGATTATAAGAAATGATCTTAAAACCCCTTTTCCCACACCCCTTCGCAACATACATTTATAAAAGTGGTGTGTGAGTTCATGAACTAGGTGATCAAGCTAATTCAAGCATTAAGAACAAGTTTTAAGACATGAATTCGTCAATATAACAACAATTAAACACTACCCATTCCCAATTTCATCAATTAGAGGGTGATTTCTTCAATTTTCACATAATTTGGCTATGAAAAGTTTAGCTACTCATAATTAAACTAAGAACAACAATCAAAGATAGAATTAAGGCCATAAATGAAAGAGAAACTGAAATTAATTACAAAAATCGTGGAGAATCGGAGTTTACATCAAGCTTTTTCAACACCCATGTCAATTGGTGGAAAAGAAGAACCAAAATCAGAAAATCCAAGATTAAAGAAGAAACTTGAGCTAAAATCTAAGCTAGATTATGTTTAATTTAAGTAAAAGATGATGAAAGAGTGAATCTAGGGAAGAAGAAGGGAAGAATTCGACCTCGAGGGGAGAAATGTGTAAAAAAATCGAAGTATAAAAGTGTCTAGAGTCTCCCTAAAAAATCTGTGCAAGTGGTATTTATATTCTCCAAAAATGTGCAGGAAACATCATTTTGGCGCGCCCCAAAGGCTTTGGCGCACCCCAAAACTGTTTCAGTGACTCTGGTAACTCTCTGTTTCAACTTGGCGCGCCCCAAACATTTTGGCGTGCCCCAAAACTGTTTCTGTGGTTCTGAGCCTCTCTGTTAAACTTTGGCGTGCCCCAACCCTTTTGGCGTGCGCCTGTTGGGGAGATTTTGCATCATTAAAACAAAAGAAAATTTATAAAACCTATACTACCATGCAAAACTACCTCCTAACCGACCAAATACCGGATAGTTGATAGCATAGTAGGGTAAGTACAGGGTCGATCCACAGGAAAAAGGGATGAAGGATCTAATCTCACTAATTCTCTCAATTGCTACTCAAGAAACGGAAGACAAAACGTAAAAACAGAAAATAATTCAAATAATCTAACCTAAGGAATAAAATAAACAATCTAATCTAAAGACATGGGATCAAATAATGCACAAACCTATGTGATCTCAATCCTAGTTCAATTCATGATTTTAATTCAGTTTGTGGTTTCACCCTTTCACGAGACATAAACCCCTAATTCCTTAGTGAATTTATCTCTCAAGCTATGAAAGCCTACTTTCGTAGTGAATTCAATTATCTATCTCTCATCTTTCGAGTGTTGAGACTGATTTACCAAACAAAACTCGGGTGTAGATTCAATTAACTCTCGTTTTTAAAGAACCTAACAACCTAGGAATCTAACTCATTAACTTGTCAACATTAATGGCTAAAAACCCTATCTTTCTATGGTGATCTAGTCTACGCAACTTCCGTATGTTGTAACTATCAATAGAGAACTAATTTTCCAATCTATTCTCATGGCATCATAAGCACAAAGAAGGATACAAAATAAATCAACAATCATGAAGAAAAACTGGAATTGAATTAATCAAAAAGAACTCACATAGTATTGAACAGTGGATCATCACCATGAAACGGAAAAGAAAAGAAACATCTAAGCTACTCCTAATCTAACCTCGGATCACCCGAGCACAAGGCTCGGGTGACCGGCCTTGAGACCCTCAACTTGCGGCTGCTCCTCTAGGGTTTTGTGTATGAGAAATTATATATGTAATTAGGGTTGGGAACGGCTGTTTAAATAGAAGATTAAGTCGGCTGAAGCTGAGTCGGTGGCGGACGCTCGTTTGGTGATCCGGACGCTCGTCCGGAATGTCTGGACGCTGAGTAAACTCTCGTTCACGCTCCGTCTGAACTCTCTGTATTACTTTCGACTCCCTGGACGCTCGTTCGCATCTTCAAACGCCCGTCCATAATGGACGCTGCATGGACGCTCGTCCGTTGACGATCACATCTTGATTTTTCCATCTTTATCTTGATTGATTTCTTTCCTTATCTCTTCAAATCTTCCATAAATCTGATTGATCCTTCCTCAACTCGAATTTTAGCTCTTTAGGATCACCTTTTCCATCATCAATGAGTATCTACGAATATCAAAAACATACCAAAACGTAATAATTTCCAAAATAACATAAAATAATCATTTAAGCACATAAATCGATACGTTTTCATATTTAACTATTAAAAACCTCATTTACTCAATATTTACATATATAGCTCAAAATCTATGAAAATCATACGAATGTAGGGGAAATTGAAATAGAAAATATATGTAAAAATCACTATAATTTAGCCCTTAACAGCGCCAAACTCCTCCAGGCTCCAAATTCTTCACTTTTCTCTATTTTCTTCTATCTCCAACCATTGATTTCATCTTTATACGCTCCACGCCTTGTCTCCCAGGCTTACGAGCACCTAGATCCTGCGTCACAACATCTAACACAAACCGAGCATAATTCCACAAGATAAATAGGGCTCGAAAAGGGCCAAAACATCGTAAAATGCCGAGGTTTTCCATCTATATGACGGTTTACCCTATGGTGGACGTGTAATGCGATTTTGCCTTAAATAAGGTCTAAAACTACCCGGAATGAACCAAAAGTGCCGTAAAAGGGAGTTGAAACATGCACCGGAGCATAGTAAGGTTGACTCTCATCAAGATCCGTAATCGATTATGTGATTTCAACCCGATATCTTTCTTTATAGATCATTCTAATAGTACTATCTACTATAGATCGTCAGTTCGCTATGAAACGATTGATTTGAATCTCGGGGTTCGTTAACGAGCGATTGATCTCAATCCCGAGATCCGAAATCGATTAAGTGATTTCAACCCGATATCTTTCCTTACAGATGATGGGAGTCAACTTTACGTGACTCCGGTGCACTAATTACCCCCGTTTATCACACTTTCAGCACAATTTTGGGTAAATTAGACCATTTTCGGGGTGATATCGTGAGCTTATGGCACGGGGAATGAATCCATTACTTTGATGAATTCATACCCCTTTTTGTTGATATTAACCCCATTCCCGAGCACTTTTACCCTCTGGAATTGTTTGGATGTTGTGGTGGTTTGTGATATTGAAGGGTATTGGTGTCTCGAGGACCCGAAAGGTGACAATTTGTGGTGAAAAAGCATGACCGAGGCAAGACGAGGGCCTAAAAAGGGAAGAAAGTGAAGATTTGGGGAAACAGGGGAACGCACGTTTGAATCCCCCAAACGCGCGTTCCAGCCCTTTAAACGCGCGTTTGAAACCCTAAACGCGTTCCAAGTTCAGACTGCATTCGAGTTGAAGCCCTCTAAACGCACGTTTGGGAACCAGGCCAAACGTATGCTCCAAGATCCTAAACGCGCGTTTGAACATCCTAAACGCTGCGTTCGGATGAAAAACGATCAAGTCCCCGCCTGAGAATTTATGTGCAACGACGCGTTCCGATAAGCGAAACGCACGTTTGAAGATCCCAAACGCGCGTTCCAGCCCTTTAAACGCGCGGCTGGACGATCTTTTTTGGCAGATTTTCCCTTCACCTATAAATACCCCCCTTAGACATTTTCTTGGATATCAAGCTCTTCTTAGCAAAACTCTACCCATTTTCTTGCTCGAATTTTGTAATAGATTAGAATACTCTCTCTTAGTGTAAATCAACAACATCTTAGCTTAATCTTTCCATTTCTTAGCTTAGATTTTCATTCCAAACACTAAGAGACCACCTTTTAATTACTTCTTTATTTTGTACTTTTTGGATCTCAACTCGAATTTCTGCAATTTTATGGTATATCTCTCTTCTCTTTTACTTGTTATGGCTCTTATTTACTGTTTTATGCATGTTTTGATTAGTATAATGTGTAGCTAAACATCTTCATAGCCGAATCATGTGAAATTTGATGAAATCACCCTTTGGGTGATGAAATTGGGAGTGGGTAGTGCTTTTTATTGTTGTATCTTGCATATTTCACGTCTTAGAACTTGTTATAACGGATTTGGGCTAGATTGATCACCTAGGTCAAAAATCACACACATCACTCTTGAGAGTTGTTCAGAGAGAGGGGTGTGGGAAAAGGGTTCTAGGATTGCATTCTTGTGTGAGGTTACTCGTTTTAACGGTTAACGACTCTTGTGCATAACTTGTCATGTGAATGATTCTTTCTTAAGGAAGGTTAGTTGACTAGGCATAAGGTGTTGGGGAAGAGTTGTTCAGAACCTAGCACCGGGATTAGGAGTTTGTACCCGTGAAATTGAATGTAAGAGTTCGTCGTTATTACACACTCCCGGTTTCGTCTTTCCTTTGGATGAAATTAGCTATTTTGATCATGGTTCGGCTATGTCTCTTTAACTATCTTTAAAACTTAGTAGTTTAATCTTCTTTCTTTCTTTTTTTATCCTTAGACTCGTTAGTGGAATCACTTAGTGTCGTTGTAGTAAACAAGCACTTTAAAAAGATTGATCATCTAGACTAAGCATTACGTCACTTTGGTACTTGCAAGCACAATTCCTTTGGGTTCGACCTCGGACTCCTGTAGCTATTCTAGCAATCGACCCGGTACACTGCCGGTTAGAGAGCTTGTTTAGTCACCGTTGTCTTGAGTATTTTATAAATTTGTTTGGTGGAAAAAAACGCTCAATCAACAGATCATTCTGAAAGTACTATCTACTATAGATCATCAGTTCGCTATCGAGCGATTGATTTGAATCTCGGGGTTCGTTAACGAGCGATTGATCTCAATCTTGAGATCCGTAATCGATTAAGTGATTTCAACCCGATATCTTTCTGTAACGAGCGATTGATCTCAATCCCGAGATCCGAAATCGATTAAGTGATTTCAACCCGATATCTTTCCTTACAGATCATTCTGAAAGTACTATCTACTATAGATCGTCAGTTCGCTATCGAGCAATTGATTTGAATCTCGAGGTTCGTTAACGAGCGATTGATCTCAATCCCGAGATCCGTAATCGATTAAATGATTTCAACCCGATATCTTTCTTTATAGATCATTTTGATAGTACTATCTACTATAGATCGTCAATTCGCTATGAAACGATTGATTTGAATCTCGGGGTTCGTTAACGAGCGATTGATCTCAATCCCGAGATCTGTTATCGATTAAGTGATTTCAAACCTTTTTATATAATTTAATTAATTTATATAATATGTAATTTATATAATTATATTGAGTAGTGATTTCAAACCCGGGGCTCGTTAATTAGTCGATTAATGATTTCAAACCCAAGGATTGTTAGTTATAAAAAATATATTAATAATACTTTAATGAGACGACAATGTCGTCCCAAAAAAGAGTTGTCGTCCCAATAAACTTTAAAACCTAAACTAAATCAGGCAGCCTCCTTTCTCCTTCTTCATTTCAACATTTCTAAACAGCCTCCGCCGCGCCGGAGAAAGCTTGACTAGCTGGACTGCTTCTCCACCTCCCCTCCGGCCAGGTGACCAGGACGACTCCACCACCTCCACTTCAGGTTCCTTTATTCTTCTCTTTCAATTTTTGAGTTCTCCGGCGATTTCAAGCTTAATCCTGTGATTTGAAGCACAAATCCGGCGAATTGAAGCACCATTTTCGCTATTTGAAGCACCAACACGTATGTAATCCTCTAAGCTTTCCATTTTTTTTAATTTTTTTTTTCGTTTTTTGCATTTTTTTGGCGTTTTTTTCCTTTCGTTTTTTTATTTTATTTTATTTAGTCTTTTCGTTTTTTATTTTCTGTTTTGGCATTGAGGCATATGGTTTGGTATCGTGTAGTGAACTGTTGCAATTTTGTTGGAGTTTTGGGTTGTATTGTATATATGGCTTAGCTTCGTTTTTTTGAATTGAGATTGAAATTTGGCTTAGATTTGTTTTTCCATTGAGATTGTATAGATTCGTTTTTGCATTGACATAATCTTGCCCTAATTAATTTTAGTTTAAAAACGAGTAGTGTAGTGATAATTTTTTAGTGTGTGTGTAGTGAATGGTGAATGGTGTGTAGTGAGTGTAGTGTAGTTGATAGTGTATGAGTATGGTGTAGGTAAGCATTTTTTCATGTATATGTTCATGTTGAGATTGATTGAGGCTTGATGGTGAGATTGATGCTTATGGTGAGATTTATTGGTGTAGAAGGACATGGTTATAAATTTGGTATTGTTTGATTGTAGTAAACTTTGGTATTGTTGATTTGATATTGTAGTTTTGAGAAGTTGAGAATTTTTTTGTTGGTAGTAATGAAATTGTCCATATTGATGGTTTGATCGTGCATAAGGGTGCTGTTTGATGACGGTCAAAATATATCCGTAAAAGTCATCAACATTATCCTTAAATCGAGCCTAGTAATATATATTTTATATTAAATCACATGGTTATATTTATTATTTAATGTTATGTGATTTATAAAATATAATTTGGTATTTATCCGTTTTTTATTATTTAAATATGATTTATTTTGGATAATTATTTATTTTGTAGATTGAGATAATTTTTGGAGGATAATTATAAATGAAAGAATCAAATTACAAGATAAATCCAAGAAAATTCGGATGCATTGAAGATAAAGATCGGATAAGAATGGAAAGAGGATTAAGGCGTGACAAGAGCCGGCAAGCCAACCCAAAGGATTGGCGCCGACTTTTGGTCGCATGAAGGGGGGCAAAATTGCCCTTATCCGAAGATCGGTCGGGAATTATCCTAACGCATTTTCATATTTCTTTTGGATTTAGGAAACCTATTTCAGATCGGTTTAGGCTTATCCCATGCAAATTTTTACTCCTATATATATTGTACACACGCCACACACCTCAGACATCTTACACAATTCATAATAAATCTTCAGTTTTTCTTAGAGCAGTTTTTTACAAGTTCTGCAATTATGTAAGTTCTTGTATTTATTTTCTCTTAGTTCTTTATAATTAATTCCCCAATTATTATTTATCGTTTGAGATTGTTATTTCTTAGTTAAATGATGTAGATTTAGGATTACGACGTGAGGCAGTGCGGATACCTTGTCTATAAGGAACCACACGCCCACGCCTATGTCTCGTAATCTATGTATGATTTTATTTTGATTAATAGTCGTGTTTCTAGTAGATCTATATAATTACTTTATGAATCTCTATTTTATCCGTTACGTATATAGAAACGCTAAGATTTAGGTTTTCGCCGCGTCAATCTAGCCACATCTTTATGGCGTGATTGTCCACCTAGAATTTCTTATCTTAGTAGGTATGGCTACGGCTACGTTGCTCGTCTGTTTTAATTAAAACGTGTAGTGAGGAAATACCAATATAGTGCTCATAGGTCGGCTCATGAATTGATCTTTCGGGACTTTCAGCGAGATCTAGATCTGTGTTATATTAGGGAATTGCGCGCACCTGATTATACGTAAATCATAGATTAACATGAGACCTAAAAAGTTAGTGTTAATGGGACGGAGACTGATGCGATCGCTTAGGAAGTACGCCTAACCACAGGAATGTTGCCTAGGTGAGGAATACGGTTAATATCGGCATCCCTAGTTTTGTAAGCGTGCGAGTTATATGAGATGGAAGCCTAAAAAGCGAAGTCACGTAATGTAGCATAGTGATTTAGATGGCCTACCCGGAGCTAGATCTAGTTTAGAGGATGACTCCCGTAGCCAATATAAAAGAGATGCGGATCGGATTAATAGTTAGTGAGTCTAGTTTAATTATATAGAATCTCTGGTTCCAAACGATAACAATATAATTGGGGAGGTTAATTATGTGTATTTATTTGTGTTGTGTCGGTCGTGTCAATTTATCTTTTCTTGCCCTTTGTTGGTCATAGACCGTTTTTATGTGCTTGACATGCTTAATTAATTATTTATAAAATGACCCACAAATTGGTTCCCTGTGGGATCGACCTTGATTCGCTATAGCTATATTACAATGGACCTAGTCCTCTTGCTAGTATCGGTTTATGGTGGTCGAGTATTTTAATATTACTTGATCTACGTCATCACTGTTCCTACCCAAAATGGTACTGAAAATGGCTCTGTTTCAGAGACCATTGTTATTGGAAATATTGATCACACTTACACTTAGAGTGAAAGTGTTTTAAGTGTTAAAAGGGAAAAAAGAAAGTCTCTTTAACATCTGGTCTTTGTTTCCTTGTTTGAAACATCTTAGTGTATAAAAGCGTGTGATTGACTAGTATATGTGTGTGATTGACTTGAAATTTTATTTCGTCAAGTAGTAGTGTATTAAGTAGTGTATGAATCTTGGCCATGTGTATGTGTTGGAAAAGTGTTGAAGAACATGATATGTCTAGCATGATGATGAAGAACATAAACTAGTTTTGTCTAACATTGAAGAACTATGAGTGGTAAGTGCTAAAGACTTAGTTTTAGGAAATAGTATTAGTTTTTAATGGAAAAACGTGTACTATATTAAATGAGATACTAACTTTTTCTTGTGCCTTAATGAAAAAAGTATACTAATGAAACTAAGTATATTATATTAGTATGAGAACATCCCTTGAAATGATATTAACACCTAACACATATGGAACTAGACATGACCTTGTGCCTTAAGTGAGATACTAACTTTTTCTTTGTGCCTTAATGAAAAAAAGTATACTAATGAAACTAAGTATATTATATTAGTATGAGAACATCCCTTGAAATGGTATTAACACCTAACACATATGGAACTAGACATGACCTTGTCCTTAAGTGAGATACTAACTTTTTCTTGTGCCTTAATGAAAAAAAGTATACTAATAAAACTAAGTATACAATATTAGTATGAGAACATCCCTTGAAATGGTATTAACACCTAACACATATGGTATGTCAAGTCATTGTGTATCAGTGATTTCAAATGGAACTAGACAAGTCATGGTTGTATACTGACAGAATGAAACCTGAGTTTGATAAAGGGTTGAGTGAATTCATTGAATACGCACGGCAATTTCTTAACGATGAAGGTAAGATTCGTTGCACATAAAAAAAGTGTTTCAACATTGGTTTCGAAACTTTGGAGGACGTGTATGATCACTGTTTTTTTTGGGGATGGGCAGCTGGGTATACAACATGGTTTCCCTATAGTGAAGACGGTGTTTCCCGTAAACGTGCACGAACAACTCAATTGGTAGTTGAATCCGGAGATGAAATGGCTCCAGTTATAAATGATTTCCTTGGTAGAGCCTCAGAAGAAGAAGTTTTACAGACAGAGGAGGATGACAACATTGATGAACTCCTCTCCAAATTGCATGAACATGTTGTTTATCCGGGATGCAAAAGCTCATCCGCCTTGAAGTTCTTAGCGTATTTAATGCATATAAAAGTGTTGTATAAGTGGCCAAATGAAAGGTTCGACATTATTTTAGCTAAACTGAAAGAATTTTTGCCAGAAGGGTCAAATTTACCCGATTCATTCTACAAGGCAAAAAACTCTTCTGAACAAATTGGGTCTGGGGTATGAAAAGATCGATGCTTGCTTGTACAACTGTTGCATTTACTATAAGGAGACTGCTGACTACAATCATGTCCAGTGTGCAAAACGAGCCGTTATAAGGAGTCTAAAGGAAAAAGGTAGCTCAGAAAGTGCTACGTTATTTTTCGTTAAAGCGTCGTTTGAGACGTTTGTATGCTTCCCGTCACACAGCTCAGGCAATGACATGGCATAAGACGGGGCGTTCTACGGATGAGGATGTGATGAGGCATCCAACCGATGGTAAAGAAAGGAAAGAATTCGACGAGCAACACCCGGACTTCGCTGTCGAACCTAGAAATGTATGTCTCAGTCTGGCTACAGATGGTTTTTGCCCGTTTGGTACTACGAGTCAAACATACAGCATGGTGCATGTTCTAACACAAGTGTTGAATCCAACACCATGGGTTTGCCACAATGAACTGTATAAACACATGTGTTTACATATCCCAGGACCAGAATCCCCATGCAAGGACTTGGACGTTTATTTGAGGCCATTGATTGATAAGTTGGAGGAATTGTGGTCACAAGGGGTAGTTGTGCTTGATGCTGCTACAAATACTACCTTCAGAAAGCGAGTTGCAGTTATGTTTACGGTGAACGATTTTCCCGCATGATTATCTCTCGAGTTGGGTGGTCAAGGATATAAAGCATGTCTACCTTGCAACGACGATACACCTTCGGTACAGTTAGAGAGTAAGACTGGATACGTCGGACATCGTAGATGGCTGCGGGTGAACCACCCGATGCGAAAGAATAAGGGGTTTAACGGTAAAATCGAAACATTAAGCCCTCCAATTGAGAAAATCACGGAGGAAATTCTTCAACAAATTAGTAACCTACCCGAATGTTTGCCGGGGAAACACAAAGAGTACGGTGGTAAAACTCATAAGCGTCCAGAATCTTGTTTGAGTTGGAATAAAAACACCATACTAAATAAATTGCCTTATTGGATGCCGAAAAAACTCAAGTACAATCTAGATGTTATGCACATTGACAAAAAGGTGTGTGATAGCTTATTGTCTACGGTATTGAATATTGATGGTAAGACCAAAGACACTATCAAGGCACGTAAGGATCTAGCAAACATGAAAGTGAGAAAGGAACTACATGTGATTAAACAAAGCAATAAGACCTTAAAACCGCGTGCCTTGTTCACGTTGGCACCAGAAGATCGGACAAAATTCTATGATTTCTTAAGAAATGTTTGGTTTCCCGATGGTTTTGCAGGAAACCTAAGAAAGAATTTGACTGGTAAAGATAAATTTAGCGGGCTAAAATCTCATGATTTTCATATCATACTACAGAGACTTTTACCAGTTGGGGTACGAAATTCTTGAAAAAGGAAATTTCTGATACTATCATTGATTTAAGAGATTTTTTCAGATTGATTTGCGTGCGCACGTTGAGGGTTAGTGATTTAGAGAATTCAAAAGAGAAGGTTTCGGAATCTTGTGTAAACTGGAAACGATATTCCCACCGGCATTCTTTGATATTTTGATACATGTGATAATGCACTTGCCTGAAGAAGCGATTAAGGGTGGACCTGTTCATTTGAGATGGATGTATCCGATTGAACGTTTTCTAGGTAAGTTAAAGAGGTATATTAGAAACCGGGCCAGGCCAGAAGGATCCATCGCAGAGGCATACGTGGCTAACGAGACATTGATGTTTTGCTCATTGTATTTTTTGGGAAATGAGACAAAGTTCAATAAGCCCGAAAGGAACTGGGTTGAGAACGAAGATACAATCAAGAACCGTATATCAGTATTCAAGACTTATTTTCGATCAATGGGATCGATGAAATGCTTGACATTCAATACTACTTTGAGAGAGAAGGTTCGGTGGTATGTCTTGCAAAACTGCCATGAGATCGATGAATACCTCATGTAAGTGAGCAATCCAAACTTAATTCTTTTGTTTTTTATAATTCCATTAAAGCTAACTAGTCTTCTACAAATGGAGTAGTTGAACATCGCATAAAAGCTCGTCAAGTTATTGCACTAAATGCGAGAACTGGACAAAGTGCACCGTCAAGAATTTACTGATTGGTTTAATTCGAAGGTACAAAATAAAGCTTCATACACTTATTGTGCACTTTTATGAGCGTTACATAAATACTTATATATGGTTCATTATGTAGATGATTGTATTGAGTAAACAGAACCCATCAGACTTGAATGACCAATTGTTAGCACTTCCCACTGGATCTTTTTCAACGGTCAAATCCTATCAGAGTTGTGTGATGAACGGTGTCAGATTCAATGCACAAAAACGGGATCGCACACGCACAACTCAAAACAGTGAGGTTGCTGCCAAAGGGACCGAAGGCACTACATGGTATGGAGTCTTAGAAGACATATATGTCGTAAGCTATCCAAATGATAACACTGTTGTTCTTTTCAAATGTACATGGTTCGATACTAGTCCAGCTAAGAAGGGTGTCCGTGTATATAAGAATACAACAAGTATACGCACTACAAACACCTGGTACGAAAACATGATCCATTCATTCTTGCTTCACTAGCAGAACAAGTGTTCTACATAGATGATTTGTATAACGGATGTGACTGGAAAGTTGTTGAGCATTTTCAACACCGTCATATCGTAGACGCACCAAATATTAATGGTGATGTGGTTCTTGATGATTTGGTAATCGACGAAACAACCCACGGAAATTTCCGACTTGTTGTTGAACTGCCACCGATGGAACCGTTCTACATGAGTGCAAATGATGTAGAAACAGATGTTGATGAAAATGATGAAAATGATGAAAACGATGAAAATGATCTCGATCAAAATGAAAAGGATGACAGTAACGAGTATGCTTCAACGGATTGTGATGATGATAATAACTGTGTAGATGATGACATATACGACTCGATCCCACCAAACTATGCAAGTGATGAAGAATGATGCTATAAATCTAATATTCTTTTAGTAAGTTCATTCAAATATACTTGAATTTAAAAATTATATAATACTAGTGCTTTACTTATACTACATCAACATAAATGTGTTCTTTATATCAATTTTTTTATTATATTCAAATACTTGATCATATAGGTGAATGGCTTGCGCGGGATCGGTAGGTGGTTCTCAACCACCACACGAGCATCCGTTTAGGCAACCGGGCCAATGCAAGTACGGTAATTAATTAACTTTCATTTTTTTTTGTCTAGTATGATTATTCTTATTTCGTTGAATTAACTTGATACCGATACTACAGATCATATAGCAGATAATGAGTATGAGGAATTCATACCATCACCTCCATCCCCGAAAAATAAGCAGGGTGAACGTGGACCTGCAAAAGGTTTCACCGTCCAAGCCTTCAAGAGAAAGTTAGGGGGCTTTATTCCTCTTATATGGGATCCTAGATTTCCCAAAGTTCAAAAGGTATTAGGAAGATACGCGAAGGATTTTGAGTCTGAGACAGTGAAAGTCGTGAGGTCTCATGTTCCCTGTTACGTCCTGACCTGGCGAAAGGTGGAAGACCGACTTAAACAATTAATTTGGGAAGAACTTCGGGTACTTAGCTAATCAAATTGTTAACAATTTCAAATTGTAAGTTTCATTATATTAATTTAGAAACCAATCGTTTTATTTCTTGTGTTTCAAGCATTGTTCCAACCCCTTGAGCCTATTCACCGCGATGCCGTGCTGAAAAGCGCCGGTACTTCATTCAGAAAATGGAAGGCTAGACTAAGGGAGGATGTAGATGAACACAACAATAAGGGGTTTCCAGGGGCTTGTCCCTGACCGATGGACGTGTTTTCACAGCAACAATGGGAAGTGTTTCTCCACCACCTTAGTAGTGCTGCTTTTAAGGTAAAGCTTTTATTCCATTACATATGTTACGTAGATTCGATTATTATTACTTGTTATTGCTTATATATAATACAAAAGTACTAGTTTTTTTGCAGAAAAGATCTGATCAGAATAAGAAGAATCGCGTCGGGAATAAATATGTAGGCCGCCAAGGACGAACGTCTATGGCCGTAGTTCGATGGGATAAGTTAAGAAGGGTAAGTATTAGGAAATAAATCCCTATACTTCATTTTTTTTTTGAATTTTCATGACTAATACTTTCATTTTTTTCCAAAGGTAATATGAGTCTGAGTGAAGATCCTACAGGGCAAGATCCTATCCATGTATGGGCGAGCAAGCATAAGAATGCTGACGGTTCGTTCCTCAACAGTGATGCGAAGACTGCTTACGTAAGTGATATACGTTGTATTTATTTCAATTCAATACGTTCACATTTTCCCTTTCCTTATCTTAACTGCCAAAGACATATGTTGTGTTTAGAGGAGGCTGGAGGATTGGCGTACTATGATTGCACCAGGTCGACCGATGACTTTTGAAGATGAGGAGGCAATCTTTCAGGGCGCCTTAAGGAACAAGGCGAGATTATTTGATTGGCCTTGGCCCAACGCAATCTTCCTTCATATCCAATTCATCACAATCGGCCCAGTCTTCAGCATCGTCATCTCTTTACCACCAAGGATACAATATGCAGATTGAAGAACTTAGAAAGTCTCATGATCAGTTGGTGAAGTTAACCAAAAAACAAGAGAAGAGAAACAAAAAACAAGGGGCTCTTCCCAAATTGTTGCTAACTAATCTTAAGGCTAAGGAACCGGATATGCAAATAGAGGTCAACTCATCATCTTCCGATGAAGATGAAGACGATTCTGAAGATGATTCTCAAGTTGATCTTGAAGATGATGCGTAGACATTGTAGAGGAAACTATTCTTACTTTTGGAAACATTGCACAACTTTGTATTTTATATAACATTTTTTGTTTATGCATTTTTTTTTTATAAATCCCCGTTTATAAACACATATGTTATTGATTTTGGAAAAAAACAGGATTGGATTGATTTAATAGCATGGGAGGCCATACAAAAATTAAAAAAATATTTTAAAAAAATATTTAAAAGGACGACATGTCGTCCCTTTAAATGTATATCTGGAAATTTTATAAAATTATTTTTTTACCCAAATATATTTTAAGCGACGACAAATGTCGTCCCTTTAAATGTTCTATATAAAAAAAATTGATTTTTCCTATTAAATTTTATTATGAAAATTAAATATATAATCTTTTAAGGGACGACATTGTCGTCCCAAAAAACATTTTATAAAAAAAATAAATTTTTTTCGTATTAAATTTTCTTATGAAAATTAAATATATGATCTTTTAAGGGACGACATTGTCGTCCCACAAAACATTTTTATAAAATAATTAATTTTTTTTCCTGATAATAAATTTTTTTGGAAATTAAATAAATCATGCTTATAGGGACGACAATGTCGTCCCTTCAAATAATGTCATGTCAGCACGTTGAATTTTCTTAAAAGGTTCGCGTCACGTCAGCATTCTTTTAAATAAACGATTTTGTCGTCCCTTCAAATATGTCTGTTGTTTAAAGGGACAAAGCAGAAATGACGGCTTTATAGGGACGACGTGTCGTCCCTTTAAACAATTATTGGGACGACAATGACGTCGTCCCTTTAAACCTGTTTTCTTGAGGTGAGATCTGGTGGAAAACACCCTATGATGGCCACATATGTGTGTTAACAGTGATGGTAGTAAAAGAAAAAACATTGATTTGAACCAGATTATTATCTAACACTTTCTGGTTTCTTCGGTATAGGAATATGATTTTTTTTTTTGAAAGATCAAAGATTTTTTGAAGGATTGAAAGGTGCATAATGATACTCTCCTGCGAATGACCTTAAATAGACAGGAAATTGTGTGTTTTTTTTTGGGAGTGTGTGTGTGTGTCGGTGGTAGGGGAGAGGGTGTGGGGTGTGGGGTGTGGGATGTGGGATGTGGGGTGTGTCATTTGTGGAGGGGGAAGGAGGGGAACGTGTAAAACAACGTACGTGGGCGAGAATGATTTACCAACCTAAAATAAATAAACGGTTCGGTAACAACGAGTGATACAATAAATTTTTACACAGTAAATCTACATAACAATCAATAGGTATGACATTATAATTAATGGTGAAACGGTGTGTTGTATAACTCGTTGTGATACAACCGTTTTCTCAAAATAAATTTGGAGTGCAGTGGATAAAGAAAACACGAGTAATGTTATGTACGTCTATAATAAAATGGATGCATAAAAAAATTCACAACACAACGTATACCATTAATTATAATGTATATATGAAATCGATCGAATATGGTCCACCAAATTATACACTATGATCCCCTGCTCCTAATGTAATAAAAGTGTTGCTTTGACATATATTGAGTAATAAAAGTGTTGGGTTTTAGAAAAAAAATATACATTATGATGAAATAGTGTAACGTACCGTATACCCATCATTTGGTACAATTCATGGGTTTTGTTTTTTAATGCATCGAGCCCGTGAGCTCAATAATATAGGAGAAAAATGGATGAGTTTTTGAAATTGAAGTACATCTACTCTAGAAAAAATGTTTTACCATTTAAAGGTTATATATACTTTCTCTACCCACTCTTGTATCTTCAGAAATTATGGGATGTGCTAGTTAATTTAAAAGGGAGATAGAACAATGTTAAATAAATATTCATTAACGTTTGCCTTCGAGAGAGTATAGCTCGGTAGTAAAATATAATGAGTGTTGTAATAATAATATTGTCTTTAAACTGAGATGTGATAGTTTAATATTTAAGGGCGGAGCCAGGATTTAAATATGTGGTGGGCTAATGAATTATAAAGAGTTCGTCGGATGGACTGAATTAAGAATATTTTATGGATCAAACTCGACTACATAGATTTTATAGTGTAATATTTTTTTGTCCGGGTGGACTTAGCCCCTCTACGTCCATAAGAAAGGTCCGCCCTTGTTAATACCGTGTATCGACTTTTGTCAATGTTAAAGTTGTCCCACATTGGGTACTTGCTATTGTATCACCCACCATATTAAGAGATGAATTTCACTCACCTCATAACCTAGGTTTTGGGGATGAGGTTCCTCCACTTATATGGGTTTGAGCTAGTTTTCTACATGGTATCGGAGCCACCCCTTTATTGTTCAAGTATTGGGCCTCTTTGTTGGTTTTATAGTGCCCTTTATATGCCTTGTATGCCATATGACCCAGGCTCTTTATAGGCCCACACTTGAAGGGACGTGTTAAAGTAGTCCCACATTGGACACTTGCTATTGTATCACCCATCATATTAAGAGATGAATTTCTCTCACCTCATAACCTAGGGGGAATGAGACCCCTCCTCTTATATGAGTTTGGGTCTATTTTTCTACAGTCAACAAAATAAAATGTACAGACATTTTTTTATAAACTTGGATCACTGAGGCATAAAGTTTAATGTGTGTTAACAGTTTTTTTTTTGGGCAGGGTTTTTGGTTTTATTTTTCTTAAATCACAAGTATACATTACCACAAGTTGTTTAAAAGAATCTACTATTAGTTCGACGCAAATTTTAAGAATTATATAGCATGCATGTGACACTATCTGTAATGTAATATGAGATGATAATTTTCATCATATAGTAACAATATATGTCACTACCTATGTTGTAAAATGAGACATGATGCTATGTTTCCATGCATTTCTTAGATCACATGACAAATCTATAATAGAGAAATAATAAAATATTTATGTTGGACGCTGAATGTTATAAATTGTTTAAGTAGAGTTATAAAATGTTAATTTAAAGATGCATATAATTAGCGTTTTATACACTTAACACATCACTTGGGTGTGATCCTATAACAAGGCTGAGTCAACTAAAAGTTTCAACACTTACACAATAGATTATTAACAGTTTAAACACTTTAAAACACTCCCTCAGATAGTCAGATGTGGTCTCATAACATGGGTAAGCCACCCAAGAGGCCCAGCAACAAGGCTTAGCCAACTAAGATGTCCATCACTTGTATAATAAATAATTAACTTTTTATATAGTTTAACACGTCTCCTTAAGCTGATGAAAAGTTTATTAGTTTTCTGATTGTTTGGGTTGGTTTTTTTTTTTTTTTTTTTTTAATTTTTTAGATAAATTGGGATAGGTTATTCTGTTATTGAAGAATAGGTTATTTTGTTCAATATGTACGTTCAACAGTAAAAGAAAAGAAGGGAAAAAAAATGTATATCCTACGGTCTAAAATATAAGTTATCATAGATGTTTTCACACAAATTAAAAAAATTGTTGAATGTCATAAATTTGAAGGTTAATGTCTAAAATGCTCATTGACTATCATTAATATAGTAGTTGTTAAGTGATAAAAAGTGGTTGGATTGATATAAATTAGGGGTAAGATAGAGAAAAGAGTAAATATTGAATTTTTAATTTAAAATGACTTATATCGTGGATAAATCTAAATATATAGGATGACTTATATTTTGGACCGTAGTTAGTATGTCCAAACTTGAAGTAGTATTAACTTTCCCATGCGGGAAGTTATTGTGTGGTGTCTCCACGCGGTGTGGAGACACCGTGTGTCACTTCCCAGACCACACGGTTTTATTTTAAAGTGTGTGGTTCCGATCGTTTCACCCGTCACTTCATCTCAAATTCCCTCACCACACAATAACTTCCCATCTCCATATCTGCCGCTCTCTTTATACACCCTATGTTCATACTAACTCCATCCCAAAATGTAAGTCTATTCAGGATTTTTTGCACATATATATATTAAGAAAGTTAGTTAAATTTGTTATTTGTTATTAATTTTGATTTAAAAAAACTAAAATGACATTTCATTGATATTAAAAAATTGTTGAGTATATAATAAATGAGGGATAGAAGTAGAAAAATGTAATAAATGCTTTATTCGTTTTCTAAATGCACTTATATTTTGAGACAAACTAAAAAGCTAAATGAATTTACATTTTAGGACGTAGGTAGTATTTAATTGTCGGAGTTGTAAAAAGTTAAAATTCTTTTTTATCTGTCGTAGTTACATTTCTAAAACATTATTTATTTTATATTTCTACATCTATTATTATTTATTAAAGGTTGAAAGATTGAAAACTTCAACATTGCATTAATTATATTTAAAGAGGTGTTATTGTTATTTTGATGTTAAATCAAAACATTAACTAGTATTTTTAATATATATATCATTGTATTATTAGCAACTGCGACAATTAAATAGGATAGGAAGTTTCTTGAGAAGTGCCTAACCCATGCATATGATTTAATGCTCTCTGCATTTCTTCTGAAAAAGACTCCTCCCTCTTGTACCCTTTAATATTTCTTCTCAAATTTGTGTATCTCCCACGGGTCATTTCTATGCACGTGGATAGACCACCCAATAAGTTTTCTACAAAGAGTTGTTAACGGAAAATACATGTGTGGTGAAGAAATTTGATATGAAATAACGGGTGAAAACGATCGTAAGCAATACAGTTTAAATATAGAGAAAGCACATGTGTGTTCTCTATGTAAGCCAGACGGTGTGCATCATCCCTGGATATGGCCTACAGTAGTAAAATTTGTTGGGTGGGTAATGCCAAGCTGAGTCCGAAAGCCGGAGTGTGGGGATTCGAGTCACATAAAGGGTCGGCCCCTTTCGATAAGATGATAAAAAAAGCAAGTCCTTCCTCAAGCTGCTAGGTCCTTGATACACTCTTATAAAATTGTGACAAGAGGACCCTTTCGGTTAGGATTTAACCGTAACAAAGGATCACCTAATAAATAACTAGCTGCCTTAGCTGGCTACCATAATATCATGGAGATTAATGCGCCACTCTATATTGCTGCTACTACAGCTACCAAAGTCTATTATTATTATTATGGCTCTGTATCCTCATCATCAAAGCTGTAAAAAAAAAAAAAAAAAAAAAAAAATTGGTACAGTTTTATGCTTACAAATCTGTGTAATATAGGCCAATCTTTTTAGGGCACTTGACTTCTTGATATTCACCATTTTTCCTTCATATGTACTGCATCCGATTCAAAATATAAGTTTATTTAGTTTTTTTGTTTTGTCACATAATATAATTCGATTTAGATAATCAAGAAAAGATTTATTATATTTTTCTCATTTTACCCCCCATTTATTATTTATCCACACGCTTTTCACTATTTTACATTAATGACAATGAAAGATTATTTTAGACTTTTTAATCAAAATTAATTGCACTCAACCGATTTAACTAACTTTTTTAATCTATGTGAAAACCTCAAATAGACTTATATTTTGAAACGAAAATAGTATAACGGTACTTTGTTGTACTTTGATGATTCAAAATGTTGATGATTTTCGATATATAGAAAATGAGGCAGAACTTACTTTAAATAAAATTAAAACAATAAGAAAATTACATATCCTTATGAACATAGGTCGATCTACTATAAATGAACATAGGTCGATCAATATATATATATATATATATATATATATATATATAAATATAATATATACGCTATCAGTACATACTACTAAAATAGTGCATCTTATCACTATTTTAGTGCATCTCAATTATTGTTTATTACAAATTGAGGAGCGAGGTTTTAGTTAGGTTTCTATAATCATTTGTAGTTCAATATTCGTGATGCACTAAAATTGATCGGATGCACTATTTTAGTAGTATATGTTTGAGTAAGCATGGTGATGTATATTTAATCATTTCTATATATATATATATATATATATATATATATATATATATATATATATATATATATATATATGTAAAAGTGGACTGGTCTCAAGATCACCTTTCAATTTGACAAAAAAATTTAAATTATTATTAATATTAGTATTTGAAAATTGATATGTCCACAAGAAAATAAACACAATAAAATCGATACAATGCATCTTACATTATTGATTATGTTGATTTTCATCTATCAATGTGTCTTACACCATAATTAATGTTGTAATTACGATGTGGTATGTCCATTTTGTTGAATGCATAAAAATATTAATTATTTACCTCATTTAAGCTTTTGATAGAGATGATAGTTAATACTTTGTTGTGAACATGTCATTACTTTTATATTTGAACCTTGATCCCTACAATGCACTTGATGGTCAAGTACATTGGAGATATTTTTTCCTTATATTTACTTAAAAACGGTTAAACCCTAACCAGAAGGGTCCATTCGCCCCCGATCCCACATGAGTGCGAGGAGAGGTTAATCATAGACCTAGCAGCTCGGGGAAGAGGTTTGCTATTATAAACCGCTTACACCGAAAGGGGTCGGACCTTTACAGGACTCGAACCCCCACCCTCCGGCTTTCGGTCCAGCTTAGCATTACACCCCCTCAATCGCTTACCACTATATGCTATATCCAGGGGATTCCTTATATTTACTTTGTCCATTAACATGTAAAATAGGTTCTCCCACCGGGGAAGTTCTTCTATGGTGAGGTCATTTGAGGAGTAACACAAGTGGATGATTCTGGATCGTATATTTTCAACTCAAATTCAAACTGTATAGTCCAGAATCACCCACGTATGTTTACGGTGCAAATGAAGTGACTGAGAATAATTACCTCTCCCACCGGCTTTTAAACAAACTAGGTTGGAACTATTCTCAATTTTCTTTTTAAATTATTTTAAAAATATAATCTTTGAGTTTACTATTTCACCCTTTTATATATATACTCATTTTTTAGACAATAATGTCATAAACCTTAGGAGATAAAACAGACTAAGAAGATAATATCTTTCTCATTAATGATATGGTATTCAACAGTACAACTTAAGTACAGAGAAGACAGATTCTCTCAATCTAACAAACCATTCCTAATATTGCCAAGTGTCCTAGACAGGTAGAATTCTATAACATAACTAGGACACTACTTATAGAATATTACAATCAAGTCCTTCATGTTCTAACATCCTCCCTCAAACGGAATGGGGTAGAGACAACATTGAGTTTGTCCCTAAAGTAGGTAAACATGGTTGCATTCAAAGGTTTAGTGAGTGCATCAGCCACTTGTTCAAAGGTGGGAACATATTTGACATCTAGCTGCCCCTGCATTACTTTGTCTCTTACAAAGTGCACATCAAGCTCAACATGTTTCATTCTTGAATGCATGACAGGATTGTGAGCCAAGGCACCTGCCCCCAGATTATCACACCACAGTATTGGCTTAGCTGTTGGTTTAAGATGCAACTCAGACAGAACATTAAGTAACCACTGAGTTTCAGCTGCTGCATTTGCAAGAGCATGATATTCTGACTCTGTGCTCGAACGAGACACCACATGTTGTTTTTTGGACGACCAGGACACCAAGGAACCAGCCAGGAAAACGCAGTAAGATGCTACAGACCTTCTATCTGTCTTGTCACACCCCCAGTCTGCATCACTGAAGCTGTGAATGTGTAGAGGCTGTGAGGGTTTAAACAACAGTCCATAGTCCAACGTGCCTTTAACATAACGTAGCAAATGTTTAACGGCTTGCCAGTTTGTCACTGTGGGAGCCTGCATATGTTGACTGAGAGAGTTAACTGCAAAGGTTAAATCAGGGCGTGTAAAGGTTACATACTGCAGGGCACCAATTGTGCTTCTGTACATGGTTGGATTTTCCATCAATTCAGAGGAAGGAGGAACTTTTGAGGAGACCACCATGGGTGTTCCACACGGTTTGAGATTTTGCAGGCCCAGTTTGTCCAAGAGTTGCTGAGCATAGACATGCTGTGACAGGTACAACCCAGAGGTATTTCTGACAGCTTGCACCCCCAGAAAATGATGCAGTTCTCCAAGATCTTTAAGGGCAAACCTGGAGTTAAGGGAGCTGATGAACTGCTGAATTTTCTTGGTGTTGTTACCTGTGATGAGAATATCATCTACATAGACAAGCACACATAAATGAACAGTGTCATGGTGAAATATAAATAATGAAGGATCAGCTTTAGACTGAGTAAAACCCCAAGCAAGTAACTGCTTCTTCAATTCTTCAAACCAGGCCCTTGGAGCCTGTTTTAAACCATAAATGGCCTTTTTGAGATGACAAACATGATGTGGTTTGGCCTGGTCAATGAAGCCCTCTGGCTGTTGCATAAAAACAGACTCGGCCAAAGTACCATTAAGAAATGCATTGTTAATATCTATCTGTCTGATTGGCCAGTCAAGAGCAACAGCAAGAGCAAGAATAATCCTGATGGTGGAGGCCCTAGAAACTGGACTAAAAGTCTCAGAATAATCCACACCTGGAGTTTGATTGAAGCCCTTAGCAACTAATCTTGCTCTATGCTTGTTCACTGTGCCATCTGGATTAAGTTTCAACTTAAAAACCCACCTGTTATCAACCAGGTTGTGTGCTTGTGTCCTTGGAACTAAGTCCCAAGTGTGGTTCCTCAAGAGTGCATTGTACTCATCATGCATAGCCTGCTTCCAGTTAGGATCACTAAGAGCATCTGATACCTTTGTAGGTTCAGGTGATGGGTAGGATAGAGAGGAAGAAGAGGCTAGATAGGAATAGGTCTTGGGCTTGAAAATGCCACTTTTGGCTCTAGTTTGCATAGGATGCTGATTGGCAGCAGTAGACTTAGACTTGGAGGATGGTGCAGGAGGAGAATCAGAGGATTATGCACTCACAGGAGAATCAGGTAAATGACTATGTAGAGATGCAGGAGAATGATAAGGAGACTGAATAGGTGAACCAGGTGAGGTACTAGAAGATTGAGATGAAGAAATAACAGACTTTGAGGAATGTGAAGAAGGAGCAGGGGAGTGGATGGGTGGTGTTGATTTACTTGTTCCAGAATCAGGAGTAGAAATAGGATATATGGCAGGTTCCTGAGGAAGGGTGTGCCCAGATTGAGGACTGGACAGACTTGAATTAGGATTGTTGCTGTGGAAGGGTAGGTTAGGTAATATCTCATTAGGATGAGAGGCTTGACTAACAGATGATGTTGAAGAGGTTTTGGAGTAAGGAAAACTATTCTCATCAAAGATCACATCCCTGGAAATGTATAACCTGCCATTGGGGTCCAAGCAGAGATACCCTTTGTGATTGGAACTAAGTCCAATATGAGTGCATCTTTGAGTATGGTACTGAAATTTTCTATTGTGGTAAGGCCTAAGATAGGGATAACAGGAACACCCAAAAACTTTCAACAACTTATAGTTAGGAACAGTGCCATAGAGACATTCAAAGGGAGTTTTGTTGTGTAGGACATGTGTGGGAAGGTAATTAATCAACCTAACAGAGTGAAGAAAACTTTCCCACCAAAACTTGAGAGGCATGGAGGCTTGTGCTAGTAATGTGAGCCCCATTTCAACAATGGCTCTATGTTTCCTTTCAACCTTGCCATTTTGGGCATGTGAGTGTGGGCAAGGGTGTCTAAAGTGAACCCCTGCATCTTTAAGAATTGTGGTGAAGGACCTAAATTCTCCCCCCCAGTCAGTTTGTAAACACTTAATAGACTTACTAAACTGAGTTTCAACTTGTTTTTTAAAGTGAATAAAGACCTGTAAAGCATCAGATTTCAATTTTAGAGGAAAGATCCAGGTGTATCTGGTAAAGTCATCAACAAAAGAAATGTAATAAATGTAGCTAGAAGTAGAAACAATGGGAGCAGGGCCCCAAAGGTCAGAATGGACTAGTTCAAAAAGCATAGATGTCTTAGAATTAGACAAGGGATAAGAAAAGGCATGTTGTTTGCCTAAACAGCAAGCTTCACAAAAAGAGAATTTATCATTAAGATTCAAAGGTGCATTACAAACAGCCAACACTTGGCTTAAAACCCTAGCAGAAGGGTGCCCTAATCTTCTATGCCATAAATTGGCCTGTTCATTACTAGAAGCAACTAGAGCGGACTTATTGGAATGAAAACAAGAGTAGACAGCAGAAGACTGAGCTGTGGATGTTGGAGCAGATGACTGGATGGTTGAGACTTTGGAATGAGGGGAGCTCAAATTGACTGGCAGATGCATTTGATAGAGACCATCTTTAAGAGTTCCTTCCAGAAGTACCTTCTTGGTGATTACATCCTTCACAAAGCAACAATTGGAATGAAACTCTAAGAAAACAGGATTATCAGAGGTCAATTTAGACACACTAAGAAGATTTTTGGTAATTTTAGGAACATGTAAGATGTTATTAAGAGCAAGCTTGGAATTGAAATTAACTGGAAGAGCAGAATGACCAATATGAGCAATAGGGAGAGACTCACCATTACCTACAGTAAGGCCATATGAGCCCTCATATCCAGAACTCAGATGCAGGCTATTTAGATCAGATGCAATGTGACTAGAGGCACCACTGTCGGCATACCAGCTTGGATCCATGAAGGTATCTGCGCAAAGAACAACATAAGCAAAGATTGGCTCCCATTTGCACTCGAGGAGAGCCATTGACACCATTGACATTCTGGACTAGTCCTGTGTAGGATGAATCATACCTATGATAGCATTCAGCAGCAATGTGTCCAGATTTGCCACAAACCTGACATACAGGCCTAGGACCATTCCTACCTCCTCCTCTGTTTCCTTGATTTCTTCCTCTAGAACCCTTGTAACCACGGCCTCTACCAAAACCTGAATTATTACCATAGTTGTTATTGTTACCTCCATAACTGTTACTGTTAACGGTGATTTTTACGATATATATGATATTATTTCGTAGCAATTTCCTTCGTGTTTTATTACTTTTTATAGAAAAGTAAGTGTTTAAAGGATTTATTGAGAGAATGCATATGAAATTGGTTTAAATGCAAAATCGAGCTTATTACGTGTTTTTATCGATGACTTTTCCATCAATATATATGGTTCTACATTTTGCACGCTTTGATTATCTTGTAGGTACGCTTGCATGGCAATGAAGAAGCTAAAACGACGTTTAACTGAAGATTGAATAGAATGAGGAAGATGCATATTGAAGACTGAACGCACGTTTGCCATCCGTCCAACCTGGACTGGCGTCCACTGGAGCTACTCAATTCAAGAAAGCATGATTTTTACCCAAACGGGCGTCCAGAAGAGAGGACTGGCGTCCAGGAGGAGAAGTTGGATCAGGGTGTTCAGATTTTTAGTGAACGAGCGTTTGAAAATGTATAGGACGGGCGTCTGATCCAGCTCGGCCCGACTCGAAGAAATCCAGCAATCCAGACGGGCGTTCACCCCTTTAGACGGGCGTCCAGTCCGCCGACTTCAGTGTAGCCGACTTAAAAACCTATTTATAGTCGCGTTTTTCAACCCTAGAAACACAACAATTCGATCCCTGGCCGCCCCAGGCCCCTTGGGGGCGCCCTAGCTGCGTTTTCCCACCATCATAAACATCTTTTTATCTTCTTTTTATTTATATGATTTGTATTCCAACGATGAGCTAAGGCTAAGCCTAGAACGAGCTTTGTGAAACCAATCTCTGCAACAACTTGATTTCGATTCTTGGATGCTTTGTGAGTTTTAATTAAAGTTTGTTTCTTTATTATGTGTTTATTTGTTATGCAATTTATATCGAGAGATGGTTGCTTTGTGATGTTTAACGTTTGATGAAAATCGTTGTTAGACCTAGATCACCGTAGTAAAGATTAGATCTTTAACCTAAAAATAACGAGAGTTGCTAGGTTAAATTTCTAGGTTGCTAGATTGAGAAATCTTACACCTTTGTTATGGAAGCATTAATCTTTAAGATCGAGAGATGAAAGATTAATAGGCGAATTATCTACGAGAGTAGGAATTCATACCTTTGATAGGTGAACCACATCTTTATTAAATCTTCACTAAACGATCTAGGGTAGAAATTGAGAGTTGCGAGATAGGTGGATCATTTCTTGTTCCTCGTTACCTTAATTGAAAGAATCATTGTGCCTTGTTCTTCATTGCTAGCTTAGAATTTTATAATCATTTTAGTTTATAGAATAGAATTAGTTATTTTAGGTTCGTAATCATATTTCCTGGTTTTGGATTGACAACCCTCTGTCCAGTTTATTGTATTCGCTTTAGTTTTGTTTTGTGTTTTCCGTGACAAATCTTTAGAAAGATTAATAAACTAGATAAACAACCTCGATTCCCTGTGATTCGACTCCGGTTGTAGCTACTATACTACGATCCCTGCACTTGGGGTAAACCGGATTATTTTTATTACTTGTTTATTTTGCTTAGATAAAATCCGTGACAAGTTTTTGGCGCCGTTGCCGGGGAATCGGTACGGTTGTCTAGTTTATTAATTTTTCTGATTTTCTGTTATAACTTTGGATAAAAGGGATCGTTAGGGCACATGGTAGTATTTTGGGCATAACTTTCGGCTCGAGTGTCCGTTTGGCGCGCAGGACCCCAATTCGGAAAGCTCGTTCCGACGCCGACGACGTGGCGAACGGCCAAAGGCCGTTCGACGCCGTTTTCGAGTTCAAAATCTGCTGTTTTCCTTTCCATTTTGGCCTCAGAAGATTTCAACACGTTTTTTTCCCTTTTATTGTTTTCTGTTTTTCTGTTTTAAATTTTTCGTAGGTAGATTTCTATCTCTGTTTCCGTTACATTTTCTGTTTCTTTATCTTTTCTATAAAAAAATTAAAAATTAAAAATTTAAACGAAAAAACAAAGGGGTCATACAATCTTCTATCTAGGATTGAGGGCATGGATGAGCAAAGTCGATCGCTATGTCTTTGCGGCAGCAGTGGCGCTCTTATGATGTTACGCAATCCTATGAATCGCAGACCAGCTCTTTTCTACGTAACTCTCGGGTTCATTTCAGGCAAGATGTTGTCGACCGCCATCTTTGTTGGCGGTGTCAATTTCTTTCCCCTCCTGCGTATCAAGTTAATATCGCCCATAATCGTGGAAATTTCGACCTAGTCACATGTCAAAATTGTGACAATGTGGGACACATCGCTCGTTTCATCCCATGAGTGGGATGAGTAATCAAGTAAATGCTTTCGGTGGCGGCAATATCGAGATTTAATAATCGTTCTCCACGCAATTTTCCAAATCGGGGTTTCAATCGTAATTGGAATTTCAATCAAAACACGAACTTGATCGGGACCAACATATCAATTTTTCCAATCAATATCGGTGGTTCAATCGTAAGCGGTCCGATCCTATGTTTCAAAGTCAGGCCTAGCCAATCTTTCCCACGTAACTTTCGTAACTATCAAGGCCCCTCTCAATCGGACGATCTTGAAGCTAAATTGGAGGAGCAAAACAGGACACTCAAGAATCTTGAGAGACGGCTCAGGCAAATGGCTCAAGACCAAGGCATTGACCTAGCTCCCACACTCCCTTACGGTGGAGAAGAGGCTAGTGCTATAAATGTAAGGTCCGCCACTCAACTTAGTGGTTTCCCTGTTCTGGATGAGAGTACTCAGGTGGCTGATCCCCTGAGAAATAAAGAATTTAGTGGAAGTCAGGAGGCTGATCTCCTGACTAGTAAGGAAGGTGGAAACGAAGTAGATGATCATATGTCTAGAATGAAGGATGAAGTAGAGGAAGAACCTGAAGGGATAGACCTTTACTTTCCTCTCCAGAAGACAAGTGCACTCATGATATTCCTTGGTATGCTTCTATCGCCAACTTCTTACATTCCCAGTACTTAAATCCGGAATTTTCATATCAGGAGAAGAAGAAATTTTTCTCTGATGTGAAAACCTTTGTATGGGATGAACCTTACCTCTTCAAGATATGCAAGGACGGATTGTTAAGAAGATGTGTACCTGAATCTGAGCAACGTGATATTATTGAGCAATGCCACAGTGGACCCACTGGCGGTCACTTTGGTCCTTGGAATACCGTTGCTAAGATCTTTCAATCCGGCTTCTATTGGCCCACGATCTTTAAAGATACAGAAGCTTTCTGTAAAGCTTGTGATAGGTGTCAAAGAACCGGAGCTTTAACAAGACGTTTCGACATGCCATTGAAACCTATTCTAGAATGCGAAGTCTTTGATGTATGGGGCATCGATTTTATGAGACCATTCCCATCATCTTGTGGAAATAAATACATCTTAGTCTGCGTGGATTATGTATCAAAATGGGTGGAGGCTCAAGCCACTTCTCACAATGATCATAAAACGGTCATGAAGTTCCTGAAGAAAAATATTTTCGTGAGATTTGGATGTCCCCGCGCTTAATCGGATTGATGAGGAACGCACTTACGCAACGGCCACTAGAAAAGTTCTTGAGAAATATGGTGTCCGGCACAAAATTGGCACACCATATCATCCTATGACTAGTGGTCGAGGTTGAAAGAAGCAACCAAAGTTTAAAGAAGATCCTGAGAAAGCGTTATGATCATAGAAAAGATCGGAGTCTAAAGTTGGATGATGTCTTTGTGGGCATATCGAATCGCCTATAAGACCCCATGGGTACATCACCCTATCAAATGGTTTATGGTAAACCATGCCACTTGCCAGTTGAGCTAGAGCATAGAGCGTATTGGGCCACGAAGTTTTTAAACTTCGATACCCAATCTTGTGGAAAACATCGACTGCAGCAATTGCATGAGTTAGACGAATTTAGACTTCAGGCATACGAAAGCGCCAGGATAAGTAAGGAAAAGACAAAACTCCTTCACGATACCAAAATCAAGAAGCGAGAATTCCAAGTTGGGGAACAAGTTTTATTGTACAATTCCAGGTTACATCTGTTCCCTGGTAAGCTGAGGACACGATGGTCCGGTCCCTTTGAAATTCTCCAAATCATTCCTGGAGGTGTTTTAGAACTGAGGAGAGCCATTGACACCATTGACATTCTGGACTAGTCCTGTGTAGGATGAATCATACCTATGATAGCATTCAGCAGCAATGTGTCCAGATTTGCCACAAACCTGACATACAGGCCTAGGACCATTCCTACCTCTTCCTCTGTTTCCTTGATTTCTTCCTCTAGAACCCTTGTAACCACGGCCTCTACCAGAACCTGAATTATTACCATAGTTGTTATTGTTACCTCCATAACTGTTACTGTTAACGGTGATTTTTACGATATATATGATATTATTTCGTAGCAATTTCATTCGTGTTTTATTACTTTTTATAGAAAAGTAAGTGTTTAAAGGATTTATTGAGAGAATGCATATGAAATTGGTTTAAATGCAAAATCGAGCTTATTACGTGTTTTTATCGATGATTTTTCCATCAATATATATGGTTCTACATTTTGCACGCTTTGATTATCTTGTAGGTACGCTTGCATGGCAATGAAGAAGCTAAAACGACGTTTAACTGAAGATTGAATAGAATGAGGAAGATGCATATTGAAGACTGAACGCACGTTTGCCATCCGTCCAACTCGGGTGGCGTCGTAAGAATGGATGGCGCCCACCGGAGCTACTAATTCAGGAAAGCATGATTTTTACCCAAACGGGCGTCCAGAAGAGTGGACTGGCGTCCAGGAGGAGAAGTTGGATCAGGATGTTCAGATTTTTAGTGAACGAGCGTTTGAAAATGTATAGGACGGGCGTCTGATCCAGCTCGACCCGACTCGAAGAAATCCAGCAATCCAGACGGGCGTTCACCCCTTTAGACGGGCGTCCAGTCCGCCGACTTCAGCGTAGCCGACTTTAAAACCTATTTATAGTCGCGTTTTTCAACCCTAGAAACACAACAATTCGATCCCTGGCCGCCCCAGGCCCCTTGGGGGCGCCCTAGCTGCGTTTTCCCACCATCATAAACATCTTTTTATCTTCTTTTTATTTATATGATTTGTATTCCAACGATGAGCTAAGGCTAAGCCTAGAACGAGCTTTGTGAAACCAATCTCTGCAACAACTTGATTTCGATTCTTGGATGCTTTGTGAGTTTTAATTAAAGTTTGTTTCTTTATTATGTGTTTATTTGTTATGCAATTTATATCGAGAGATGGTTGCTTTGTGATGTTTAACGTTTGATGAAAATCGTTGTTAGACCTAGATCACCGTAGTAAAGATTAGATCTTTAACCTAAAAATAACGAGAGTTGCTAGGTTAAATTTCTAGGTTGCTAGATTGAGAAATCTTACACCTTTGTTATGGAAGCGTTAATCTTTAAGATCGAGAGATGAAAGATTAATAGGCGAATTATCTACGAGAGTAGGAATTCATACCTTTGATAGGTGAACCACATCTTTATTAAATCTTCACTAAACGATCTAGGGTAGAAATTGAGAGTTGCGAGATAGGTGGATCATTGCTTGTTCCTCATTACCTTAATTGAAAGAATCATTGTGCCTTGTTCTTCATTGCTAGCTTAGAATTTTATTTTCATTTTAGTTTATAGAATAGAATTAGTTATTTTAGGTTCGTAATCATATTTCCTGGTTTTGGATTGACAACCCTCTGTCCAGTTTATTGTATTCGCTTTAGTTTTGTTTTGTGTTTTTCGTGACAAATCTTTAGAAAGATTAATAAACTACATAAACAACCTCGATTCCCTGTGATTCGACTCCGGTTGTAGCTACTATACTACGATCCCTGCACTTGGGGTAAACCGGATTATTTTTATTACTTATTTATTTTGCTTAGATAAAATCCGTGACAGTTACCTCTACCCCTGCCCCCAGATTTATGCATAGAAACATGAGCAGAAGGAGCAGGGACATCCAAGGTGGGAGAAGGATTGAATCGAGCCAGAGGACGTTCATGTGTGATCAATTGAGACTGAACTTCTTGCTAAGTGAGTGTGCCAATCCTTGAGGTGATATTTACTATGACAGATTCATAGTCTCTTCCTAAACCACCAAGTGCAGCTAGAATCAGTCCAGCCTTAAAAATGGGGTATCCTGCAGCTGCTAGTCCATCGGAGTAAGATTTCATCAAGGCCAAATACTCCATCATTGATCTACTACCCTTATCTGTCCTGGATAAGGCACCTTTATACTCCAGCATCCTGGCTTCAGATTTGTTGTTAAACAAGACTTCAAGGGTATGCCAGACTTCAAAAGCAGAAGTGCAACCAACAACTTCTTGGAGGGCAGATTCGGTCATAGAAGCCATGAGCCAGCCCATAAGAAGATTATCCAAGGCAATCCAGTCATCATGTGCAGGATTCAGAATGGACCCAAAGCCAGAACCACCAAGGAACTGTGGAGGACAAATATCAGTACCCAGTAGATGCCCTTCAAGACGATGGCCACGAATTATAGGAAGAATTGTGGACCTCCATAGCAGATAGTTACTAGTATCCAGTTTGACAGTGCAGACCTGATTCAAACTTCCACCAAAGGGCGTGGACTGTGAAGGAAGACGACTGGTAGCTGGAATAATCGGTGTTTGCATAAACGTTGGAAAAGGAGGTAATCCAGTTCGATTGAGAGCTGGAATCGGAGAGGCAGTAGTGAGAGGAGCTTGCATGTAGGTGACAGGTAAAGAAAAGGGAGATGGAACACTGGAAACCGGAGAATGAGCATTTGCAGAAATGGAGCTTCCTTCTTCGGGAAGAGTTTGTCTTATGGGTGTAGTGATAGATCCAATCGAAATGGTAGAAAAGGGATTGGCAGTGTTGGACATAGAGGCGGCTCCGCCCGTGATGAGGTTAGGCAGTGGCAAGCCACCGGAGGTAGGATCGGCGTCAGCCATAGATGGCTCTGATACCAAGATAAAACAGACTAAGAAGATAATATCTTTCTCATTAATGATATGGTATTCAACAGTACAACTTAAGTACAGAGAAGACAGATTCTCTCAATCTAACAAACCATTCCTAATATTGCCAAGTGTCCTAGACAGGTAGAATTCTATAACATAACTAGGACACTACTTATAGAATATTACAATCAAGTCCTTCATGTTCTAACATTAGGCATGTCACAAGAGAATCTCGTTCCAGTCAACCTTTACATCAGCATTAATTCGTTCATCCATGAACTCGGCTCTAATACATGAAACAAGATTACGCAAATTGCAATTAGATTTCACACAGAACTTTTTCATTTGCACGCTTCCAAATCCTGACAAAACCTTAGCTTGAAGCTTGTGACTGTCCAACTCATGAAATTAAACGGAAGAGGAGGAGAAAGAGTAAACAGGGATTTGAAATCAACTGCAGTCACGCAAAGCAAATATTCGTTAGACGATGAAAGGAATTCACCAAAAACAACCCAACTTGGACGATGATCAAAAGCAAGCGAGGAGCATGAAGGATGAAGTTGAATATGCTTCCTGTGTGGAGAACTTCATAACCAAGGAGATCACAACCGAATACGTAGCCACGTTATCCGCAAAGGCAGAGAGTATGACATTCTTCAAAGTCTCATCATGCTCAGGATGCATTGAACTCAGCGCCAACAACTGGGATAGTGATTTTTAGTTCATTTTGAAGACAAGTTTCCAAATCTTGTACAACCTCCTCACATCCTCGCGTTGATTTTGCATTGATGCTATTATCCCAACACCAAGACTTCCTCCTTTGATGAGGAACAACTTCCCATTCTTTGTAAACCGACAAAGAACGTGAAGAGGTCACCGTTCGATGGCGGCACTGGACCTTGAGGTCGCCGGACCTTAGCCTCGTCCATTTTTGAACCGACTCGCAAAATAACTTACTGGAATTTGCCATTACAAAGAAGCAAGAACAACACCTTCCTTGCCTGTGCCATGCTTAGAGCATTTGAGAATCATTTTACCCACCGAGGTTCAACACCAAGCTTAACTAACTCACGCCCTTCTTTGGTTAGCTCATATACATCATTTACAGAGGCAACAAACTCCAAGATGAACAAGATTGCCGAGAGCACTCTCAGCGACTTTGGAACCAGTGCATCTATGAAATCGAAATCCAAAGACATTATTAACGCCCAGAGCAATAATCTTCAAAACAATTTATACCCAAATGAACCCTACGAATTTCAGGCTCAGGTGAGAGACATACCTCAAAATCCTCTTCCGAGTATAGTCGATAATAAGTGTCCGTGTTCGATCCTTCCGCCCGCCAAAGACGTTGGTTGGCGTAACTCTGGTCGACTCGCAAAACCTGAGAACGCGCCATGCCTGCATCAGGGTCAAATCTTCTTTCTTTGACCATACCACAATCAACAACATATTTGACACTGCAATAGTTAATGATGTCTCGGCTATGTTGGTAGTGAATATCACTTTCCTTTTCCAGGGTAGTTGAGAACACGCGATGTTGCTCTTCATAGGAGAGTTTTCCATGTAGAGGCAAAGAGGGATAGCATAAGGAGCTTGAAAATTTCGACAAGCCCACTCGACTTCAAACATCAAGTCAAAAAGCAAGAATGGTGCCTTCTTTCTCCTTCTTGTTAATGTCTCATTACCATCTTCAAAACATTTGACGACAACTGAAGCAATCATTCCAGGACTTGTGATGGAACCAGATTCACAAGGTATATAGCTAATATCAACAGGAAAATTCTCGCCACTACATGGAAGGTTCCACAACCAAAAAGTAGTTGGACAATTTGGTTTGAATCGGCTGTTGCAGACATAATTACAAGCTTAAGATCATTTCTTTGGCAAAGTAATTTCTTTATCATTGCGAGGAGAAGAACAGTGTTTAAGCTTCTTTCATGTGCCTCATCAATTACAATGCATGATATCTGGGACAAGTGTGTATCATTCATGTAGTGCTGCAGTAGACAATTATCAGTCATGAATACTACCTCAAAATCAAATCCCCGAGCTGATGACTATGTGATGGTGATTATATCACCAATGTGATTTAGTGTAATTGGATTTAGTTTGAGGTTTGGTAAGATTGAAACAATCGATATGAGTTAGGAGATGTGGGGTGCATGCTTACTATTGATATTTACAAGCTTACAAGAATGTTAGATCAAGTGTTGAACAAAACCAAATTCTGCAGCTTATTGGACGGGCGTCCATTTCATATGGACGGGCATCTGCCTTCAGAAGGGCGTCTAGTTTCACTGGACGGGCGTCTGAAGTGTGGATTTATATACAGGATGTAACATGGTCGGATGGACGAGCGTCTTAAGAATCTGGACGGGCGTCCAGTATTCTTAAGACGGGCGTCCAGGATTCCAAACGGGCGTCTGAAGTGTGGATTTACATACAGGATGTAGCCTGTTCGAATGGACGAGCGTCTTAAGAATCTGGACGGGCGTCCAGTATTCTGCAGACGGGCGTCCAAGTTTTCAAACGGGCGTCCAGTATGCAGTTTTGGAGCAGTTTTGGTCGGTTTTGTTGGTATCCTTTCGAGTTTTTGCTCATGTAACTGATTCTGAAGGGTTGTGTATGTAGAGTTATATTAGTATAACATCACATACACATAGAAGGACACTTGGAATGTTTTTGAACATAAGAATAGAATTTGAGAAGCCAATTTTTCTGTTTTTCTCTAAAATTCTTCAAACCTCAAATTTCAACACACAAATCAACAAAACTAATATAGCAGTCTTTCCATCTTATTGCCAAAGATTGAAAGAGAAGCAGATTTATCCCGTGATCATATTCGTGCAAATTCCATGAGGCAATTCAAGGGAACGAATAATTTTCGCAGGAAAGATTTCAAATCGACTCTGCGATTATCAAGTTATTGTTTACTTTCTTGTTTGGATATCATTGTTCAAATCACTTATAAACTCCAATAACAATCTGCGAAAATTATTGTTGTTTGAACAATGTCAAGTATCAAGGAGATGACTTCCAATTTCAGCAAATTGGAACAATTCAATGGTGAGGATTTTCGAAGGTGGCAAAAGAAAATGCACTTCCTTTTGACTGCATTGAAGGTTGTGTACGTGTTGAGTACGCCATGCCCTCAGATTGATGATAACAGCACCATGGAGGAATCAAGGAGGAAAAGTAAGTGAGAAAATGATGATTATATATGCCGTGGTCACATCCTTAACGGTATGTCTAATAGTCTTTTTGATACTTACCTTGAAATTGAGACGTCTAAAGAGTTGTGGGATACTTTGGAGGCTAAGTATGTAAGTGAGGATGCATCTAGTAAGAAGTTTCTTGTTGGTGATTTTATGAAATATGTGATGGTAGATACTCGTCCGGTCATGGATCAATATCATGAGTTGTTGCGTTTGTTTGGTCAGTTTTCTATGCATAAGATGGCTATGGATGAATCCATATGTGTTTCAAGCATTATTGAAAAGTTGCCTCCCTCTTGGAGGGATTTTAAAAACTCTTTGAAACATAAGAAGGAAGAGCTTTCTTTGATTGAACTTGGTTCTCATTTGAGGATAGAAGAAAGATTGCGTTTGCAAGAGAGTGGTAAGAATGTTGTAGGTTGCGGTAAGAACATTGCAGGTGGCTCAACTTCAATCAATATGGTTGAAGTTGGGGAAACTTCTAAGAAAAATGACAACAAAAGAAAGTTTGATTCTTCCAACAACAAAAACAAGGCAAAGTTTAACAAGAAGCCGAAAGGCACTTGTTGGTATTGCGGAAAGGAAGGCCATTTCAAGGCGGATTGTTTTTCACGAAAGCAAAACAGTGGTAAGGGTAAAGGCCCGGTGAATGGGTCGAAAGACCCGGCACCACCTAAACATCAAGGTACAATTAATAATAATTGTGGTTTTAATTCGACTTTGAATTATGTACCACTGATTTCCGAAGCATGTTATTTGCAGGATGATGATGTTAGTTGGTGGATAGACTCGGGAGCAACTAGACATGTGTGCAAGGATAAATCCTGGTTTTCAAAATATGAAAAAGTTGAAGATGGATCAATTGTACATATGGGAAACGAGTCTAAAGCTAATGTTGTTGGAAGAGGCATTGTAAATTTGCAATTTAGTTCTGGAAAATTTGTAACCTTAAACAATGTTCTACATGTTCCTTTAATCTTGAAAAACTTGGTTTCCGGTAGTATTTTATGTAAAGAGGGCTACAAACAAGTATATGAGTCCTCTCGTTATGTATTAACTAAACATGGTGTATTTGTAGGATTTGGTTATCTAAATGATGGTATGTTTATGCTTAACATTATTCGTAATGATTTGTATGATAATGTTGATATGAATGTTATGACTGTTAATGTTGATGATTCATACTTGTGGCATGCGAGATTAGGTCATGTGCATTTTAGAAGAATGTTGCAAATGTCTAAAAATGACTTAATTCCTGTTTGTAGTACAACTATGAATAAATGTGATACTTGTAACTTAACTAAAATTGTAAGACAACCTTTCAAAGGTGTAGAAAGGTCGTCTACTATTTTGGAACTTATTCATAGTGATCTTTGTGATTTTGGTTCTACTCCTTCTTTAGGAAATAAAAAGTATGTTGTCACATTTATTGATGATTGCACTCGTATTTGTTATGTTTACTTACTTTTTACAAAAGTCGAGGCAATGGAAAAGTTTAAAGTGTTTAAAAACGAAGTGGAATTGCAACTTGAAACTAAAATAAAGAAACTTCGTACGGATAGAGGTGGAGAATACTTTGATCCACCATTTTTTGAATCTTGTGGGATTATACATGAAATAACTACACCTTATACACCACAACAAAATGGCATAGATGAAAGAAAGAATCGAACTCTAAAAGCGATGGTGAATGCTATGCTTTCTTACTCGGGATTGAGTGAGGGTTTTTGGGGAGAAGCTATGTTGACAGCTTGTTACTTATTGAATAGGATTCCTAATAAAAAGAGTCCTATTACCCTATATGAGCTTTGGTATAAGAAGAAGCCAAACTTGCATTATTTGCGTGTTTGGGGATGTAGGGCAGTCGTAAGACTACCCAATCCCAAGATTAAAACCTTGGGGGAAAGAGGCATTGATTGCATTTTTATTGGATACGCATTGCATTCCAAGGCATATAGGTTCTATGTTATAGAACCAAATGATTCGGTTGCGGTTCATTCCGTTATTGAATCAAGGGATGCTCTCTTTGATGAAAGTCGATTTTCTTCTATATCAAGGCCTAGAAATGTTGTTCCTATTGGAATTAATGAAAGTTGTGGTGGTGTGGAATCACAAGATGAGCCTTTAGTGCTTCGAAAAAGCAAAGGGCAAGAAAAGAAAAATCTTTTGGTCCCGATTTCCAAACTTATTTGGTGGAGGGTACAAGAGATGAAGTAGGATTTCAATATGCATATTGCTATCATATTGATGATGATCCTAGAACTTATAAATAGGCTATGGAGTCTCGGGATATTGCCTTCTGGAAGGAAGCCATTAACGATGAGATGGATTCCATTTTAGGCAATGATACGTGGATATTGACGGACCTTCCACGAGGATGTAAACCATTGGGTTGCAAATGGATCTTTAAAAGAAAAATGAAAATTGATGGATCCGTTGAAAGGTATAAAGCCCGGTTGGTGATACAAGGCTTTAGACAAAAGGAAGGCATTGATTATTTCGATACTTATGCCCCGGTTGCTAGAATCTCCACTATTAGATTGTTGATTGTCTTGGCAGCCATTAACAATCTTGTTATCCATCAAATGGATGTTAAAACAGCTTTCTTAAATGGGGATTTGGATGAGGAAATTTACATGAAACAACCGGAGGGTTTTGTGATACCCGGGAATGAGCATAAAGTATGTAAGCTCGTTAAATCATTGTATGGGCTGAAACAAGCTCCCAAACAATGGCATAATAAGTTTGATGAGGTTGTACTGTCTAATGGTTTTAAGCTTAACCAAATGGACAAGTGTTTGTATAGCAAATTTGATGAAACCGGAAATGGTGTAATCATTTGTCTATATGTTGATGACATATTGATCTTTGGTACAAACCAAGATCAAGTTGACCATTGTAAATCATTTTTGTCATCAAGTTTTTCTATGAAAGACATGGGGGAGGCGGATGTCATCCTTGGTATAAAAATCATAAGGAATGACAAAGGAATTACTTTGACACAATCTCACTATATTGAGAAAATGTTAAAGAAGTTCAATTGTGAAAATTCTGTTCCGGCAAGGACTCCATGGATCCTCATGAGAAATTTGAGTTGAATTCGGGCAAACCGGAGTCTCAACTTGAGTATGCTCGAGTTATAGGATGTTTGATGTATGCAATGACTAGCACACGTCCGGACATTGCATATGCGGTTGGAAAACTTAGTAGATATACTAGTAATCCAAGTAGTATTCATTGGCATGCGGTGACACGTGTGTTAAGGTATCTTAAGTTTACTAAAAGTTTTGGTTTAACTTATGTTGGACATCCTTTGGTTATAGAAGGCTACTCGGATGCTAGTTGGATATCCAATGAAAATCATTCTTCTACGAGTGGTTGGGTGTTTCTACTTGGAGGTGGTGCCATTTCATGGGCTTCCAAAAAGCAAACATGTAATGCAAACTCAACAATGGAATCGGAGTTTATTGCCTTGGCTTCGGCCGGTTTAGAGGCGGAATGGTTTAAACATCTGATTTACGAGATTCCATTGTGGCCAAAACCGATATCACCAATTTCTATCAATTGTGATAGTGAAAATACCTTGGCTAAATGTTATAGTCAAGTGTACAACGGAAAGTCGCGATATATTGGCGTTAGGCATAGCTCGATTCGTGAGTTGATCACTCACGGGGTGATATCAGTTGCTTTTGTGAGATCTCAAAAGAATTTAGCCGATCACTTGACCAAGGCATTGGCTAAGGACTTGTTTATCAAGTCGGTTGTCGGGATGGGTCTACAACCCATTGAAACTTTGCATTAGGATACCCAATTCCCCCTTAATATGACATTAGGGGCTGAATTCAATGAGGAAGGCCTAATGACTCAGTTTTGGCACATATATTTTGTCCCGAAGGTTTGTGCTAGACCTGCATGTGAGGTTGATATATATCTTAATAAGTCTTATGAAAAAGTGTTGTTGCAGGTACACGATTAATAAGACTGACCTATATGAGTTTGAAGTTTGGGCGCTTCAAGAAAGTTAGGGTTGGCTTTCTGCATGCTCATGAATTGATATGGACACGAGGCCTGGATAAAAAGTGTCAAGCAAGCTATAGAAGTTGTCTTTAGATTCATTTGTGTATTATCTTTGAAGTATTCAAATGTGTAAAGGGGTTCAATGCTTAGTCACACCCCAATACTCGAATATTTTGGAATGTGTAATATACTAGATGGTAATTCAATCTGCGTGATATTATCATTGAAAGATGAATTGTTGTGTGTTAAAAAGTTTTAACTAAGTCAAGGGGTACACTAAATGGGGGAGGATTGTTGGTGATTATATCACCAATGTGATTTAGTGTAATTGGATTTAGTTTGAGGTTTGGTAAGATTGAAACAATCGATATGAGTTAGGAGATGCGGGGTACATGCTTACTATTGATATTTACAAGCTTACGAGAATGTTAGATCAAGTGTTGAACAAAACCAAATTATGCAGCTTATTGGACGGGCGTCCATTTCATATGGACGGGTATCTGCCTTCAGAAGGGCGTCTAGTTTCACTGGACGGGCGTCTGAAGTGTGGATTTACATACAGGATGTAACCTGGTCAGATGGACGAGCGTCTTAAGAATCTGGACGGGCGTCCAGTATTCTTAAGACGGGCGTCCAGGATTCCAAACGGGCGTCTGAAGTGTGGATTTACATACAGATGTAGCCTGTTCGAATGGACGAGCGTCTTAAGAATCTGGACGGGCGTCCAGTATTCTGCAGACGGGCGTCCACGTTTTCAAACGGGCGTCCAGTATGCAGTTTTGGAGCAGTTTTGGTCGGTTTTGTTGGTATCCTTTCGAGTTTTTGCTCATGTAACTGATTCTGAAGGGTTGTGTATGTAGAGTTATATTAGTATAACATCACATACACATAGAAGGACACTTGGAATGTTTTTGAACATAAGAATAGAATTTGAGAAGCCAATTTTTCTGTTTTTCTCTAAAATTCTTCAAACCTCAAATTTCAACACACAAATCAACAAAACTAACATATATAGCAGTCTTTCCATCTTATTGCCAAAGATTGAAAGAGAAGCAGATTTATCCCGTGATCATATTCGTGCAAATTCCCGGAGGCAATTCAAGGGAACGAATAATTTTCGCAGGAAAGATTTCCAAATCGACTCTGCGATTATCAAGTTATTGTTTACTTTCTTGTTTGGATATCATTGTTCAAATCACTTATAAACTCCAATAACACTATGATGGGTAACAGACAACTGAATTGTCCCGGTAGCACCCATAACTTTCTTCCTTAACCCTCTCTGCCAAGGAAGAGGCAGCAAGTTTCCGAGGCTGAGTGCAAACAATAGATCCACAACAGAATCAGCTAGAAACTGAACCAGCTGAGTACTCTTTCCAGAACCAGTCTCTCCAATCAGCACTGTTGTCTGCACAAGTTCCAGGACAAAGATAGAAAATTACAAAGAATGACTTGCTAAGAAAGGGAAGACAGTCTAAACAAGAGTATTTTTGTTGAGGGAACAAAAATAGGACATATATACAACATGGTAAAAAAAGAAAGTTCTAAAGTAGGCAATGTTTTTTCACACCGACAGAAATCTTAAAATCATTTAGTATTATAAATGTTATTCCAAGTAATTTTTGTCTTAAGGAATGATTTAATTATCTTACATTTTCTTACGCCTGCTCAAATCTTATTACAAACTGTAAAGGAAAAGACCTTTAAAACGTAAAGATTTTAAATAGCTTCATGCCCCCTTCATGCCAAGAAACAGCTGACATTTATCCACAGGCACACCTGAAACATATGCCTTGTCTAAAGAGGGCCACCTAAGTCGCTCGAGACATGTGCTTATTTGAAGCAAACATTTTTTACATGAACCAGGATCCCCTCATGTGATTTCTTTGGCGTGAACCCTACTGTGAAAATAAGGCACAACGTAGGTTTACTCTGTGCAAAGTAAACTTACTTTGTGACTCTCACGGGAGGAATCGGTGGGGAGTATGGGCTCACAGGAGGGGATTAATGATGTGAAGCTATGATGTAAAGACGTGAAGCTATGATGTAATGCGCACATTTCACCGCTTTAGGCGAAAGAACCAGCCTTACAATACAATCTCTATTTCCCAAATGAAGTTGGTACAGCGAATAGACGTAGCCAGTTCACAGACCCCTGTGTGTTTACATACTAAACCCTACTGACCATTCTTAAAACCCTTAAAATGTTTTTTCATTTCCTTAATTGGGAAAGCTTCAACTTATCAAATTCCTTGAAATTCATCAAAAGTGAAATCTACGTAGGGACAAAAATGTATACTTTGTACTATCTCATGTGCAGGGACAAAAAAAACTACAAGCAATTAACTTGGACTTATATCAAAGGAGGAAACATAAGAGGAAAACATGGACAAAATAGATAATGTTACAGGAGGCATAAAGCCAAGAACAGAAAGCCAAGCAAAGCCAATCTTAATTACTTCATAAAAATTTCCAATTAGGGGTTGTGTACTGCATTGTACCTTCTCTGACATCTTGGAATAAATGCGAGATAAATAAATTATAAGAAGGAAAAAAAGAAAGAAAAAAGGACAACACCTGCTGAGAACATATCTGCTCAAGGATCTGTTTCCTATATGAGTAAATTGGCAATCCATCTTCAAGCCTGCGGCACTCTCTCGTCATCTGGTAATGAAGCCTCTCCCAATTTGGTTCGTTCTCCAGCTGATATACTTCTACTCCATTCTCCTCTTCTTTTTCTTCCAAATTATCCACCAGAGAATTCACTCCATTCTTAAACTCCTCAATCAATTCCTTCTCCTTCATCAATCCATCTTTCTTCGCCACCAACTCGTAATAGAACTTCATTGTGTTCTTTCTCTTTAAATTTTCCATAACTCTATTTATCCCTTCCAAAACAACCCCCAACTTCTTCTCCCAATTTTCGATTTCTTCACCGTCTAGTAATCCTTTCACTTTCTCTATAAATAGAGGTCTTAAACGAGCATCCAGCTCGTCCTTATCTGATGGCACCTCTGTTGGAAATGGCAATCCTATTTTTATGAGTCTGTTACAAAAATCAATTTAGAATCTCTGAGATAATCTTTTGGATATAATCTTATTTTCTGTTATTAAATTGAAGGAGTCAAAGTTGTTTCAACAAACTACCTGTTTTGTCTCCCTGATTTTATGGCTCAGTTGTAACCATGATCAATCATCTTTTGCATTTATAAAGGTGTGTAGACTGTAGGTAGAGGGCATTGGAAAAAAGGCTCTGCACTTGTTTTCTCCCTTTTCCTTTGGCACAACTCCTTTTTCTTATATATAGCTCGTTCCTTCTTTTTCTGGACAACAGTCTCATTGGTCTCCAAATTCACTAGCCGTGAGTGCACGCGTCCGGTGAATAGTTGCGTTAACCTTGGGAAGCGATTGGCATTTCCTGACTTGCACCTTTGGGTCAGCCGAAATCGCTTTTAGGGCAGTGGTATTACACCACGGCGCAGCGTTTTTCTTTCTTCTCCGTCTACTGGTTTCTAACAATCTAAAAAAGCGATTCCGAGTATGGCTGCTATCGCAAAAGCCTTACCTGATCTGTCAAAATTGGAACCGTTAGACGGAACCAACTACAAGCGGTGGTCTCAAAAGCTACTAATTTTTTTTGAACAACTGGAAGTGGACTATGTCCTCTTTACTGAGTCTTCAATTACCAAAACAAATTCTCCTGCGGTTGTGCTTGACAACACTACCGATGAAGAGTCCAAGAAAAAATTTGAGAAAGACAACAAAACAGTCTGGGGTCATATGTTAAACCACATGACAAACACTTTGTTCGATTTGTTTGTCAACAACAAATCAGCCAAACAAACTGGGACACATTGAGAGAAAAATACGCGCGCCGACGATCTCGGGAAAAAGAAATACATGGTTGGAAAATGGTTGCAGTTCCAAATGGAGGATGACAAACCAATCATGGATCAAGTGCACGTGTATGAAAATTTGGTTGCGGATGTTCTCAACGAAGGAATGAAGATGTGTGAAATTCTGCAAGCCAATGTCCTGCTGGAGAAATTCCCACCATCTTGGACTGACTATCGCAACCAGTTGAAACACAAAAAGAAAGATCTCACTTTGCAAGAGCTTATCAGTCACATGCGTACCGAAGAGGCGAATCGGCTCAAAGATAAGTCTACTTTACCTCTTGTCAATAATTTTAAGGCTAATTTGGTTGAAACTGGTGGTGATTCCTCAGGAAAGAATAAGACTCAACACAATCCAAAAAAGGGTTCTTCGAAAAAGAAACATGCCCCCCTAAACAAAAATGGCAGAAAAATTGGAAAAACCCAAGTCAATTGCTTTGTTTGTGGCAAACTTGGCCACAAGGCTTATCAATGCCACAATCGACAAGGGCAGGCTCAACAAACAAACAACAAGCCAGGGAGTCAACCAAAAAATCACGCAAATGTGGCTAAGACAGACGAAATTATTGCTGCAGTTGTTGAGGCGAACTTGGTGGAAAATAAAGGACATTGGATTTTAGACACCGGAGCCTCCAAACACTTCTGCACTGACAAGAAGTTGTTTCATACCTTTGAAGACGTTGCTGAGGGCGAGTGTGTGTTCATGGGAAATTCAAGCGTAGCTGGAGTCCTCGGAAAAGGGAAGATTCTTCTCAAACTTACCTCTGGAAAAACATTGTGTTTAAATAATGCTCTTTATGTGCCTACCATGCGTAGAAATTTAGTTTCTGGTGCTTTGTTGAATAAGGCTGGTCTAAAACTTGTGTTTGAAGGTGATAGACTTGTGATTACAAAGAATGGGGATTTTGTGGGGAAGGGATATCTGGATGAGGGTCTATTTGTCCTAAATATTGTTTCTGAGCTTGATAATGAGAATATCTCTTCTTCTGCTTATATCGTTGAATCTTGTGATTTATGGCACAATAGGCTTGGGCATGTTAATATTGCTTCCATTAAGAGATTGAGAAAATTGCACTTAATTCCAGCAATGTCCTTTAATGATCTAAAGAAATGTCCTATTTGTGTGGAAGCAAAATTTGCAAAAAAGCCTTTTAAATCAATTGAAAACAGAAAATCTGAGCTGTTGGAACTGATTCACACTGACTTGGCTGATTTCAAACACATCCTTAGTAAAGGAGGAAAAAGATATTATATTTCCTTTGTAGATGATTATTCTAGATACACTAGAATATATCTCTTGAGAAATAAAAATGAAGCTGAAGCGATGTTTTTTAAGTACAAAATGGAGGTAGAGAATCAGTTAAACAGAAAAATCAAAAGACTACGTTCTAATAGAGGCGGGGAATATAGTACCAACTTTCTTAAGGATTTTTGTGAAAAAAATGGTATAATTCATGAACTTAGTGCTCCGTATACTCCCCAACAGAATGGTATAGCAGAAAGAAAAAATAGAACTCTTAAAGATATGATGAATGCAATGTTGCTTAGTTCTGGATTGTCTGAAAACATGTGGGGTGAAGCTGCACTTTCTGCTTGTTATATCTTGAATCGAGTTCCTCACAAAAGGCTAGACAAAACACCTTATGAAGCATGGAAGGGGTTTTCTCCTAACTTAAATTTTTTGAAAGTGTGGGGGTGTCTAGCAAAAGTGTGTCTACCTAATAGGCCTAATGTTGGTTCAAAGACTTTTGATACTGTGTTTATTGGTTATGCTCAAAATTCTGCAGCTTATAGGTTTATGTCTTTAGCCGATCATTCCATTTGTGAATCTCGTGATGCTGAATTTTTCGAGCATATGTTTTCTATGAGGTCTTTGACTGTAAGCAATGTGCCTTCATCTATTGTTGGAAAGTATGATTCTATGCCTAATTCCAATGAATCTGGTTTTGAGTCTAATAATGAACACAGAAGGAGTAAGAGGAAAAGAGTTGAAACCTCTTTTGGCCCTGATTTTATTACCACCTTTTTGGCTGAAAATCCAGATCACATTGATGAGTGCTTTATGTCCACCTTTTTAATAAGTGAAGATCCCAAGTCTTACAGAGAAGCAGTTACTTCTATAGATTCTAGTTTCTGGAAAGAAGCTATTGAGAATGAACTTGAATCTATTAGGAGTAATCACACTTGGGACTTAGTCGAGTTGCCGAAAAATTGTAAGCCTATCAAGAGTAAGTGGATCTTTAAAAGGAAATTGAAGCCTGATGGTACCGTTGACAAATTTAAGGCAAGATTAGTTGTTGTGGGTTGTTCTCAAAAGAAAGATTTTAATTACTTTGACACTTATTCTCATGTAGCTAAAATTTCCTCAATTAGAGCCTTAGTTGCCTTGGCTGCTATTCATAATTTGAATATTCACCAAATGGACGTGAAAACGGCATTTTTAAACGGTGATCTAAATGAGGAAATTTATATTGAACAACCGGAAGGTTGTGTAGTATCGGGTCATGAGGACAAAGTGTGCAAATTGAAAAAATCTTTGTACGGCCTTAAACAAGCTCCTATTCAATGGTATGAAAAACTTCACAACACTTTAATTGCTGATGGTTTTGTAGTGAATGCATCTGATTCATGTATGTACTCCAAATCTTGTGATTTGGACATTGTGATTATTTGCTTATATGTTGATGACATGTTGATTTTTGGCACTACAGTTGAGGTGATTGTGAAAGCTAAGAATTTTTTGTCTTCCAAATTTGACATGAAAGATTTGGGGGAGGCTGATGTTATTCTTGGAGTAAAATTGCGAAAAACCGAGTGTGGCTTTTTGTTCGGTAAAAACACGTTTTAAATTTGTAATACCGAAACACCCCAAGTATAAGGATCTGTAGTAAAGGATGTTAACGGGTCGTCCTAAGGGAATGGAATGTTTATCAGATTCTAGCACAAATTCTATATCGATTATGTCACAATTATCTATCTAAACGAAGATTAAAACTAACTAAAGACTAAACCTAAGAACTAAAACTAAAACAGAAATAAAAACAAGAAGAAAATAAGAAAACAGAAAGACGGACGAGCGTTCACTTTGATGAACGGGCGTCTGATAACACGACCTAACGGACGAGCGTCTGTTATTGCGGACGAACGTCTGACTATGAACTGAAGCAGAAAAGTGCAGAAAACTTGCTGAAAACTAAAGTTTATCAAACTAGAACTTAGACTAAACTTAATCTAACGATTTAATTCAAACAATTAAGGGAAAACACAGCAAGGCGACTAGATTCCGCCTACCAACCAACAATCCAACTAGATGGTGATCTAAAGGTATAGTTTTTAGTAGTGATCTATTCACGAATCCAATTAAATTTCTTTAACCAAATTCTAGGGTTTCGTTTATCTTTTTCAAGTAAAACTAAACAGCATGCCAAACTTGATCACGAGATTATCTCTAATACTCTTACTCAATCAACTATGCATAATCTCTTATAACACAATTAATTGCATCACTTGAACGAAATAGAACTTAAACCAATATATTTTCATACATAGATCCAAGCATAAAGATATAGATAAATCGTTTCATCGAATCGGTAATCCAATCAAAACATGAACAATACAAAACAGCATCCAAAGTGATGAAAAACTATAAATCGAACTCACTAATCATAAAGCATTGGACTCTCTAGTTGGTTGTGTTGATGATGGGCTTCCTCCGTCGACTCACTGCAGGATGTTTAGCCAACAATCATGATGAACACGATTGTTGAAGGGGAGATTTGCATCTCTGTGTAAAAAGCGGCTCCTTAGGGTTCTAGGGCGCAGCTATGTTTGTATGAGTGAATAGTGTGTAAAAGATTAGGGTTTTTGGCTTCATAATGCGGTGCTTTTATAGAGTTTTAAGTCGGCTGCGAACGCTCGTTTGAAAATCCGGACGCCCGTCCATAATGCCTGGACGCTGAGTAAACGCTCGTTCATCCTCCGTCTGAACTCTCTGAATGTAAAATACGATGATGGCCGCTCGTCCACTATATCAAACGCCCGTTTGGAATGGCCGGGATGCGGACGCTCGTCCGAGATGCTGAGGATCGGATTTCTTCATCTTTATCCATTTTCTTCAAGCCAATTCCAACTCTATCTCGAATAATTCGACTTGAGCTTCATTAATCCACTTATAGCACTCGAAATTAAGCCTCCTAAAAGATGAATAAACGTTGCAAAATGTAATAAAACTCAAATGATAATGATTCCATTAATTCAACACATAAAACCACCCATTTTGCAAATAACCATATTAAAATCATCATTGCTAAATAATTACACTTAAACCCTTAATTCTTATATAGATTATGCAAATGTGGGGAAATAATAATGAAATATAACCCTTAATAATCATATAAATATGGCCTTAACACTTTTCGTTGAGTCAGTCTCATTATGTGGAGAAAATCTTGAAGCGTTTTAACTGTTTTGATGTTGTACCCGTAAGAACGCCTTATGACCCTAGCATACACCTTAAAAAGAATAAAGGTGATAGTGTATCTCAAACAGAATACGCTAAGATCATAGGGAGTGTGATGTTCTTAATGAACTATACTCGGCCCGATATTGCTTATACCGTGAGTCGTCTGAGTCGTTATACTCACAATCCTAGTAATGAACATTGGACAGCACTTTATCGTCTGTAAAAATATTTGAAGGGGACATCTGATTGGGGTCTGCATTTTAGTAGATATCCTGCTGTTTTAGAAGGATATTGTGATGCTAATTGGGTGACTGATAATGACGAAGTGAGCTCTACTAGTGGTTATGTGTTTACGCTTGGTGGTGGAGCAATATCTTGGAAGTCTGCTAAGCAGACTTGTATTGCATGTTCTACTATGGAATCTGAATTTATTGCTCTTGAATTAGCAGGTCGTGAAGCTGAATGGCTGAAAAATCTCTTAACTGATGTACCATTGTGGGGGAAGTCTTCTGCTGTTTCTCTACATTGTGATTCACAGGCTGCTATTGGAATTGCCAAAAACAATGTCTACAATGGCAAGAGGAGACACATTCGCATTAGACATGGCGTAGTAAAGCAACTGTTGAAAGGTGGAGTTATATCTTTGGACTATGTGAAGTCCGAAAGAAATCTGGCTGATCCTCTTACTAAAGGACTGACTAGACGCCGCATCCTAGATTCGTCTAAGGGGATGGGAGTTAAACCATGCGATTGAGATATTTTTGTGGATACCTCTTGAGGTCGAACGAAGCCATAAATTGAGGCTAAGCTTTGCTCTTAATGATTCACAACATGTTTCGTGCTATAGAGACGCACTGAGATGAATCACCTACTTGAGTGTGGAGAATTGACCAACTCCTATGAAAGACTATTGAGAAGTTTTTCTAGAGCACTCATGAGTTCCCAAGGTGTGTGTTGGGTCAAATAATAAAATAAAATTTTGTATCGCGGAGACCATTGAGTTCGAGAATTGATGCGTGTTGTGGAGGTCTCAATTAGATCCACCGAGTTCAAGAGTTATTCACTTTGTGAATTAGATTGTTGCCCTGCTTCACTATGTATCAGTTCAAATCGAAAGATTTTTGATACTTAAGTATTCAATTCTCTTGTTGTCCAGATTTCTTTTGTGTGTGTGCTTGCCATTTGTGGAGGATTGTTGGAAATGGCAATCCTATTTTTATGAGCCTGTTACAAAAATCAATTTAGAATCTCTGAGATAATCTTTTGGGTATAATCTTATTTTCTGTTATTAAATTGAAGGAGTCAAAGTTGTTTCAACAAACTACCTGTTTTGTCTCCCTGATTTTGTGGCTCAGTTGTGACCATGATCAATCATCTTTTGCATTTATAAAGGTGTGCAGACTGTAGGTAGAGGGCATTGGAAAAAAGGCTCTGCACTTGTTTTCTCCCTTTTCCTTTGGCACAACTCATTTTTCTTATATATAGCTCGTTCCTTCTTTTTCTGGACAACAGTCTCATTGGTCTCCAAATTCACTAGCCGTGAGTGCACGCGTCCGGTGAATAGTTGCGTTAACCTTGGGAAGCGATTGGCATTTCCTGACTTGCACCTTTGGGTCAGCCGAAATCGCTTTTAGGGCAGTGGTATTACACCACGGCGCAGCGTTTTTCTTTCTTCTCCGTCTACTGGTTTCTAACAACCTCAACTAACGATTTCAACCGCGGCATGAAATCATGGCCACGGCTCAACCGAATCTCCCATAATTGCACCATGGTTTGAAGCGTATCCACCCACTGATGGTATGACAAAGAAACAGCAACAAAACCTCGATCAAAAACCTGAAACCGCTAAGGTTTAACCGACAAAACATCAATTATTCGTGCGGCTGAAGCTTTGTTCGGAGAGCTGCTACCCGACCAAAGCTCGATCACGAAATTGTAGGACGACTGAGAGGGTTGTTTCGGAGGACGATCATGGAGGTGGTTAGAATAATTCAGAGTTTCCAATTGTGGTGAGTAACGGGCGGAGTAATTATGGAAGGCCGGTACCGGTAGTATCTAACGGTGGGAGGAGGAGGAAGACGGTGGTTGTGACTTCATCATTTTTGTAGAGAGAGGGGGTATTTTTTAGCTGAAATCAGATTGTGATTCACTGAAGAAAAATATTTGAAGGTGATTTCTGGTGGATATGATATTTAAAGGCAGGCAGCGGGGGCACGTGAAAGATGATAGGGACTTGAGTTTTGTTCCCTTTCCTTTCCGAGATATTTTATGGTGCAACGGTTGTAGGAATGTTATACCAAGTGGCATACATTAGAGCCTCTCATTTTTACTCTCTTTCACATAATACACTTTCATCGTGTGTGAGAGGTTATGAATGAATGGTTGTAATGTATGCCATTTGGTAAAACCTTCCTACAACGATTGTATTTTAAAATTTCACTTCCTTTCCCTCCTAAAAATTACTCCGACAAAACCTTTACCTTGTTGGATTTTTTTTACTTTTTACTTTTTATTTTTATTTTGTTAAGATATGTAGGATTTTATTGTATGGTAAGAACTGTAGTATTTTCTTCTAAAAAAATAAGTACTACTAGTACTTTCCTTAATATATTTATCAAGTTTTTTTTAACAGACATTTTATATGGAAAATTAGGGATAAGGACACAGTCTGGAATATTTTTAAGAATATGACAAATTTACATATTTTTATAGGGAGAAGGACAATTGTATAATTTTATAGCGAGAATGACAACAGTGAATCCAGAAAATCAGTGAATCTCCCCAGTGAATCCCGAAATTAGTGAATTTCGACAGTGAATCCCGAAAATTAGTGAATTTCGACATTGAATTTTGAAAACTAGTGAATTTCGACAGTGAATTTCGGCAGTTAACTTAAACAGTGAATTTCGACAGTGAATAAATAGTTTTGTCCTTTATGCAAAAGTTTCAAAAGACTGTCCTTGTACTTAATTGATGAAATATTTTTGTCCTTCTCCTTCATTCCCCCTATTTTATAATGCAACCGCAGGTGTTAACAAATGACATATATTAAAGTCTTTCATTTTTACTTTTATTCATATAATACATCTTTATGTGAACTGATTTTATTGTTCTAAATACAATACATTATTGTTTTTATTATCATTTATACGATAAAAGAGAATATTAATGTAAAAACATTGTTTGACATGTTCTCATTACCAAAGAAAAAATTTGGCCTAAGCAAATGTTATTCTGAAATTATATTTTTTTTCACAAATTTCCTGTAATAAATAAGAATTATAAATATGCTTGATTTTCATTACGATTTTTCAGTTTAGTCTCATTTTTTTTTATAGAAAAACTAGTCTCATGTTTTGTTTTTTTTTTTTTTTTTCCCAAGCGAGGTCGAACTCTGGTCTCATGTTTTAATTTGAAGTATTTGGTCAGTCCTTTTCCATTTTTTCTCTTTTTGATTTTTTTTTAATAGATACATTTCTAAATTATCGTATTATGTATCAATCTATGATTGATTGAAATATCTCAAAATCTTCAAATGCTAGTTCAACATTATGAGCTAAAACTAATTAACATAATCAATACTTTTTTTTTTTTTGGGTGAAAGGACATTCTGATTATTTAAAACTTACTAACGGTTAGTTCATTACAGTTAGTAAGTTTTTTTTTTTTCCTCAAAAAAAAAACTGTAATGAACTAAAAATCGGTTTTATGTGCAGGTTTTTTTTTTTAAGTTTATATCGACACTGGATTTTTGTTTATGGGACTAAGCATATTATCAAATAAGATATGCTTTAGAAACAACTAATACCTTCCGGTGGGCGAGATCCCCAGAAAATCAAACCAGATGTGTCAGTAGAAAACCAAAGAAAGCTTAACAAATTCAAAACAAACAAGGTCAAAGTAAGTAGCTAAAGGACAACAATATGAAAGTCACCAAATACCAGGCTAAGGCTATCCACAATAATACTCCCTATCACACTCCCCATTTATCTTATTTTCCGTTTCAGATTTACTTTTTCAACACCCTATAAAACAACCAACTCCAATAAGCACTCCCTATACAATTCCTCAATACTATTTTTTTCACATCTCAACCAATTAATTTAACTACCAACACATTTTCCATTTTTTTTAATATAAAAATCGGAATAAATTATTTTATACTTGCAAAATGAGATTTTAATGTCGTATCATTGTCAAAAAAATGTCGTATGCGTTTAAACAACCAATTAGGGTATTATTAAATGTCCTCTGATAAATGTCGTATCGTTTTTATTAGAGGAGATTATTACCGAAGTGGTTAAAATTGAGTTTAGTATAGTTGAAAAAGATTAGAATAAATAGATGGAGAGAGAAAAGTGAATTGTATGGTTAAAAATATGGAACTATTCACTTTAACAGACTCCCTTATTTAAGGGAGACACTTAATTTGAATAAGGGATGGGGAATTAACAAGGGTGCCACTGTGAGCTTAAATTTTGTGTGCCTCCCTTATAGCACACTTAGGGAGCCTGAAAAGCAGCCCATTGTGGACAGCCTAAAAGATGACTGTTGAACGCAACAACTATTATTTGGTGGTATATGCTTGTAACGTATATTTTATCAATATAAAATGTACGGTGGGTGTGAGTCTCAGGAAATCAAACCAGAGGCGCCATTAGACTACCAAAAAACTTAAAATTTTAAAAACAACATTGTCAAAGTAAGTAGTTAAAAGACAACAATATAAAACTAAGTATCTCAAAGTCAATAAATCTACTAACCGAGTAGATAACCGTTGAACTAAACAACTATCATTTGGTGGTACATGTTGTGTAGCATTTTTTATGAATACTATATGTGCGGTGGGCGTGAGCCTCGGGAAATCAAACCAGAGACGCCATTAGAGTATCAGAAAGCTTAACAAATTTAAAAACAACTTGGTCAAAGTAAGTAGCTAAAAGACAACAATATAAAACTAAGTATCTTAAATCAACAATTCTATTAACTTAGTAGATGACCGTTGAACGCAACAAGTATCATGTGGTGGTATATGCTTGTATTGTATATTTTATCAATTCTATATGTGTTGTGGGCGTGAGCCTCGGGAAATCAAACCAGAGGCGCCAGTAGATTACGAGTAACATGGTCAAAATAAGTAGCTAAAAGACAACCGTTGAACGCAACAACTATCACTTGGTGATATATGCTTTTGTATCATATATTTTATCAAGCCGATATATGCGGTGTATATATAATTATACATTTAAAATTTTGCATGCTTTAAGACCTCCATATTCGAGCAACACTATCTAGCTAATTGTTTAGTAGTAATTTGTAGTTCTCAGGAGCATAGTTCAGTGGTTAAAAATTTGAATGTTGTAGAAACAACATAGTCTACCTAGTGTGTGGGGGTCGAATCATGTATGAAACAAGGGCCGGCCCTCGCTTTTATTGGGTTTAAGACTAAGTCCCCGAATTGGGTCTTTTAGTTGAAATGTTTTTTTTTTTTAAAACATACTTATTGTTAGATATTTTTTCATAAATAAATATTTTGGTTATCGTTTGCATACGAGTTGCTGTATGAATTAATGTTATCACAATGAAACGGGGTTCGACCTGATATGTACTTGCCCTTTCATGTAAGGGTTGCATGCTTTCATCCGGTGAATAGTGTCAACTCTACCATTTCGTGCAATGAGTACCTCCATTCGTTTATGGGTACTTGCAACCTATAAAAGACATAAGTATGCAGACGATAATTCATAAGTTTGACAACATCATCAGAAAACCTTTGAGTGTCCTCGGGTTTGATTCAAACAAGCCACTGTAGATATATATAATAAGCTTGTTTTATTTATTTTGTGTGTGCTTTTTTATATATATATAATAAATTAATAATATAGATAAAACAAAAAAAAAACTTGTTTGTATATCTATTTTTTTGGGTCAAATAAATTTTTTTATTGGGACATTTATCAATTGGAGTAAAAAAAAGATTGGGCTTTTATAAAAAAAAAATTAACATATTATATTAGGTTGGATCGGATTGAATCTATACGATTTTTTTTTCTTCTTTTAACGAAATATATACCGTTGGGCCTTCCGACACCGTTGAGCTTAATACCCGGGTTTCATAGGCCTCACTGATGGGCTGGCCCTGTATGAAACGGTCCCTTTCACAAAAAGGTTTAAATGTGGTATGATTTACATCATCCACCTATCTAGAGACAATGTGGTGGGTTCCTTTCAGCACATTGTAGAAGTTAAAAATATTTTTATCCACTATATGTTCCTTTTTTATATATAAACTGAATCATCAATTTTTTTTTTCTTTGGTACCAGAATCATAGAATATTATGTCCATAGAAAATTTTAATTATTGTGTTTCATAATAAATTTAACCATACATTAATTTTTGTGTTTATATATAAATATATTTAAACTAGCAGAAAACCCGTGCAATGCACGGTTAGTGTAAAGTAAAAATGGATAAACATAAAGGTTCAATAAAAATTTTGTTTTAGAATAACATATGGTTAGTTTTCATAACAAAACTAAATCGTTTAATACTTAAAAAAAATCTCGGATCTCAATAGAGTCAAGTGACTCCTCTCTACCCCTCCGTAGCCTTTGTAGATCCGTCCCCGGTCGTGTTTGTGTGTTTTGGTAAATATAGTTACGCGTTTAAAACCCGTTTTATGCACGGAAAGAGTTTAAGAAAAAGAAATCTATAAACATACACGGATGAAAAAATAATAATTTAATCCATTTTGAATGAGCCAACTGGTTGAAGACTAAAATGACTCATTTGCCTGTCTAAGCAGCGTCCCATGGGAATGTCATTTAGCTATCAGAAATTTCATGATAAAATCATAAATAAAATATTTCATCCGTCTCATTTTATTTATCTACATTTTCTTTTTGTTTGTTTCAAAATAAGTGTCCATTTAATGCATTATTGTCGAATTTCTTTAAATATCTTTCCTTTTTTACAATATTTACAATAAAAAGTGTGTAACATTAAATGCCTCAACAACTACTTAAAAGACATAAATGTAAAAATATTGGATCATTTAATGAGATTCAAAGAATTAACTACTATTTTCTTAATATGTGTAAAAATATGTGTAAAAAGTCAAACGAGACAAATAAAATGAAACAAATGGAGTAATATTGATATATACGAAAATATTTTATTAATAATAATAACCAATATATAAAGACTCATGCACTATTTATAAATAAAAAAAAGACTAATGCACTAGGGTTGTCACTCATGTGTTTTAAAGACGTAGAACTACGTTTCGACTATGCTTTTTGGCATGACGGAAGGACTATGATAAGATATTGTACAAACATTATTGTCTATTTTATTAAAAGGTTTTGTGTATTTAAAATAAATAAATAAAACCCAATACAAAAGAAGAGACAATAATATGTGGAGAAACAATTGTTTATTAATATCGTCCGCTTACTAAGAGTTCTGATGATAAAGCCCTTAGACCATGTGTTTTATATTTTATCATCCCTTAGACACACCGATTTATATTCATATCCTTAAACTAAATATTTTTTAAAGAGAATATCGGTTCAAAGGACAGAGTGATACATCTTTATCGATGGGAGACTGGAGAGCCACCCTTCATTATCAGATTAGTTGCATCACTTACCGGTGGTGGATCAAGCAATTGTGTTGAGGAGGTCTATATATTTTTCTCAATGTGAATTTCTCTTTTTCACGGGATCTGAAATACTTTTTTATAGACAAATATAGAGTTTTTATTTTTTAGCAGGGTCCATGGACCCTAATTCATATAGCTACGCCCCGGTCATTTGTTTTAAACATATTCTCTATTTTAGAGTAATCATTATTTGTTAGAAAAAATTTGATAAACAACACCTGTCGAACCCCGTTTCTTTTCGGTGACACATATCGTACTCAGTGTGCAACAACACATTCAAAGCAAAAACAAAAATAAAAAACAGACTTCGTGAATAAAATATTTAACATTATTTACCTTTATTGAAACTTTAATGCAGATGATTTTAAACATTTTAATATACACTTTAATTAATGCAGATGATTTTTAATGAATCTTGATGATTTAGATTTCTATTTTATAGATTTGTTTTATTTTATGGTGACTATGCATTTTTATTATTTATTTATTTTTCGAGAAATATTGCAACTGCTCTAATGCTTGGATATTATCCTTATTTTAAGACAGTATAAATTCCTTAGGAGTAAATTTCTTAACAGTACATTAGTAATTATTACTGTGCAACCTATTAGCGCAGCCTGCCCCACCAATAAGGTTACGTTGATTCATATCAATTTCTTTCTATATATATAGTAGTATATTTGCACTAGATACTACTATGTTACTATATGTAAAGATTTAATTTATTCACATATTTTAAAATTAATTTGTAACTGGATATATACTCAAATATATGATATACAAATTCTTCAAATAACATAAGTTTTATGTATTTCACTGATTGAATACAATCGGGATAGAGATTTATAAAATTATAAAAATTCATTTAATTGATGAAAGATAAAACGAAAAATTGATGTAAAGCCAAAATCTCTAGGAGAGCTTTAGCAGAACGTTACGCCTTCTGACAACCGAATCTTATCCAGAAAAAGACGTTTCGCACGTATAAAATAAATTAAATTCATTTTACACGTAGTTCTACTACGTCAGATCAAATTAAAGAAACCAAGAAAAGACCGGGTTTTTTTTTTTTTTTTTCGAAATATCCAAGAATAGAAATAACTAAAGATAGAAAATGTAATACTTATTACATCCAAAAGGAAACCAACGAGTGCAAATGAAATACTAAAATCAAACTACAAAATCTCCAACAATAATCCAAGTCTATGAAATAATTAAAAGAGAAAATAATCAAGGCCTTCAACTCAAATACCAAACGTCGTCATCAAGTCCTCCTCAAATCTTCACTAACTGTTTCGTCTTTCTCCCCAAACACATAAATAAACATGCATTTGGGGTAAGTATATCAGACAAAGTAAAGTAAGTAGGTTTACAATATAATTAAGGTTTGTTATTAATTAATTGTCTTATCGAGACCGACTCGATCTAGGGTTCATTCCATGCCCATCGACACGTCATGACTATACGTTTCTAACTTAACTTATCTTTGTTACATCATTACTCAATGACGCAATGCATGGTGAAAATTGCACCGATAGTCCGGGTTCTCCCCGGTATGCATATACGTTCGGCGAATTTCCTCCACTGCCATTTAGTCGTTTATAGGCCAGCAGCGTTGTTCGCTTTTATTGAACGTATCACATCGCCGATACGAATCAGTGCCTAACCGAGAATAGATGACGCTTTAGCTTTTACTACACTTATGTAATTATTATCGTGTATGCATATACGTTCGGCGAATTTCCTCCACTGCCATTTAGTCGTTTATAGGCCAGCAGCGTTGTTCGCTTTTATTGAACGTATCACATCGCCGATAGAATCAGTGCCTAACCGAGAATATATGACGTTTTAGCTTTTACTACACTTATGTAATTATTATCGTGAATTAACTAACCACCTAAGTGTTTTCAGAATGAATCTCATCTTATCAACTCTACTCCCTCACTTAGACAACTAGACATCACATCCTATCAATTACACAGACATTGGTGAACTCTAGTTCACCAAAGCACAAGCCCTTTCATGCCTTTCCGACGGATCCGAACTTCAACTCCCTTTAAGAGTACGTTCGGTGTTTTAACTGAACAAATCGGAAAGTCAATCGAAGCTTGTTCATATTTAATTAATGTTATTTGATCATGAATCAAGGTTTAAAATTCAAAACATAGCTTAAAATAGCTTATTTATCAAAAACAGGGGCAATGTGCGCACATTCTGGGAGAATGTGTGCACATTGGGCAAAAATTACATTCAACCCTGCCAGTGTGTGCACATTCTAGGGGAATGTGCGCACACTCCAGAACCTATCCACATTCAGCCTTGAAAATGTGCGCACACAGCTAGTCAGTGTGCGCACACTAAGCACACAAAACTCTCTAAACACATTTTTATGCACTTTTTCGATCTCTACTCAAATCCAAACATGTTCAACCTCAAAATACTCAGAAAAATAGCAGAAAAACATGACTTTTATCTACCTTAACAACTCCAAATCCTTAGGCAACATGAAGGTATGATTTCTAACATAAAATCATATCAAACCTCAACATAAAACCTAATAAACCATAAATTAACTTGTAGGAAGATCCTCTTACCTTTTAGCAAGCTAATCCAAGTCCAAAACTTAGAAAAACAGCAGCAACTCGAACACTTTTGCAGAGAAACCTATATGATCAATTCGAATTCGCATTAAAACCGATCACACGATTCCGAAAACAACAAACTACGAAAGGTATGAGTTTTGATCTTCAAAACTCAACCAAGAACAGCAGGTAGGTCGAATTCACATACCTTGACAAAGACACAAACTTTTACTACTGAAACGATGCCCTCTTCACAACGATTCCAACGCTTTTCGCGGATCTAAAAACGGTTAAAAACTCCGTGAGATATCGTAGAAAAACTCTCTGGCTCCCCTCTTGCTCCCAGCCGCGTTTTCTCAAGAACGTGGAAGAAATATTCTTATTTCCAATAGGTTTAACGTATAAGGGGACTTATTTTTTTCCTTAAATAAGCTTTTTTCCCAAATAACCTATTTCCTTAATTACCCCTTTTTACTTAAAATCGGATTTTTTCTTAATACATATATATAAATCTCGAAATTATATACATATATTTAATAAAATACTTAAACTCCGAATAAAAGGAACTGAACCCAATATTTCATTTTCGCAAAATGACACGCCTGTCATTTTCCGAAAATCGGAATATTACACTTAGGAGTTAGGATTTAAACATCTTGAATTGTCTAACATCGCCATGCTTGCTAAGTTAGACCGGAAATTCATCAAGGACCCTGATGCACTTTCTAGGCGTGTCTTAAAGGCTAGATACTTCCCTCGCGTGGACTTCTTTTCCAAAGGAACTAATCCCAAGGGATCTTCCATACGGCGAAGCATACTTGCGGGAAAAGACCTTATTACTTTTAGGGATGGATGAAGAGCAAGAAATGGACGCGACATCAAAATATATACGGATGCTTCGCTGACAGCCGCCCCATTCCCAAATGTTCACAACGATACCCTCAATTTGGACGCCGTTGTTGACTCTCTCATCATTCATAACTCCAATAGATGGAATGAGGATCTCGTACGTTCGGTCTTTGATGAGAGTCAACTTTGCTATAATTTCGTGTGCATTTTACCCCTATTTATAGCCTATTCGATGTAATTTTTGAGAGGTTAAGTAGTTTTTATAGGCACATTTCACCACGGGTTGAATCACGAGACGATAGGGCGTTTACGTCTAAAATCTCGACATTTTTGGGTGATTTGTGTTTGTTTACTGGTGTTTGTCACGCTCGGGTATGCGGTTGATTTTTATTACAGGTATGGCGTGATAGAGGGCGTGACAAGGAACACAACGATACGAAAATTTTCCATAACGGAGTTCGTATAATGAAATGACGCGAGACTTAAATTTAGTGATCGAGAAAAAAAAAAAAAAAAATTTTATCATGCAGTTTTTATAAGATCACAACTTTGAGATTGAATGGGGAGTGTAGCCACAGTACTTATGTACTCTTTTCGGTGTTTGTGAAAAACAAAAAAACAAAAAAAAAAACAAAACAAAAGCAAATCAACGTACCTTTACTAGAAGAGGGGCCCACGCCCTATTTACAAGAATTGAATGAAGTGGACGAAAATCATGGGAAGGGGACGCCTCTTATTTTATTTTATTAATTTTTTTCCGTGAATTTTTCCGGAAATTATATAGGCGGTCGACTATTGATTTATTAAAAAATCACCCAGGTCAAATTTCGACACACAGTTTTCATACCACACAATTTATTTTGGCAGCAGCTATATTTTTTTCTCTTCCCCATTAGAATAGTTTATTCTACTTTTCTGCATAAATTTCTTAGAACAACAACAATTTTTTTCCGTTATTTTGCGATTGTAGACAACGAAGTGACGATTCGAGTGGAGATTGCTACAGTTTCTTTTGGTAATTTTATTTCAACCTTTTTATTATGTCTATTATCAGTTTATTCATGAATTTTTGCTCTTTGATTCTAATTATGAGTAGCTAATTTTATAATAACTAAATTATGTGATGGATCGCGAAATTGATGCCTAAACGATGATCTAGGGATGAGAAAAGCTTAAAAATTAAATCTTTTGAATTGTTGTGTCCTAAAATTTGATCTTAATGCTCGAATTAAACTGATCACTTGATTCATGATTCAACACATGAACTTTATAAATGTATTTTGCGAGGGAGTGTGCGAACTAGAATTTTAGGATTGCCATGCACGAACTAGTCGAGTTTTTCGCAGCATGTTCCTTGGTAAGGTTTTTCTAGCTAAGCCGTGAACTCGGTGGATGCGGAGCATCTCATAGTTCTTAATCATATTAGGTCAATTAAATCCCATAGAGGGGACTGTTGAACCGAGTATAGGGTAACTAGGTTGTGGTATTAGCGCCTTGGAGATTGCACCACGACACATTCATTTGAAACTATTGGTTGGTTGGTAGGTTAAGGCTCGTCCCTAGTGATTCGGTAAGGTATTAAGAGTAGTGTTCTTGACCATAATTTAGCTATTTCGTCTACCATATATTTTAAAGTTAGCATTTTTATCATCCTAGTTATAGATTACTTCACCTATATTGTGAGCCTAAACTAAATACGAAAGGGGTTGTGATACTTGACAAATTCCTCGTGGGATACGACCTTGTTCGCCGCTATAGTGCTTCCGACCCGGTACTCTGCCGGTTAAAGTTGGACGTCACTATTTTGGCCATCAGTCTTCCTCCAGCACAAAGCTGACAACATTCTTACACTCCCTCTACCTCCTATGCCTTCATCGGATGTGTTTCATTTGCTTCACTCCTCTAACGGCTTGTATGATTCTAAATCGTGGTATAATTCTAACGCCTTGAGTATGAAAGAACTCCGCACTTCTAGAAGCTGGACCTGTTCTTACAATGGCTTAAATCCTCTTTGGAACAATCTTTGGAACTTCCAATCCAACCACGGGTGGAACACTTAATTTGGCGAGTAATGCACAACATCCTTATTCTCCGTGTGGGCTGGATTATTATTTTTTCAGTGTTATTTATGCCGTACAATTTTCTGAAATGACTAAAATTCATTTATACTCTATGATGGTTGAGGTTTTTTGTTTTTGTTATTTTTTATAGTTTCACAAATTTGGATGAATATTAATAATTTAAAATAGACAAATAAATTTGGATTCACGAAATATCATGTGGATCGATGACCTACGAGAGGAAATATGAATGGTTTTTTTGGGGTTTTATTGGCACCACGTTTTTATAATCCGGCACCACGATCAATACAAGCACTCGAACACCATGATTATTTTTCATGAAAATAACGTTAGTGGTACTGACGTTATTTTTCAAAACATAGCACTAGTGGCACTGATGTTATAGTTACAGAAGTGTGCTAATGATTAACGTCAATGCCTTTAACGTTCATAGTGTGTGGCGGAAATTAAAAAAAAAAAATAATACATGTCTCGTGCCGGAAGTAAATTAAAAAAATCTAAAAAGGGTTCACGTTCCTCTACAGAAGCTGAATATTGATCTATGACGTCTATTACGTGTGAATTAAAGTGGTTGAAGCAGTTGCTGGCTGATCTTGGGGTGAGGCATCCCTCCGATATACGCCTATTTTGTGATAGTCAATCGGCGTTATATATCGCCCAGAATCCGGTATTTCACGAACGCACGAAACGCATCCAGACAGAATGTCATTTCGTGAGTGATGCTATTACAGATGGGTTGATTCTTCCATCATATGTGCCCACGAAGCATCAGTGTCAATTGACGTTATGTATTGCCCATAATCTTGTATTTCACGCACGAAAGACATCGAGGCGGATTGTCATTTCGTGCGTGATGCTATTACGGATGGATTGATTCTTCCATCATATGTGCCCACGAAGCATTGTGTTGTGTCAATAGAACCATTTTTTTTTGGTAACATGTATTTTTAATGGGTCAAGCTTGGTAGGTTGTAAGTCTAATTATGTAGTGGGCTAGTCAGTTGGTGAGTTGGATATACATGCTACATAAGAAAAAAGGTCGGGTGGGCTTAGCTCCCTTTGCCCATTTACTACCTGTGTCCTTGGATACCATTATTCAATCATTTGCTTATAACATGAAATTGCATTGTTCTGTTGGCTCAGGTAAAGCGCATGCTATCACCAGGGCATTACTTTTGGCTTATCTTATGGCTCTTGACATCTTATCGAAAATGATTCTTTACGAGTTACACAAAAAAATATACTCTAGCGAAGAGGATCCCTCCGACGTGGGTGGAATAACAACGGCTTGCCGTCATCTATATATTTAGTTTTTTTTGGTTTTTTCAGGGTAACATTTAGTTTTTTCAATACCTCATCTTTTGCTTAGCTCAATAGACAAACTATCTACCTCATATATTAGTTGAGGTTGGATCTTCTTTGATCTCATTTCTTGAATTGGGTAACCCTCCTCGATCTCATGTAATTGCAGCTTGCGACATTTTTTTTTTGTCCCTAACGGAGTTCGAACACTGGTCTTCATGTCAGATTATAGTCTACCTCACCACTAGACCGATGCACCTTATGCATTGCAGCTTGCAACTTTGATATTGCTTAATCAAACGCCTTTAGTTTTTTTTTCAAAAATTGATATTTAAGTTAATAAAACAAAATTCTTGTTTATAAAAGTGATGCATGTTTCCTAAAAAAAAATACAAATATTAAAAACTTATGCATGGGCTCTTACTGTAATTATATTTCTCCTGTCGAAATATTTGAAGGTGCTATTTCCCTTCCCCTTTCACCATATTCGTTGAATGAGTGTTATTGGTTTTTTTTTGTTTTCATCTCTTATAATGGTACTTCGTCGTCTTAGGCTATGTATACGTAGTTTAATGAGCCCAATGTATTGGCCCAACTGATGAGAATGTGAGCCCAACAATAATGATTTACCTTAGCAAACCTACCTCAACATCATGTCCAGCTCAACTTAAGCAGTTGAGAAATTCTATAGCAATCCCCGTATTTTTTTTTTAATTTTAGAAACGAACTTTTTATTATAACCAAAAGTGGAAATCCACAGCTTACAAACGGAAATCAGAATCTTTTTACATCAAGCAAAAAATTAGTCTAAGTTCCAGACCAGCCTGAGATTAGCAACTACTCTATGGTAAATTTTGTTGCGCCAAATCCAGATGCAAGAAGCCATCTCTCTGAACTGGTAAGCTCATTCTCTATTGCATCCTTGAGTATCAATATTATTGCCGATCCAAGCAGACTCGGAGGTTTGGGAAAAGAAATCAGCCCACAATCGTCTGGGGTGGATACTCTTCCAAAGCTTTTTTGGTAGGGTGCAATCTCTCAAAGAATGAATAACCGATTCCTCGTCAGTATTGCAGAGCTGACAAGCTGCAGTGGTACTAACATGGCAACGAAACAACAAAGACATAGTAGGGAGACCCTTGTGTGCTGCTTGCCACATCCAAAAGTTTAGCCGCGCTAGGCCTTTAAGATGCCACACATCCTTCCAGATTTGAGCTTAAGGGCGTTAGCATCCTTGGTGAGGTAGTCATCAATTCATCATTAATAAAATATGCATTCTCCCTTTGTTTTCCTTTATCCGTAGACAATTATCTGAGAATAATCCTTCGAAGTACTGCCAAAAGTGGGGAGTACAAGGTTTGTTGCATCCACAAGAGCTCGAACCCAAGACCTCTTGCTTAAGCGACTGACGTCCCTTCCATTCCGAACAACCTTTGTTGATTTTTCTCTTATTGTTTTTATCCCTTATTGTTTTTAGTTAAAGTTTTCAATCAATAGTTTTATAATAGGGGGATTTTTTTTATTCAGACTAGAGATAAGTTTTGTGATGAAAAGACACATGATAGAAGTTTTATTCTGAGAAAAAAAAAATGGTGCTTGTAGATTTTAAACCCAACTTAATATACATGATTCAGTATACAAAAATATCGAAAATGATTTGAACTACATATTTTACCTAAAAAAACCACATACTTTACCTAAAAGAAAAAGAAAAATAAGAATTCAATAAGACACAAAATGCATACACGGGTTTAAATTTACTTTGACATATACGTTGACCTATGTATATTTATTGGGGAAACGAGGGAGAAGTACATAAAAGGATATGTTTTTGAAACTTTTGTATAAAATACAAACCAATTTTTTTTCAGCCGCCATTCCTCCAAAAAAACAAAAAAAGAAAAAACACATTTTCTCTTTTATCCATATTTTTTAAAACACTAATATCTTTCGATCTATAACTCCAAATTCGAAAATTCATTCACCAAATTTTTTATTTTTTCATGCTATTTATTTTAATACCACATTCAAGACGTAATTTCATAAAATCCGCTGTCGAAATTCACTATTGTACGAAATTCACTGTCGATATTCACTGATTTTCAGGATTCACCGGAGAGATCCACTGAGTGAATTTTGTGAAAAACGATGTAATTATATCGAACCAAGTCTCAAAACGAAGAGTATGAAAAAATAAAAAATTCAGTGAAATTTTTATCGCGTTTGGATTTCTAGATCAAAATATACGAGCGTTTAAAGATTGAGGAGGAAAGAGAAAAATGAAAAAAAAAAAAAAAAACAAAAAACAAAAAAAATCCCTCCCCCAGCAGGCGTCGGATGTTCTCTGTTTTTTTTTTTTTTCCTTCAAGCTATAAAATAACGTAAAAGTTGTCATCCTTCCTATAAAAAAAATATGACTTTTCTATTATTTATAAATATTTCAAAAGCTGTAATTATTCCTAATTTTCCAATATTTTTTTGGATATTTGTTTAAAAATTAAAAAAAAAATCCCTCCCCAGCAGGCGTAAGAAATCTTATTTGTTTATAAGGACATAAAATTAATAACTAGACAAAATTACCCTTTCTTCTATTCCAACGGATAAGCATAAGAATCATCTTCAAATCCCAAACCGGACTATGAGAAGAGATACGGACGGGAAAGGAGAGGATGGTGAATCTTCAAAATCACAAACGGAAAGATCAATGGTGGCTCGGAAATTCGTTGTTTATCATCAGGATTCCGGCTTTGACGTGGATTACGATACCGGCGATGGCTTTGAAGTAACTCCTCCTTGATTTTATTCAGATTCTTCATTTTTTTCGCCATTTTCTATCAATTCTTCATGATTTTATTTTTACGCCTTCGACGGGTACTCAAATTTCGATTGTTTTCACTCACTTCGTCCCCGCGGATCAAAAAAGTTTTATGGATGGGTTTTGGTACACTTATTGGAATTAGATCAAAGCTTAAGTCTTGGGAGGTAACATCCTCTTCTTTCTAGCTATTTTATTTATTTTGTTATCTACTCCATTAATTTATGGATGGGTTTTCAATACACTTGTTGGAATTAGTTAATTTGGCTCTTTTTGGTCGAGTTTTATGTTACCAAAGTTGATCGTAGAGTGTAGTTTGAAGTTTCCGCCTGGTATCTCGGCCATTTAGGCATCTTATCTTAGTGCGCATTCTCTTATTTTGGTGAATCAAGATAACCACAAAAGAGATTTGCAAAGATAAAGTTTCGATCTTCTCTCGATCCTTCAAATTTGTTTGCTTTTAGTGGATTCATATATGAATGTAAAAGAAGGAAACAAAGCTAGTAGTGTTGAAGATGAAGAATGACTCGCAATAGTTTGGCTTCCATTTCCAGGCTCAGTTAATTTTGAGAGAGATTTGGAGTGTGGTCTTTGTTTTGTTGATTTATGTGAGTTTCTTTGTATTCAAAGAATCATCAGAGGCATTTTCCAAATGGTCAAATGGTGTTTAGATTTAGTTATAGAAAAGAAAGTGCAAGACAAAGGCATATTTTTCTTTAGGCTTATAAGTTAACATCAATGGATGATGGTGGTTGTAATAGTAGTACTAGTTCAAGAAATCCAGCAGGCCAACTAAGCTGAAAAGGGTTGTGATTAAACTTAAATCTGCTGTAATTTCGGTTTTGTCATTTCTTCTGGCTGATCATACAATGGGATCTAGTTCTTGTAGCTCTAAATCTGCTATTTCTGTGACTTCCTACTAGGATTGTCAAGTGCTGTTAAAAGTGAAGTTTGTCCAAACAGAGGAATAGATACTTTCATGATATGCATCATACAATTTGGAGATTTTTTTCTTGAGAGTCTTCGTTGTATTGAACCGTCAGTCGTATGAATGTCATTTGTATTAAAAGTCAAAAAGATTTGTTATATATTTTTACAATGTAATGGAAAGTTTATACACTTTGCTTATATTGATATGTTATTTCACATGTTGAACACTATTGTGTTTTTGCCACTAGGATTGCAATTAGAGTTTTGATGGAGTAACATTGATGTCATCCATTTACAATTAGAGAATTGATGAAGTGACATTGATGTCGCTGATATGCAATTTGATACACAATTTTGGTAACTTTTAAAATAAGTGTAGTGTCATTCACAATAGGGTGTAATCGATCCGAGTCAAGTCGGTACTCCACTGGGCTCGAGCTTGACTCGACTAAAAAGTTTAGGCCCGATCGAGCCATAAAAGGAAAGATCAAACTCGACTCACTAAGTTTCTCGATATAGCTCGACTCGGCTCGTAAGCTCGATTATTTTCTTAGAATTCATTTAATTTTTAATAAAATATAACAAGATTGAGCTTGCCTCGTCTAATACTCGACTTGAATAATAAATTTATCAAATATGATTATTTAAATAATTATTAACGAAGCTCGATTAGCTTGCGAGGTATTCAATTACTATATTGTAAAGCGGAGATCGGCTTGATTAATTATTCTAGTAGCTAGCTTCAGCTCGAACTCAAAATATACCGAATCGAGTCAAACTCTCTTGTGAGTTGAGTACGAGTAGCTCACGAGTAGCCTCGACTCACTTACAACCCTAATTCATATGTCACTTCATCGTCAAATGTCAATGCATCATCACGTAGTTGCATTGCGGTGTCACTTCTTGAGGTGTATGCATCATCGCGGTGGTCAATGGATCGGGGGTGGTCAATGCATCGTGGTGGTCAATGCATCGCGATAGTCACTGTATCGGAGGTGGTCATTGCATCCGGATGGTCATTGCATCGCGGTGGTCAATGAATCGCGATGGTGAATGCATTGGGGTGGTCACTGCATCGCGTCGATGAATGCATCGTTGTGTCTCTGCATCGCGGCATCTCTGCATTGGGGTGGTCACTGCATCGCGGTGTCTCTACATCGCGGTGTCTCTTCATCGCAATAGCTCTACATCACGGTGTCTCTGCATTGTCAAATGCCATAACATCACGATGTCTCTGCATCGCAGTGTCTCTACAATGCGGTGTCACTTCATCACGGTGTCTCTACATCGTGGTGTCACTTCATTGTGATGTCTCTGCATCGCGGTGTCTCTACATCATCACATGTGACATCATCTTCACATGTCACTGAATCGTGATGGTCACTGCGTCCCGATGGTCATTGCACCGCGGTTGTCCCTTCATTGCGGTGGTCAATGCATCGGGATGGTCACTGCATGGCGGTGTCATTCCATCGCGGTGTCTCTGCATCACGGTGTCACTTCATCGTGGTGTCTCTACATCGCGGTGTCTTTGCAATATGGTGCCACTTCATCGTCATGTCTCTGCATCACGGTGTCTCTGCATCGCCAAATGTCATAACATCGTGATGTCTCTGCATCGCGGTGTCTCTGTAATGCAGTGTCTCTACATCGCGGTGTCTTTGCATCTCGATGTCTCTGCATCGTGGTTGTCAATGCATCGCGGTTGTCGGTTCATCGCGGTTGTCAGTGCATCGCGGTGTCTCCGCATCGAGGTGTCTCTGCATCGCGGTGTCTCCGCATCGAGGTGTCTCTGCATCGCGGTGTCACTTCATCGCGTTGTCTTTGAATCGTGGTGTCACTTCATCGTGCTGTCTCTGCATCGCGGTGTCACTTCATCGCGGTGTCTCTGCATCGCGGTGTCACTTCATCGTTATGTCTCTGCATTGTGGTGTCTGCGATCGCGGAGGTTAATGAATTGCGGTGGTCATCGCGGCCGCGGTGGTAAATGCATCGGGGTGGTCACTACATCGCGGTGGGTAATGCATCGGGATGGCCAATGCATCACGCGGTGGTCTTTGCATCGCGGTGGTCAATAAGTCGTGCGTCGCGATGTCTCTACATCGGGGTGTCTGCTGTGTATCGGGGTGGTCATCGCGATCACGATGTCACTTCATCAGCGGTGTCACTTCATCGCGGGTGTCTCGCGATCGAGTGTCTCTCGCATGCGGTGTGTCACGCCATTGCGGTGTCTCGCTATTTCATTGCGGTGTCTCTCGCGATCGTGGTGTCTCTGCGTCATCACGGTGTCTCTAATCGTCAAATGTTATAACATCGCGATGTCTCGCGTCGATCGCCAACTATTATAACATCGTGGTGTCTCGTGATCGCGGTGTCTCTAATCGCGATGTCTCGCATCGCGGTGTCTCTCTGATCGTCAAATGTTATTTTTTATAAACAAAATGTATATAAAAAAAAAAAAAAACCACCACCACACTTTCAATGTATAAACCTACACTTTCATTTTTTTTTATGTAAACAAAATGTATAATGTATAAACCTACACTTTCATTCTTTAAGCATATAGCATAAAGTTAAACAATATACACCACAGGAGGAATTAGAGAATACGCCACTGCCATACGTGTGTACCTACTTACATATCTACACATATATTTAAAACTTTGTGCGTGTATATATATTGTTTTTTTTTCTTTCTTTTGTCATTGAATTATTCATCAATCAAATTTTTTTTTTAAATTTCTAGCTATTGTATTACTGATATTCAAAAGATATTTTAAAGATTATGACTTTTATTTAGTATTTAAAATACGGAAAAAATTTTAAATTATAATTGATGAAGTAGTAGTACTAACAAGATAAAGTGTCAATGCTTCTGAAAAAAAAAAAAAAAAAAAAAAAAAACTAGCGGCAAATGAAGTTATGGAATTAGGGCTACAAACAAAGTAGAAAAAAAGGCCAAATAAAACACCAAAGTTGGAGAGACTAGCGTGAGATGTACGTACTCAATGATTTGTTATATTTTTGGGTCTTTTGTTTTTAATATTATTCCAAAAAAGTGGTGTTTAATTTGTAGCAGAAACTTGTCACATGATATTTTTGTCCATATTAAGAAATTTTAAATGACGTGTTGTTGTTGTGATTCTCTGTATCAATTTTTTGTGTTTGTTTCGTGACGTGTATGTTATTACAATAGTTAATAAAAATAGAAATTTACATTTATCTTCATTGAAAAAAATATATATTTTCTAATGAAATAAAGATTCACCTTAATCATTTGGGTGTATAAGAGTAGACGTAGTGGTTCAAGAGGAAAAACGTATTCAAAATCTACTTGGCAATTGATCAGTGATTCTATGGAGTATTTTCTTTATCTTATTCCTAATTTGAAAAGTTTGCTAGGAATTTGGTTGTCTCCAACAGCTTCTCTCCTACGATGACTATTTTCTTTATCTTATTCCTAATTTATTAATAATAATTCAATTATTTTTTTAATATTTTATTATCATTTCATTAATGATATTCGATTGATATTTTAGGTATTTCCTCCTCATATTTATAGCATTCAACCGTTATCTTAATTTTCGTAAAATCACGTATAATGATTTATATTTTGAGACGGAAAGAGTAATAAACAAATATTTCCATTTTCCACCTATAAAGCGTGGAAATGTTGACAAGAGGGGTGACATTTGCACACGGTCGGTTCATAATTTTGCTTTTTCCAACGTAAAACTAAATTACATATATGAAATTTTAGATTAAGATTAGAGTAGCCACGGTGGTATATTTTTATACCCTTTAAAATTGGGTTTAGGGAGCTTTGATCAATCCCAAATATACGGTGGCTGCTTTAATCTCCCTCTATCCCCAAATTTTGTTAAGCCATCTTTTATTAATAGAAATTTATTGCTGTAGACGCCTTTACTTCTCGATCTAAACGAAGAAATATGAATCAAATACCAGCTTCTCTATTTGAATAAACTCTAAGAAAATATCACGTGCAAACTCAATTAACAATCGACCGTGTAGCATCATGTCTCTTACATTGAAAACACGAGAGAAAAATACATGGATATGAAGTTGAGACATACTAAACTTGATAACTTGAGGTAACCAATGATGGATTTAATAATTTAGGTTAACCATTTTAAGGTAGATAGGATGGTGGAACCAAGTGGCAAACTCAAGTAGCACCGATTGACCTAAGTTCTAAGACGTTACTAGTGGCATCATAGCTGTTTACCATACACCGATGCAACCTCTTTAGTCCTTTCACTATCAGACATGACCAACTCTCACATGATGACACCTATATAGTCCTTTGTGTATCGCGTGTTGGAGAAAATGTGGAATTGAATTAAAATGAATTAAAAAATGATTTTATAATCATTTTATTCAAATGATTTTTGTAAGCGTATTTGGATATATTCTTGTATAGAATATATGTAATGTTTTATTAATTTCGAAAACTACGTGAGTCGTAGATGAATTCAGATTTGGAATCATTCAATTCGGATAACGAGTGAATGAGAAATTAACGCTTAAAGTCGGTTTGTTGGAAAATTGATGATATGTCATATTGGCCTATTGGCTTAAGTGTGTGTTATGAAAAGGAAAAATGGGAAGAAACTTTTCTCCCACATTGGTTGGAAGAAGGAAAAGAAGCAATATTTATATGATATTGTTTTAGTGTAGTTGGAATAAGAAACCAACATTATACACCGTTCTTACGCGGGCGCAGGGGGGTGCAAATCCAATCCGGATTTACCCTTGGGCTTGTGCACGCCCGCGTGTCCTGCGCACACGAATGCAGCTCGATTCGAAGGTTCACAGTCAGAGTTCGGTTGGTTAATTTTATTTCGATCTCATGAAGTTGTATCGAATTAATTTTATTTTCGATCATCAAGTGTATCGATGGAGTCTGGCTGAGGTGAGCCATCGCAAAAGGCCGCTTCTTTGAGACTGGTGAGGTGAGCCATCAGCAAGGCTGCTGCTGCTGAGACTGTTCCTTTCCAACATTTATGCGTGATTAAAGCTGAGGCTTTTGGCTTTCCAACATAATGCTGAAATTTATGACATTCAATTCGAGCTTAGGCTGTTCATTTTCCATCAGTTTTTCCATGTCCTCTACTATATATACGAGCTACATGAATGGGAATTAGATACAAGAAAAACACAGAATTACAACACCAGAAATTGCATACATATCATTCTTTTTCATTCTGTTCTTGCATCAAGTGAAGAGATACTAAAGCACTGTTAGAGTTCGCCGGTGTTCAGAGTTTGCGAGATCGCTTATTCGAAAGGTAATCGAGAATTCTGGGAGACAATTCTTTGCAAAACGGGTACATACTGGGGCAAATTTGTCTTAGGGGCGAGTTAGAGTCTCTCTCACCGGATCGTGCATATCCTTTCATTTCATTATGTATCTTTGTAATTCTTTATTTGAATAATAAAATTGTTGATTTTATTCGAGCTATTTATTTTAATTATACACGGGTGATAACAGCTTAAGACAAATTTTTGTTTTAGAACAGTGGTTCTAAATCATACCTGTGTGTAATCAAAATATCCTGACGAATTTTTTCACCTTTTTTATTTGGCTTAAACGCCTGTTTCTTTCTGCCTTTAAACGAGTTCAGCTCGTTTATTTGAAGAAGAAAAAAAAATTAACTCAACCTTGTTTTGACGAGTCAAAACACTCTTCACTCTGTTTTACGGGTTTTCAAAACCGAGTTGTTGTTCTTCTGATTAATGTTGATCTTACATTGCTCGGGACGAAATGACTATCATTAATGATGCGTCATTGACACCCACTCCAAGTCCTGCGGCAAATGGAAATGAAAATGTTGTTGCGGCTGGTGCTGCTCAAATGAAAAAAAAATGCAAGCACAGCTCGTTTATTTCGATTCTAGTCCAGCTCGTTTTACAAACCACTTCCTTTTTGGTATCGATTTCTGGTAAAATCGGTCCACTTCCTTTTTGGTATCGATTTCCGGTAAAATCGGTCCACTTCCTTTTTGGTATCGATTTCCGGTAAAATCGGTCCACTTCCTTTTTGGTATCGATTTCTGGTAAAATCGGTCCATCTCCTTTTGGGGTTTTCTGGTAAAAACTACCATCCGCTTTGGTGTTTTGATTATAAGTCGGAATGAATCTGAATTGAAATAAACAAATTTAAAGAGCTGATATTTGGAATAACAAGTTCAAACTTGTTGATATTGTTACGATTTGATAAACGGTTGGAGAATCGAGTTGAAATAAACTCGACCTTGTTTTGACGAGTCAAAACAATCTTCAATTTGTTTTACGAATTTAAAAACAATCTTCAATTTGTTTTACGAATTTAAAAACAATCTTTAGTAAGTTTTACGAGTTGAAAACATGCCCCAGTCTGTTTTATCAAGTTTGATTTTGAAGAGTTGAAGACAAACTTTACTTGGTTTGATATCGAGTTGATATAAAATGTGTTAAATATCATTTTTGGTATTTAAATTATCCTTTGAGAAAATGGTCGTTTAAAAATGAGCCTTAAAATTGTTTATCTTACGTTTGTGAGCAGAAATGGAATTTTATAATCGATGACTCTATTAGTGCGCCAATTCGGAGGAGAAAGCTCCAGGTTGCGGGAAGTGAAGTGGTTTTAAAACATGTCAAAATTGAGCTGACAGAGACCTCGAGGAAGAGGAATATGCTTGGGTTTGTAGACCTTTGGGGCTACCCGACATATGTGTGCGAACGGATCATCGTTTTTAGTTACCAACATCTCAAAGGTGAGAAAATAGTAATGTCAAATTCAACTACTTCCGATATCATTGGATGCGGTCATGTTCGATTGAATTTGGACGCCTGGGAGAGCATTGATTCTTGAGATGTCCTGCATGTGCCGGACTTATCGATGAATGTGGTTTCGCAAGCCGACTTGCCTACAGTGGTGCGTGTTGGTATTTGATACATACAAATTCGGACTAATAGATGAAGGCGATGTAATTGCTGAAGGAACGATAGATGGAGGTCTATGGATGATGGATCTCCGTGTTGTTACATAAAGTAGAAAATGTAATTTCTATTTTAGTATATGGAATAATAAATATTCTTAATGTGTATTGGTTCAAATAATTTTCTTATTATGTTTTGAACCGTTGTTGCCAGTTGAGGCGTATATGATTAATACGTTGCAAACGAGAAATAATTTCATATGACGAATGTACATAAAAATTATTTAATTGGCAGATTAATCATAAGGAAAATATGCCAAAATGTTTAGTGAAAACATCATTTTGACGTGCCGTGTAAGTTGGAGAAATTATCTTCATGATAAGATTCTCATTTTGGTGACGACTCGTAGAACTTTTATTCGTTGAATAAAAATCAAATGAACACCGAGGTGTTTTGATTTGAAATGCGTACCAGTGGTGGTACAAGTTGTTGAATCAATAAATAGTCTTTTTTATACCGCGAGTTGAAATATGACTAAAATTGAAATGGTTGGTGATACAATGTGGTGTCACAAGCCTATGGCATAACGATTAGGAGTGGAAATTATTTATTTCCTAATCTAAAAATGGATGAATATAAATCATTATGTCGAATGATTTATTAAACATGCCATAGATGTGTCAAAGCAAACATGACTTAGGCACGGTTTCTTCTATGGAAAGAAACATAGACATGTAAAAGTTTAAATTATACGAGTTGTGTGATTTAAATATTTATGCTAATGGAGAGTCGGTAAAGATTATTTATCGATCATTGTATAAAATAAAGTTGTGTCTAATTTTGCTAAAATAGCAAAGATAAGACAACAAAGGAGTTATAAACCTATAAGAATGAAGTTGGAAAAACAACTAAGCGAATAAACCTAGCAGAATCGTAGTGGAAAAAGTCTTCGCCACACTCTTTCTTTTGTTCATCGATTTTTCGGCAAAAGCTCTTTATTTTTAACAAAAGCCATTTGGTTTCAAACAAAAGGTCTTTGTCTTTAAACAAAAGTCACTTGATTTTAGGAAAAATGCTATTTATGCTAGTTTTATAGTCGGTGTTGATTGTTTTCAGATGTTATCTGAGAAATGCTGAATTTCAACCGAACTCTTAAAAGAGTTGGTTAAAGCATGGTGAATAGTTCGAGTTAATCTCCGAACTTGTGGGGGGAAGCGATAGTTTCCACCGATTTCATTCTTTATAGGTTTACATCCAACAGATGGATAAAGATCCCATATGAGTTGAGGGAAAGCTGAGAGCTTATCTACGAATACTTGGAAATGTGGGGGTGTTTAGCAAAGGTGGGAATACCTAAAACTAAACAATGTAAGGCCAGGATGGTAGCCAGAGGTTATCACCAAAAGAGGGTCTTGATTTCTTCATACAAATTCACTAGAAACTCGACTTTCGTCGATATGAGTACTTATCGTAGAAGTTGTGGTATGTAAGCTTGAAATCCATCAAATGGATATTAAGATTGTTGTCTTAAATAGTGAATTAGAAGAATATATGCTAATAATGAGGAGTACTCATGATATTATCATGAATACCAAAAAGATGCTGACTCGTAACTTTGATATGAAAGATATGGGACTGGCAGATGTAATTTTGGGGATTAAAATCTCCAGACTATCTGAGGGACTAGTGTTATCACAATCTCACTACATTGAATCCGTCCTGAGGAGATTCAGTGTTTATGATGAAAGTCCTGTGAAAACACCTATTGACTTAAGTCTTCACTTAGTCAAAAATAAAGGTGACCCTATGTCTCAGTTAAAATATTCTCAGATTATCGGTTGTTTAATGTACATAGCGAATTGTACTAGACCGGATATTGCATGTGCTGTGAATAAACTGAGCAGGTTTACAAATAATCCTAGTGAGGATCATTGGAAAGCGATATTACAGTACACGAGTACTTGAAATATTCAATGAATCTAGGATTAGAAAGATACTGAGATGCCAAGTGGATTTCTGATTCTAAAGAATTACAATTCACATGATTGGTAATGTTGCGGTGTTATGGAAGTCGACAAAGCAAACGTGCATTGCACTTGACATAGCTGGTGAAGAAGCTAAGTGGCTTCTAAATTTCCTAGAGGAGATTTCTTGTTGGACTACACCGATTGCTTCCACAGTGATAGCCAATCGGCTTTACACCGAGCACAAAATAGTTTGTATAATGGTAAGTCTAGACATATACGTCAATGACATGATACCGTTAAATAATTGATCTCTAGTGGTATGATTTCCATCAATTATATTGGATCGAAGGAAAATCTTGCAGATCTGCTTTCAAAATGTTTACTAGAGATCGATTGTCAGTTTTGACACTCATAATGGGACTTAAGCCTATTGAAAGATAAGCTTTGTAATGGTAACCCTACCATGTTGACTGGAGATCCCAAGATCATGGTTCAAAGGGACAACTAAGTAATGAAGCTGTTGATGAACACTTAACCATTCTGTGAATAAAAGTGTTGTCTGCCAGAAGTGTGAAAGATAATTGAAAACTTTTAATGATTCCTATTACTTGATTAAATTTGAGTGGGGTATGGCAGAATACTCTTGATAGGAGGTCACCTATGTAAGTGCGAAGTGGGGCCGCTTCAAAGAGAGTTTAGAGGCTAGAATTCTCTAACGCACTTTCACTAAGGCAGGTTCAAAGCCAGAAGCTACCTCTCCTGATGCAATATTTTTCTGCCAGAATCTCTTCAGGGTCTGCATCTGCATTAATTTCTATTCATGTGGGGGATTGTTGGAGAAAATGTGGAATTGAATTAAAATGAATTAAAAAATGATTTTATAATCATTTTATTCAGTGACTTTGTAAGCGTATTTCGGTTATATTCTTGTATAGAATATATGTAATGTTTTATTAATTCTGAAAACTACGTGAGTCGTAGATGAATTCAGGATTTGGAATCATTCAATTCGGATAACGAGTGAATGAGAAATTAACGCTTAAAGTTGGTTTGTTGGAAAATTGATGATATGTCATATTGGGCCTATTGGGCTTAAGTGTGTGTTATGAAAAGGAAAAATGGGAAGAAACTTTTCTCCCACATTGGTTGGAAGAAGGAAAAAGAAGCAATATTTATATGATATTGTTTTAGTGTAGTTGGAATAAGAAACCAACATTATACATCGTTCTTCTACGCTGGCGCAGGGGTGCAAATCAATCGGATTTACCCTTGGGCTTGTGTGCGCCAGCGTGTGTCTGCGCATTACGAATGCAATTTCGATTCGAAGGTTCATAGTCGAGTTCGGTTGGTTAATTTTATTTTACCATCGAATCGAAGTCATATCGAAGAAACTTTGAACAATTTTATTTTCGATCATCGAATCAAGTCAGACATTTATGTCAGTAGAAATCGCTTTGAGCGACTTCGATCTCTTTGAGGTGAGCCATCGCAAAATTTCTTCTTCGCTTCTTTGGCTATTCTTTCCAACATTTATGCGTGATTAAAGCCGAGGCTTTTGGCTTTCAGTTCAACATAATCTTCGAAATTTATGACATTCAATTCGATTTGTGAAATTTATTCATTTTCCATCGCAGTTTTCCATGTCCTCTACTATATATCTGAGCTACATGAATGGGAATTAGATACAAGAAAAACATGAATTACAACACCGTAAATTGCATACATATCATTCTTTTTCATCTTTGTTCTTGCATCAGTGAAGAGATCTTGAAGCTTTGTTAGAGTTCGCGGTGTTCGAGTTTGCGATCGCGCTTATCTCGAAAGGTAGTCGAGAATTCACAGGAGACAATTGTCGCAAAAGCGGGGTACATCTGGGGCAAATTTATCTTAAGGCGAGTTAAATCTCATTTCGGATCGTGCATATCCTTTAATTTCATTATGTATCTTTGTAATTCTTTATTTGAATAATAAAATTGTTGATTTTATTCGAGCTATTTATTTTAATTATACACGGGTGATAATATCGCGGTTGTCTACCACACGCCAACTATGTCTCACACTTCTATAGTCCTAAAATTAACTCATACAGGACCTCTATAGTCCTTTGTGGTATCGCAGTTGACAACCCGACACCAATTAAGTCTCACACCTCCGTAGTCATTTGTGGTATCATAGTTGATTACCACACACCAATTAAATCTCACACCTCTATAGTCTTATGTGGTAAGTCTCACAGGATGCTAATCTAATATCTACATTAGATATAAGTTTGACTCAAGCTTAAAATTTTCGAGCTCGGTTCAAATTACTCTTCCACATAAAAAACATTCCATTATTCCAATATGTATCATGTTGGTTATTATGTGTATCTATCTATGTGTATATAAACTATATTGAGAATACATACAAGAAATGTAATAGAAATTTAGAATATACTATACGTTTTTGTCGGTTGACGTAAAAGATAGGGGACGAGAGCTTTCAAAGGGAAATTTGATAACTTATCCTATAACTTAAGTCAATTTTAGAAGGTTTAATAATAATAATGAAAGAATATTATAGTAATAATAATACTACAAAATTAGATATTGCCATTACTTTGTTGGAAACACGACAGCTATGACAGCTCTTTTACTTTCTTTCTTCTCTCATCCACGCACGCAACTGGACATTGGACATTAAACCTAACCGCTTTAAACCTATATTTTGTCATACACTCATTATTTTTTTGATTTTTTTTTATAGATTATTGTCCAAAAGGATAAACTAATATATTTATTAGGTTACAAGTACATGATTGATTAGAAAGGACAAAATTTAATTAACATTACCAAAATACCCTTTTCCTACTTAAACCTAATTAATCCTTCCATCATCATTCCAAATTGCATCTTCTTCTTCTTCTCCAGCCGCATCTTCTTCTGCTTCTTCTCACAAAATTGCAGACAAAACCTAATTAAACCTAATTGAAAACCAGCTGCATCTTCTTCTTCTAATTCTCAAAAAGAAAAGGTCAGCCCATTTTGGTTCCAAATTGTTCAGAAGAGCTCAGGGACTTGAGTTCCAAAATTGATCGGTGCTTCAACCCATGAATTGATGGTGACGAGTGGGAGGCAGCGGCGACGGCATCAACAGCGGTGGCGGTGGGAGAAGTGATGGTGGAGGAGGCGGACATGGCTGCAATTTCAGAAGCTATTGCTCTTCTTTTTTATGACCCAGATGGCGGCGGCAATAATTGATGGCCGGCTGAGTGGCTGCCATAGATGGGGCGGTGATGAATTTCTTTCTTTGTGTCGACTTTGAACCGTGCTCTGTTGTTGTTTTTTTCTGATCGTTATTCATAATCAAATAGTAACATGGAAGATTGAAGCGATCGTTATTTTTTTTTGCAAAGATGGTGCGATTGTGTTGCAGCAGGAGGAGTGGTGACGATTTATACGAGGGCGGAGGAGGAGGAGGGCGGAGAAGGAGGGTGAAGGAGGTGACGGCGGCGGAAGGTGGATTTGCAGCAATTTTTTTTTTTTTTTTTTTTTTTTTTTTTTTTTAGAAACTTTAGGGTTTAGTAATGTTACTATTAAGTTGCAGAAGTTACTACATTTTTTGTTGTAAATTTTACGGGTTGTTACTCTTTGATTATGAATATTACGACCTTTTTATGGGTTATTTCTTGTTTTTATTGGATGTTCTGACATTTTACAAGAGTGTTACATTACTTGTTTTTGTACATTACATTACTTGGTTTTAGGGTGTTACTACATTTTGATTGGATATTCTGACGTTTTATGGACTATTACTACTTATTTCTTGGGTGTTATTGTATGTTTTCGTGGATGTTACTACATTTTTCGGTGTTCTTCTGCGTGTTTAATGTGTAAAAGGGTATTTTTGTCCATTTATTATGAATTTGTCTTTCTAATCACAAAACGTGTAAGAACGTCCTTCTAACTCCATTTTTGATTTTTTTGTCATTCTTCTAAATTTCTCTCCATTTTTTTTTATTTATACACTCATTATTTTGAACTTAATACTACTAAACACATATTCCTCCCGTTTCTTTTTATCTGTTACATTCAGAATATGCTCTGTTTTTATTTATATATCATTTTATATTTCTAATTCATCATTTATTACTCTTTTTTTTTTTCCTCTTTTACAAATAAAGTATTTACATCTCAAATAAAAAAACATATTTACAACACTAAAAACTCATTTACAAACAAAGTATTTACATCTCTAATAAAAAAATATATTTTCAATACTATAATTCAGACATATTAATCACTTTCTTAATATGTATGAATTTTCTTTCAAGACACATAAAAGAAACGGAGGGAGTACTATTTAGCTAGGTTTCTAATTTTTATTTTGGCGGAAAAGATAGTACAATATATGTATTTATGTTATGCCTTATGTTGTATTTTTTTCATTTTTTTAAATTTTTTTTTGTTGGGAAGGGAACTTCACTTTGAGAAGTTTTTGTGTGATAGTAAGTAGTAACTCTGGTCTAAAATATAAGTCATCTTAGCATTTTTAATTCATCCTATAATATAAGTAATTTTCACATTTCAATGCTATAATCAATGCTCCTATTTACCTATTTCAATGCATGACTTTTCATCCTCCATGTGCTACGTGACTGCCCCTGAGTGAAAGATATTTGGAATAACTGCGTATCCAATTAAAGCATGGATTGTTTTTTTGCTGCAAATAGTGAGGAGGAATGGCTGCACTTAAATATTGGGAAGGAACGGCGTTCTTCGAACCTTGACAAAAGATGGAAGTATGTGTGGTTGGAGGCGGTCTACGGAATTTGGATGTGGAAATAAGATTATTCATGGGAGCAGTGTGGAACGCCCACCATCTTATGTTTTCCTGTCGAAAGTTGTTGAACGTGCAAAGAATATTCGGTTAGCATGGTGCTTAGATTAGACACAAGTATTTTCATTTCTCAGTTTTTCTTTGGTACATTTGGAGACCATGTACAGTTCCTTGTTTTTGCTGCCTTTGATGGCTAATCTAAATAAAATGACCTCCCTTGAAAAAAAAATTCCAAGGGCATTCTAGTCTAAAACTATCAAAATTAGATCATTTATTGAGCTTCCTAATATGTGTGTCAAAATATAGAGTGATTTATATTTTGGACCGGATGTAGTATATCTATTTGTACCAAATTGACAGCTATGCAGTGGCGGAGGCAGGATTGCAGTTCGGGGAGGGGGCACGATCAAATGTCGGGAATAATATATGTTGTTGTTACTTCGAATTTTAAGAGATTTCAAATAAGTAATTGTTAAAATGTTCTATAGCTCCAAATATATATTGATATTTTTTTTTATTAAAGCTAAAAAAAGGGAAAAGTTTGGAAAAAAATAAAAAAATATATTAGTATCTTTTATCATAGCTGGAGAAAAAAAGTAAAATATATATTGATATTTTTTTATTAAAGCCAAAAAAGGGAAAAGTTGGGAAAAAATAAAAAAAATATATATCTTTTATCATAGCTGGAGAAAAAAAGTAAAAGTTGGGTAAAAATCAATGAAGGGCCAGGGTTTCGAACCTGCGCAATAGCTATTAAAATTGAGACAATAAACCATTCTGCCACAAAGGAAGTTACAATATTTTAGGCAAACAATGTATATACCGAATGTTTAAGATATTACTACTTGACAAGAGCATTTTGGTCGTTACGAATATCCGAGGGGGGCCACTTAGCCCCTCCTAAGTCTTTTGTATCTCCGCCCCTGCAGCTATGCAAATCTGAATTTACACAGTTTGAAATCAGTTTAGAAATAAAAATTGTAGATCTTGCCATATGGGTGCACTCCGCATATTTTAGAAATAAAAATTGTAGATCTTAAGAACAAGTTTTAAGACACGAATTCGTCGATATAACATCAATTAAGCAGTATACATTCCCAATTTCATTAATTAGACGGGGATTTTTTCAACTTTAACATGACTTGGCTATGAGATGTTTAGCTGCTCGTTAAAAAGCTAGAAATAACAATCAAAGAGAAGATTAAATCCATAAAACAAGAAGGGAAACGCTATTAATTTTACCAAAATTGCAGAAAAGTTGTGATTACATCAAGCTCCATCAACACCCATGTCAATTGGTGAAGAACAAGAACCAAAATGCAAAAATCCAAGATAGTTTAGCTATGATCTAAGCTAAATTATATTTAATCTAAGAGGATTTGGTGTCGAAGTGAATCTAGGGATGAAAAGGGAAATGGGTCAACCTAGGAGAGCTATGTGTAAAAGTGTAAGTACGAGAGTATGTGAAAAAAGTGTGTAAAAAGTCTATGCAAAAATCTATTTATAGGTTCCAAAAAATGTGCATGTATGGTTTGGCATGCGCTGAAAGTGTTATGTGGCTTGCTGTAGCTGCTGCTCCTCCTTAGCGTGCGCTGATTCCATACTGAGACTTGCTGATCCTCTGGTTGCTCCTTTGGCGCATGCTGAAAGTGGCAACTCCAGAATTGAACATTCTATTCGGTTCTTGGCTTGCTCTAAACACTTTGGCGCACGTTGAAGGTTACCAAACTCCAAATTCTTCACTTTTCTTCATTTCTTATATCCCCAAGCTTTGGTTTCACCTTTCTAAGCATCATGTCTTGCCTCCCGGGCTTACGATCACCTATATCCTGCATCATAACATCTAAACACATACCGAGCATTACTCTGCAAGATAACTAGGGCTCGAATAGGGTCAAAAACACCATACAATGCCGAGTTTTTCCATCTATGTGACGGTTCACCTCAAAGTGAGTGCTCAATGCAATATTGCCCTATAAAGGTCTAAAACTACCCAAAATAACCAAAAGTGTCGTAGACTGGGGTTAAAACATGCACCGGAGCATATGAAATTGACTCTCAACAATAAGCCAAATCCCATGAAATGAGAGGCTTAGAATGTGTTGAAACAGTCAACTTTAGCGTGAATTTCGGATACGCTCCGGTGTGATTCACCGGGAGCTTATTACATCTAAAAAATTAATAAGAAATTATTGCGTAAAGCTGGTTTAAAACATGTGTGGAGAGAAGTTGAAGGTGTGATCAACTCAACTGTTATTACGGATCGATCAAGAAGTGATGGTGATTGTGAGTAAAGATAAAAGTATAACAAGTAAACAAACACAGAAACAAGAAGAACACAGATTTAACGTGGTTTCCGGCAATGTGTCGACTGCTCCACGGACAAACGAGGATATTTTATTATCATTAGAAAATTACATCAAGTTACAATTAATACAGATGGTATTTATAGCCTTGGGAATCCAACCCTAACCGACTAAACAGCCAACCCAGTAAATGACTGAAATACCCCAGAAGTAACTTAGATAAAACCCAAACATGCGTGGACGTGTTTCAAGTCTCTTGAGGCTCGGCAGACTTGTCTTGATGAGCTTGCCATCGCAGGTGATCAACCTCGTTGAACTTGCCCTGGTGAACACCATACTTCAATAGATGCTTTATACATTACTGACCAAAACATGTTTCCAAACCAGACTCAATAGCATAGTTTAAGTCACCATTACAAATCTCCACCTTGACTTCAACTTCATGCAAACTGACCAGATGCACAACCAAGTGCCAGATGCACAACCAAGTGCCAGAAACCCTCTTTGTCTTCATATTTGAATACCTCAGCAGACCTCCACCTTCAGCTGAGTATTCCCAGATTCAAATTAACAGCTTTGGATATTCAGCAAGTCCAGACACAACTGAAACTTGCTCCTTGGAACTGGTTTAATGAACATATCAGTAGAATTCACATCAGTGCTGATCTTTTCCACTTTAACCCTCCTCTCATTCCTCAGAAAATTGTACCTCACATCAATATGCTTGGTTCTCTCATGATGAACCTGATCCTTAGCCAAACATATTGCACTAAGACTGTCACAATACAATCTAGTCAGATCTTGATGCAGAATCAGATCATTGACTAGCCCTTTCAACCAGATTGCCTCCTTTGTTGCTTCTGTCAGTGCCATATTCTCTGCTTCAGTAGTTGATAATGTCACTTTACCCTGTAAAGTTGCCTTCCAACTTACCACAGACTCACCCAAAGTAAACACATACCCAGTCATAGACCTCCTGCGCCCACATCAAGAGCATAATCGTAATGACATGTACCTCGTGACAAAACATTGAGTACCACCTCCATAAATGAGTCCAATATCGATGTACCCTAAGGTACTGAATATCCTCTTTTATCGCTTTCGGTGTTCCTTTCGAGTTGATCCATAAACCTGCCGACAACACTAACTGCTATGCGAGCCAAATCAGGCCTAAGATGAGACCATGACATACATTAGGATCGCCTCTTGCACTAGCATATGGAACCTTAGACATGTATTCTTCCTCTTCAGCTGACTGTGAAGCAAACACAATAGACAGATGTAGATTTGGTGCCATTGGAGTGTCTATAGGTTTGGCTGCTGACATGCCAAACTTGGATAGTACCTTTTCAATATACCCCAGCTGAGACAAGAACAACTTCCCCTGCTTCCTATCTCTATAGATCTCCATCCCCAAACTTTTCTTTGCATTCCCCAAATCCTTCATCTCAAATTTAGCTTTGAGCAGATTCTTCAGATCTTGAATGTCATACTTGTTTGCAGCAGCTATCAGCATTGTTGGAAAGGTGTCCTAAACCCAATCGGGTTGGACCGGATCCGACCGGGTCGGGTCATCTACAGTCTATTTAGTTCATGTAATAACTTTATTATGATTAATAAAAGCACTTATGTTATTATATATTGTTTATCTTCATATTATTTGTTGTATATATATATAGTAACGTCCCTAGTATCAATATGTGATAGAGAAACCATGATAGTGATTATGGATGATGAGATCTCTAATCATCATAACAAGGTTGGTACTTAAATGTCTCTAGTCTTATGTATTATCAAATGGGACATTGATAATATAATCAGACTAGCACGTATTGGATGTCTTCTATCTTTTAGAAGGTAGGGATAGATCTCGTCTATCGAAGTGTAGGGACACTTGGACTGTACGTGGACGTGTATTAGAGAATGCGTACGTTAGACTGATCCACTTACATTAAGTGTCACACTATGTGGCGGTTGTGTAATTATCCTTTTGACCGGAGTCTTCATGGCATCACGGTGTGGATTGTCATGCTTTGACACTATTGAGATTTCTCCTAACCACGGGGCGATCATGCGGTAATGATTGGGTATGATATTGAAGCATGCGGAGTATACATGATTGGTCGTCCGGGAATCGGGTATCCTATGATGGGGATCGAATATCCGAAATGGCCTTCTTATAAGGAATGTCTAGCTCTCGAGAATCTTTGCTTTTGACTCTTCCGATAATTGGGGGTCACGGTGTGTTGCTAGACGCTATCCCGTGATCGTTAGGTATGAAGGGCATTTTAGTAAATTGCACTTTGTGTCTACGGCCAACATACTCGGAAGCCTATCGGGTCACACACATATGAACATCGAGTCGGATTAAAATGCGGTTATAGTTGATAACCAAATAAGAAAAGTTTATCTCTAGACTATAAAGTTTATAGTGATAAATTAATATTGTGGTATTTATTTATTATGAATAAATAAAATACAAGATATTAATTATATACAAATTATGTTAATTAAAGAATATTCGGAAGTCAATCTTTTGGGATATGGGGCGCCACTTTTGATGTGTATAAGATTCACTTGGATTGTGCACTTTAATTAATAAGATTGCCATAATACTAATATAGGATATTAATTAATTTTGGAAAAATAGATTTATGGTAATAAGATAATTATAATCAATATAAGATATTGGCAAAATAAATTGTAATTAAAGAGATAAATCAATCTAGTTGATTTTCCTTATTTTATTGGGAAAATGTTTTCTTTTCCTACACACTAATTGGGGCGCCACCTTTAGCTATAAATAAGAGGTGGGTGTCAAGCTCTTTTGTATATCACAATTACAAGAGTTCATAATTCTTGTGTAAAATAGAGAGCTATTCATAGTGAGTTTGTGAGGGAAGAAAAGGTCCGGTCTAGCAGCCGGAGTTTTTCCGATAGCAATCCAAGGAGGATTCCGGCAAGGGGTTCGTGTGGATTAGCGATAGAGGCCGGACGCGTGGACGGCTTGCGCACTGAACTAATCTCCGTTGACGGTCAAAGCGACGATCTAGTAGATCATCAAGGTATAACCGTCAAACTACTTAACGTGTTTATTGCATTAAACGAAGAACAATCTAGAAAAAGGAAATCAAATTTTAAATTCCGCTGCGTTAAACTAGTGATTTCCTAACAAGCATATCATCTACATACAGCACCAGATAGATGATTGACCCATCCTTCATCTTGTTGTGATAAACACAGCAATCATAAGGACTCATGCTATAACCCTGCTGAATCATATAGCTGTGAAACATCTTATACCACTGCCTTGGAGCCTGCTTAAGTCCATATAAGGACTTCTTCAACTTGCACACATATCCTTCTTTGCCAGGAACTTGGAAACCCTCTGACTGAGTCATATAAATCTCTTTATCTACATCTCCATGTAGAAATGTTGTCTACACATCCAATTGCTCAAGTTCAAGATTCTGATGTGCCACTATTGCTAACAGCACCCTGATGGAAGTGTGTCTGACCACTGGAGAAAATATTTTTTCATAGTATACCCCCTCTTTCTGACTGAACCCCCTAGCAACCATACGTGCCTTATATCTAAAACCCTCAGCAGATGTCATTCCTTTCTTTTTCTTGAATATCCATTGACAAGTTACCACCCTCCTGTCTTGTGGTAGTTTGACCAGATCCCAAGTCTTATTCTTCTGAAGTAACTCCATTTCTTCTCCCATAGAAATAAGCCATTGGGATGCCTCAGAACATGTCATAGCTTCCCTGTAAGTGTTAGGTTCAAAACCATCCACTTCTTCAGCTACCTGTAGTGCATATCCAACCATATCCTCCTCAAACCCATATCTTCTTGGAGGTCTGATATTGGTCCTCCTAGCTCTACTGAGAGCTATACCCTGCTGACCAACATCAGTAGTTTGAGGGGAGACTGGCTTGGATCCTGTTCTGGATCTGCTGACTCTTGATCGTCCCCTGCTGATTCCTTTAGTCCAACAGGCTCTGCTTGAAGCTCCACATGTTTGTCAATATTCTCAGTCTCAGATCCAATTTCAGATTCAGATGTGGCTCTCACAGATGAGTTAAGCATAGAGTTTTCATCAAAAACTACACTCCTACTGAGTATAACCCTATTTTCAGTTGATGACCCGATTCTATACCCCTTAAATCCATCTCCATATCCAACAAGCACACCCTTCTTGGCCTTAGGATCCAATTTGCCCTCACTGACATGATAATAGACAGTGCTTCCAAAAACCCTAAGTCCAGAGTAGTCTGCTGACTTTCTTGACCAAACTTCAAGTGGTGTTTTAAGTTTGATCCCAGTGTGAGGCCTCTTATTGATTAAGTAGCAGGCTGTACTGACAGCCTCCCCTCAAAATCTCCTTGCTAGACCAGAATTAGAGAGCATGCACCTTGCCTTCTCCAGAAGAGTTTGATTCATTCTTTCTGCAACACCTCTGCTGTGGAGTATCTCTTACGGTATGGAGCCTAGCAATGCCTTCATTCTTGCAAAATTCATCAAACTCTGACCAACAGAATTCTAGTCCATTATCAGTTCTAAGTCTCTTGATCTTCCTCCCTGTCTGTTTTTCAACCAAATCCTTCCACTGCCTGAAGTTCTTGAATGCTTCACTCTTGTGTTTCATCATAATTACCCAAACCATCCTTGAATAATCATCTATAAAAGACACAAAATACCTGTGACCACCCAATGACTCCACCCTTGAAGGTCCCCAACAATCAGAATGGACATAATCAAGTGTCCATTTTGTGATGTGGATTGCTTTTGGGAACTTGCTCCTATGTAGCTTCCCAAACACAGAGTGTTCACAAAATCCCAGTTCCTTGACCTTATGTCCCCCAAGTAGATCAGACTTAGACAGAATTTGCATCCCTCTTTCACCCATATGACCCAATCTCATATGCCACAACTTACTCAATTGTGACTGGTGAACCTCTGATAATGCAACAGCAGCATAACATGATACAGTAGACCCTTGTAGTATGTACAATGTCCCCTGCCTGATACCCTTCAGAATCACACATGAACCCTTATAGACATTCACCACTCCACTTTCACCCCTCACTTGAACCTTTTGATGTCCAGTAGACTAAGGGATATCAAATTCTTGGTTATTTATGGAACATGCCTAACCTCATTCAATGTGCAGAATTTACCATCATGTGTCCTAAGTTGGATTGATCCAATCCCAACTATTTTACAGACCTTGCTGTTGGCCAAGGAAATATGACCTCCATCAACCTGCTGATAGGTTGAAAACCACTTCCTGTTTGGACACACATGATAAGATGCCCCAGTGTCCAGAATCCACACATCTCTGTGCCCTACTGACTCTGAAACTGCTAAGGTCAGATCTTCTTCAGAGTTGGTGTCATGTTCTGCCAAAGCAACTGTACCCTGCTGAGTACCCTGGTGCTTCTTCCTCTTTGGACATTCATTTTTCCAATGTCCCTGCTCCTTGCAGTAATTACAGATGTCCTTAGCTTTAGGACCCTTGGAATTCTTTTTGAACTTCTTCTTTCCAGAATTTCCTGACCCCCTGCTGACTCCAATGGCCACCAACCCAGTAGACTGACTATCTGTTCCAGATCCAGATGCCTTACGGCGTTACTCTCGAGCATGGAGTGAAGATCTTACATCCTCCAATGATACTGAGTCCTTCCCAACAATAAAGGACTGCACAAAGTTCTCATATGATGCAGGCAATGATACAAGTAGATCAATGCAGCATCCTCATCTTCAATCTTCACATCAATATTCCTTAAATCAAGCAATATTGTGTTCAGCTGGTCTAGATGATCCCAGTTGAGTACCCTCATGCATCCTTAAACTAAACAGACGATGTTTCAACAACAACTTGTTGGTTAATGACTTAGTCATATACAGACTCTCAAGTTTGGCCTACAACTTCTCAACAGTGTCCTCCTCAGCAACCTCTGTGATAATATAATCTGACAAGCACAACATAATTGTTGAATGTGCTTTCTCCTCCAGACGGGCTCTCTCAGCAGCACTTCTTTCTGTTGATTTAGACCAGGGACCCCATAATCCCTGTTGACGGGTCTGTTTCCGCCGGTAGTATTTTAGATGGCAAATTTGGAGGAGGATATCTAGCTTTTACGTGGTGTTCTCCGATCAGTGAGGGCGTCGCCGCCGGATGGAGGTGTTTTCCGGTGGCGGTCACAGTTAATAGAGGCAGGCAATAAATGAGAGAGAGAAACGTAATGATGCTTAGAGTAATAAATGCAACAGAGTCCTCCTTTTATTAATGTCAAAGTGGGGGTATTTATAGGGAAGGGATAAAGCTGTAAAGCCTACACGTGCTAGCGACGCCGGTGCCCGACAGATGGCAGTTGGCGCCGCGTACTATCTAAGCTTATGAACTTTCCATTAACTTGTACTGAGTTTCTCCTATACATGGGCCCGCAGTGCTGCAAGGCGGCCCTCTTATGTTGAAGATGCTGGCGGGATGGCCAAGGAGTTGGTGACGTCGCGCGTTCTTGTGCGGGGAGGTAGTTTGACTTGTTCCTTCCGGCGAGTTGACCGAGGATAATGGGACCGTGTCAGGTTCCGTATCATCACCTGTTGTTTCAACAAAGCACACATCTTGATCTGCCACAGACTAAAACTGTTCCTTCCTGTAAACTTGTCAATCTTAACATTTAAAGCAGACATCTTTCTCACCAGAAAAGCTTGTGTAGATCCCAAATCCTAGCGTCAATTATGACCTTGGTGCCAATCAACCTTGCTTAAAACAGATAAACAGATTTCTTGATTAACCTGGACTCTCTGATACCAGTTTGTTATTACGGATCGATCAAGAAGTGATGGTGATTGTGAGTAAAGATAAAAGTATAACAAGTAAACAAACACAGAAACAAGAAGAACACAGATTTAACATGGTTTTCGGCAATGTGCCGACTACTTCACGGACAAACGAGGATATTTTATTATCACCAGAAAATTACATCGAGTTACAATTAATACAGTCTAACCGATTAAACAGCCAACCCAGTAAATGACTGAAATACCCCAGAAGTAACTTAGATAAAACCCGAATAAACATGCAGCAGACGTGTTCCCCAAGTCTGCTGAGGCTCAGCAGACTTGTCTTCAGTAGGCTTGCCATCAGCAGGCTGATCAACCCTGCTGAACTTGCCCTCAGATGAACACCAGACTTCAGCAGATGCTTTATACATTGCTGACCAAACATGTTTCCAAACCAGACTCAGTAGCATAGATTAAGTCACTATTACATCAACTTTCCCATATTGAAAAAATGGGAGACTTGAGCTCCATATTTAAGAGTGTGTAAAACTCTTATAGATGTGCCTCAAAAGGCAAGGCACTTTTGTGCAGGAGGGAGTACTGTACTTATATAATTCCACACGCGTGCGCCGCCGCCATCCGTCCGTCGTGCTCCGGCTCGGGCTCGGTTGTTACTATTATTATTGTGGACAAAATTTCTTTATGAAATTAACCAAAAAATAATTTTTAATTAACAGTTAATGTTGAAGGGGGTTGGAAGGTTCCAGAATAATGTGGAAACGCGGTAATTAAGTCGGTCAAACTTGCTTAGTTAGCATGTGACTAATTTCGGCCGAAATTAACTTTTCTTGATGGAAAAGTCGTGTCAGCCGCGTCATGATTAAGTAATCCGACCAATTAGAATTTAAACGACATGTCATCCTCAATCAGAAGCGAAGATTAAGTCGGATAATGAGCTTAATCAACGAGATTAAGCAATTCGGCCATAATGACTTTTTTCAGTGGAAAAGTCATCCGACTTAATGATGTCGTCCGGCCAATCAAATTCGAACATTGACTTATCATCTTCACTATATAATAAACCTCGTGGATGAAAGTTAGAGCATCAGTTTTTCTCTTGTGTCTTCCACTACAAAATCAAAGAGTCTCTCATATAGTTCTACATCGTGAATCGAAGAGAAGTCGGATCACTATGTAAGTTCGCCGGAGCTCGGATTTTTGAAGTGCATCTAAATCCGAGACGTAAGCCGTTGTATCTTGGAGGCAATTGCTACTGCCGTGGGCTCCATATCAGATTAATCTATCTTAAGAAAAGAGTAATATACTCGCCTCAGTTTGATCTCTAGTCCTTTTTTTTTGCACTATACTTTATTTTCTTATCGTTTCGAGTCAGATCTGTATTGTACTATTTCTTTTATTAGATCTATGTAATAAAACGAACTTTCTTTCCGTGTTATTTATTTTCTCTATTTATTTTATCCGTAATTATTTTCGTTAATTTTTACGGATCTGTTCCGTAAATTACTCCACACACGATACACCTTTTTTCCAACAACCTTGTCTTTGAGGCTCGAATGTGAATGTTTGATATTATGTATCGACTTCTTTCGGGAGAAAAAAATTATGTACATGTACAGTACTCTTTGCAAACCAAAACACTAAGATATAACTTCTAATTTATATTCTCCACGAATCTTTAAGGGCGAGACATTGGACGACTTTCGGGCTGAGACTCAACCTTTACTTATTGATATGAGTTACAAAAATGTTGATTGATACAGAGTCCTTAAAATGTGTAATGATATTTTGTTGTAACACTTTTATATAAAATTGTATATCTAACCACAGTCAGATTCCAACCCATGTTCTATACCTGACCTCTGTTCCCCTTTTATTTAAAGACCAGCAAATTGTAGCCATCCAGCTGGTCACTAGACTTTTTTTTTCTCCTTCTCTGCCCTCAAGTTTCCTCCACTTCCAATCTTTCTCTTTCCTTCATGTAAATTTTCTTTTTGTGGATGAACAGTCGTAGACCACTTGCTTCAGTCCCTGAACTATTCCGCTACTAGTTTGTTCAATTGATTGAGCAATGATGTAGATAGAGTGATTAAAAAGAAAGTAAAGGGTGTCTTTGAATTTCATTACTTCCTCTCTCTTTTTTTCTTGGGTTTTTTTATTACCTCTCCTCTCTTTTTCCACTTGGTTTCATTCATGGGCTCAAAGGTAGAGGAAGTTTTTAAAAAAGCATAAAGATGGAGTATCCAAGAAAGAGAATAACATCTTGTTGCATTTTTGCATACAAAACTGTGAAAGATGGGCTTATTCTCAACAAGAAGTACTTTTTTTCCACTATATGTAAAATCTAGTGACTGAGAGAGAAAGAAAAAGAAATGACCTTTTACTTCAGCTTTTTGCACAGTAAGCAAAGCTAAAAGACAGCTGTTTCTTGTGCCCTCTTTTTGACAATCTTCTTTCACTATATACTCAACAGCAAAGATAAAAAGAGTAAAGAGGGTTTTTTTGATCCATCTAAAACAACTCTGTTTTAATCATGAAGAGGATTGGTAGCTCTGATTCTTTGGGTGGTTTGATGTCCATTTGTCCAACTCTTGCTGGTACTTTAATAGTCCCTTTTCTCTATTTACTCTGTTTTTGTTTCACAATGTTTCATTTAATAAGCATGTTTTCCTGTCTCTTTGGCTTTCAGATGATGAACAAATCCAAGGTAATAATAGCCATGTGTATTCAAGTGAGTTTCAGTCAATGTTAGATGATGAAGAACCAAGCTATGTGTCTGAAAAGAAAAGGAGACTAAGTGTGAATCAAGTAAAAGCATTGGAAAAGAACTTTGAAGTTGAAAACAAGCTTGAACCTGAAAGAAAAGTGAAACTTGCTCAAGAACTTGGCTTGCAACCTAGACAAGTAGCTGTCTGGTTCCAAAACCGCCGTGCCAGATGGAAAACCAAGCAATTGGAGAGAGATTATGGCCTTCTTAAAGCCAATTTTGATGCCCTAAAACGCAATTTCCAGAATCTTCAACATGATAATCAAGCTCTAAACACAGAGGTAATGTGTAAAGTTGTGTTTTTTAGTTTTTTATTGTCATTGTTTGATGTACAGACTGTACAGTCATCATCATAATACATTTACTTTTCATGGGTTATTATTAGATTCAAGAACTGAAATCAAAGCTACAAGATGACAATGGAGGAATCAAAGTTTCATTAGTATCTGGATCATTTGATGACAGAGAAATGGATCAAATTGGCAGCAAGACTGAATCACCACCGTTGGATTTGGATGATGATGATGATGATGATGATAACATGCTTACAGAATGTGATGATGAAGTTTCTACAAAAGCTCTCAACTTTGGCAACAAACACAATTTTGGGCTAATGGGTACTTCAATTCTTGCTGATTTTAAAGATGGATCATCTGATAGTGACTCAAGTGCTCTGTTGAATAGTCCAAATGCTACAATGTCTTCAAATGAAAAAGGGATCCTTCAAAAAAGTAGTACTACTACTCATAAGTTCTTGATTTCAAATGCATTTTCAACTTCTTCTTCTTCATTAGCAATGGGTGGATTACAATTCTCAGACACAAAAGCAGCAGTTCTTGGAGATGCCCACAAGTCATATCTGTCACAATTCGTGAAAATTGAGGAACATGACTTTTTCAGTGGGGAGGATGAGTCATGCAGCACTTTCTTTGCAGATGATCAACCTCCAACACTACCATGGGATTGTCCTGGGGAATGGAATTGAGTCTTCAAGGAATAATATTTTGAGAAAATAAGTAAAAGGAAAAATTATTACAAGAGGATTTTGATTATATGTGGGGAACTGGGATAACAATGTCATACCCATTTATATGATCAAACTATCAAGAAAAACCAAAAGATTTTGTATAGTTGTAATTTTGATTATCGTGTAATTATGCAAGACACCTTTCTGTAAAAAAAGGGAAAGAAAAAAAAATGGATGTTCAGTCCAAAAAAAAAAAAAGTCGCTTTACTTTTGATATAGAATATTGCTAGTTCAACAAAAAATTATCAAAACAATGTACACAGGACACGTTTTTCATTATTAATCATGATATTAGTCGTATTCAATAGATCATGCATCACGATTAATGATGATAAAAAAAATAATAAGTTTTTGTAATTTGTCTTGACAATTTTGTCGAGTGACTAGTATATATGTTGTACGTGTATAGTAATTTCCTCCTTTTGAATGAAAAAAAACAATTGTTTACCTTTGCAGGTACCAATCTTTCTTTGATCTTCTTGATGATTTAATGCGGCTGAAAAATGATATTTGGAGTGTCACTGTGACTGAAGGTGTTACTGTAAAATACACAAGTTTTTTGGAATTACAGTGAGGATTGGGGTGTCATTGTGATGGCATTAGTTTTTGAGGTCACTGTGATGACACTATTTTTTTGAGGTGTTTTATTTAATACATAAGTTATTTGGGGTGTACGTGATGACTGAGGGTGTCACTATGAGTATTGAAGGTGTTACTACGAGAATAAAGTGTTACTTCAAATAGCTGCTAAAATACATAATGTGTCATTGTGATGGTGTTACTATGTTTGTTAATAAAATGTATATCATATCTTTATTAGCCATCATTTATCACATCCGCATGTATTGGTAATAAAAAAGTGTTACTGTGAGTATGTAGCTATGAGGTGTTACTATGAATCACCGTGAAGGTGTTACTGCAAAAGATGTGACATTCTTAATTGATGCAAATGTTTTTTCGGAATCAAAATTATAAGGTGTTACTACAAAACAATCACTGAAATACATAACGTGTCACTGTGAGTACATAAGGTGTTACTGTGAGAATAATGTGTTACTGCAAAATTATAAGATGTTACTGCAAAGAGTCACTAAAACACATCATGTGTCACTTTGAGGATGTTACTGCGAGAATAAGGTGTTATTGCTAAGAGACGTTGACATACATAATGTGTCACTGTGTGAGTATTACTATCAGTACATAAAAGGTTACTGTGAGGTGTTATTGTGAGAATAAGGTGTTACTGCAAAATTATAAGGTGTTAGTGTGAGGTGTTATTGTATACGTAAAGTGTTACCGTCATTGCGTATTATTAACAGTAAAAGGTGTGAGGGTGTTACTGTATACGTAAAGTGTTGACACAAATGATTTTTTGGATTTCAAAAATTACGTCGAATAGGCTACGGTGTTCTAAAAAAATACAACAACTAAATACACGCTTATGGAAGGGTAAAAATGGAAACTAGGAACATGTGGGGAAAAAAAGCACTCACAAGTTGACGTAAATGGATGAGCCTGTTTTTTTAATATACATAAGGGTATATTTGTCTAATGTTATTATTTTGTCATTTTGCAACTTTTTAAATAATGTGTCATATTTATTTATTTTGTGTTAAAAAGTGGATTTTATCCTCTTCACTAATGAAATAACTACATTCAAACGTGCTTGATAACTTTGTTTAACTAATTTATTATTCTGTCAAAAAAAAAAAACTAATTTATTATGGGTATCCGAGTTTGCATAACAAATTTTAAGTGGTTGGAATATAACTTAATGAAATAATTGTTCTTTTTTAACTATTAAATGTTGAAGTGAGTATGTTATAACTATCTACCTCTAAACAACTTAAGATTTTAAAAGAGATAATAAATTAACATGATATTTTACAAAATGAGGTCATGAGTTTAAATTTCTCCCAACGATGTCTTTTCATTTATACCGTTTCAAATGTTGGATATCTTTCTTGTCTTATATTTGTTGAATAGGTGTCCTAAACCCAACCGGGTTAGACCGGATCCGACCGGGTCGGGTCATTTACAGTCTATTTAGTTCATGTAATAACTTTATTATGATTAATAAAAACACTTTTGTTATTATATATTGTTTATCTTCATATTATTGGTTGTATATATATAGTAATGTCCCTAGTGTCAAACGGTAATAGAGAAACCATGATAGTGATTATGGTTGATGAGATCTCTAATCACTTTTACAAGTTTGATACTCAAATGTCTCTAGTCGTATGTACTGTCAAATGGGATATTGATAGTATAATCAGACTAGCACGTATTGGATGTCTTCTGTCTTATTGAAGAAAGAGATAGATCTCGTCTATCGAAGTGTAGAGACACTTGGACTGTACGTGGACGTGTATTAGAGAATGCGTACGTTAGACTAACCCATTTACATTAAGTATCACACTATGTGACAATTGTGTAATTATCCTTTAGACCGTAGTCTTCATGGCATCACGGTGTAGATTATCATGTTTTGACACTATTGAGGTTTCCCTTATCCACAGGGCGATCATGCGGTAGTGATTGGGTATGATATTGAAGCATGCGGAGTATACATGTTTGGTCGTCCGGGAATCGCGTATCCTATGATTGGGATTGAATATCCCAAATGGTCTTCTTATAAGGAATGTCTAGCTCTCGATAATCTTTGCAAAGTGGGAGTAAATGTGTTATTCCGAGAGAGCATGATATCCAGATTATAAGATACGATCGTTAATGTATTGACACTCGAGATACGATCGTATGGATATTATTATAGCGGTAGGATTATAAGTTACACGATAACTGCTTCACATGAAATGTAGTAGTCATTGCTTTTGACTCTTCCGATGATTGGAGATCACGGTGTGTTGCTAGACGTTATCCCGTGAACGTTAGGCATGAATGGCATTTTCGTAATTTGCACTTTGTGTCTACGGCCAACATATTCGGAAGCCTATCGGGTCACACACATATGAACTACGAGTCGGATTAAAATGCGGTTATAGTTGATAACCAAATAATGAAAGTTTATCTCTAGACTATAAATGTTATAGTGGCAAATTAATACGGTGGTATTTATTTTATTATGAATAAATAAAATACAATATATTAATTATACATAAATTATATTAATTAAAGAATATTCCGGAAGCCAATTATTGGCAATATGAGGCGCCACATCTAAAGTATAAGATACACTTGGATTTTGTATTTTAATTAATAAGATTACCATAATATTAATATTAGATATTAATTGATTTTGGAAAAATAGATTTATGGTAATAAGATAAATATAATCAATATTTAGATTTTATTTAATATGAGATATTATAATAAAAGAGATTAATCAATCTAGGAGATTTTCCTTATTTTATTGGAAAAAAGTTTTCTTCTCATCCACTCATCTTTGGGGGCGCCATTTTGCCTATAAAAGGAAGTGGATGTCAAGCTTTTTTGTACATCACAATTCCAAGAGCTTATAGTTTTTGAGTAAAATAGAGAGCTTCCAATAAAGAGTTTGAGAGAGAGGAAAAATGCCGGTCTAGCAGCCGGAGTTTTTCCGATAGCAATTCAAGGAGGATTCCGGCGAGGAGTTCGTGTGGATCAACGATAGAGGCCGGACGCGTGGACGGGTTGCTTGTATTCAGACTACTCTCCGTTGACGGTCAAAGCGACGATCTTATAGATCATCAAGGTATATTCCGTCAAACTACTTAACGTGTTTATTACATTAAACGAAGAATAATCTAGAAAAAGAAATCAAAATTTTAAATTCCGCTGCATTAAACTAGTAATTTCCTAATAATATTGTCTTTTATATGCTATTTTATGTCATGTTGACCAAACTTGTTATAGACTGACACCTGATGTGATTTAATAAAATGTTTAATGAGATAATTTTCCATCTCAACGACCAAACTTTTTTTTTTTTTTGAAAAAATGGTAATTCAAGATTAAATTTACTGAAATATTTGTCTAGTGTATATTTAATATCAATATGTCGGTATTTGCTTCTATCTTTAATTTTTAATCATTTTCGTTTTTTCAGATTCGGACCACAGTCACGTGAAATTTTAAAATACAGTGGTTGTAGAAAGATTTTACCAAGTGGCATATATTACATCCATTCATTTCTAACCTCTCACACAAGATAAAAGTGTATTATGTGAAAGAGAGTAGGAATGAGATGCTCTAACGTATGTCATTTAGCAAAACCTTTATACAACCGTTGCACCATAAAATATTTCGTCACAGTCACACCAGATCACCAATTCCTGATTCTTCCCTGATTTACCATGAACATTGATTGGTGTAGGACGCCAAATGATCAATGATCATTATATTATTAATAATAAATATGTCATTAGAGTAGTATAATAGTTGTCTCTATCACTTGTGAAGTATAAAATATGGTAAAGGATACAAAAGAAAAGACAAGAACTGGTTGTGCACATGGGAATTAAGGAAAAAAGAAGGGAGAGGTCAGAGGTGTCTCCATTACTAGCTACGTCTTTTTACCTTCACTGGACGTCAAATTTGTTGTCATGGTGCTTTCACTCTTGATTTCAACCATTCATAAATAAATTAATTAATTTATATCACCGGATATATATATATATATTATGTGTTTTTCAATTCATATTACCCGATACTTGATATAATATGAATAAGACGAAACAATTTATGTATAGTGGAGTTTGAAAAAATCTCAATTTTTTACCTTTAAATAGAGAAATGTTCAGACGAGTTAATTATTATTGAAAATGTTTCAACAGTAAGTTGTATTGGTTTAATGAACAAACATTCGAATTTAGTTTTGATTCAAGAAATGTTTGAAACGTTGAGTCAAGCTCATGTTTCACATCAAACTAATCGAGCAAAAATAACTTTGAATTCAATTCAAAAGTATTATTACAATACGTATATATTGGTAATTGGTAATTAAAAGTTGCTCACGAGTAATCAAATCGAATTTTCCACTCTTCGTAAGTAACTCGTTTAATGTTCAAGTTCATCAATCTGAAATGAACCGGATAACGATATTAGACCATGTGAAACCACACACACGAAACTTAGCTCACTTAAGTGCGATGTTGATTTTTAAGTACATAGAATGATAGGTTTACGTGTAAAAGTTTAGATAACGTCTACATGTAATATTTGTATTTCAATTCTTATAAATGAAAGTTATTGAGATGTTGAATGTATTACATATATATATATATATATATATATATCACAAATTGCTCTATAGTACTTATAACTTCGTATTTCACACAAATGTGTGTGATAAAAAGATGACCCTTGACTAGAGACTATTCCATTGGATTCCTTCCAACTCATCAGAACACAAACAAAATAACAATTATATCCACATCAAACTTTTCTCTCTCTATTGAATTTATGTTTGTGTATTCAATATGTGGGGTCTTGACACTGAAAGTATTGGCATAAATATACAGTAACGTATTAATCCATGTACAGTGACCTTCACTCTTTTTTATTTATTTCTTTATTTCTTTTAACTTTACGTGTCATACGTCAAAAAAAAAAAAAAAAAAAAAAAAACTTTACGTGTCATAGAAAATACAATTAATTAGTTTTATATTTTTCTATGTAAACTTCTAGAACTAATATTGATATTGATCGTTTCGTCTATAAAAAACATTTTACATAAAGATTATTATTTAGCTATAACGAGTGATTTAAATTATATATACTATATCATTGATTATCATAAGCTTATATAGTAATCAATAAGTTTTATGTAATGATCAATAATATAAAAAAAAAGTATATTACGTTCTGCGGCGGCGGCACCGAGGGTGGGTTGGGGTCAACTGACCCCTAAACCAAAAAAAAAAAAAGTATTTTTATAATCATTTAAAAATTTTATCATTAATATGTACTAACTGCCCCTCACAAAAAAAAAATGTACCGGTTAAAATTTTAAAATATTAACCCTATCTACACTTGGAAATTTAAAGTTTACATATTAAAAACTTATAATAGGATGTGTTATTCTCGAATATTAACCCGCATCACGAAAATCTTGCAGCCGCCCGTGATTACGTCTCTCGCTGTGGCTAACGATTCTGACAATATCGTTATTTAAAAAGAAATAATACAAATACAATACTGCACGCATACATTATTAGTACTAATATTGCATGTTTCAGTATTATCACTATTTCCTTTTTCTGAAAGGTTCATGTTTCATTTATAAGGTTTTATCGAAGATATATATATATATATAACGTTGCAAATATTTAAATATTATCTCGTATTTATCTTGTAACCCAAAACTACTTGTTGGCTAAGTCTTAGACTATCATATATTATTGTACCCATATCACCATTGAATTAATGAAATCTTCTTATTACTTACGACAATACGGTATCAGAGTTAGAGGACATGAGATCGACTTCTGGTGTAGTCAATATTTTTTCCCAATAACCCACACTTGAGGAGACATGTTGAAATCTTTAAGATTAAGCTTATGCGTTTGGGTGGCTGACTCAATTGCTTCGTGAACTATGTGTTCCATTGCCTAAACCTCATGTCCTGTGGTGCGATAATATTGGGGCTACATATCTGCGGCCAATTTTGTTTTTCATGCTCGCTCGAAGCAAATTGAGATCGATATCCATCATGTTCGTGATCTTGTGGCCTCCAAAGTCATTTAGGTTGCGTTTATCTCCTCCAAAGATCAGCTCGCGGATGTGCTTAATTACCAAGCCCTTGGGGAATCCCCGTTTTGCTCAACTTAAGACCAATCTCCACATCCAACCTCTTCCCGTGGGATTGCGGGGGTATATTGAAAAAAAAGTTGCAAATATTGAAAGAGTTTGGAAAAGAGTGAATGTATTACTGTATGGATGTTACAATATATACACTTAAGAGAGTCGTAGCTAAATCAAATACACGGTGTGAACAAATCAGAAATAAATCTACACAATAACTATAAGATCTTCTCGTATCTATACAATAAGTACAATATCATCTATTACGCCCCCTCAAGTTGTGCTGCGGGAACGGAGGCACAACTTGTCACACCAAGAAGCGAAGTCAATACGCGGCAAAGGTTTTGTCAAAATATCGGCAATTTGATCTCCAGCTGGGACGTGGGAAACTCGTAGGACACCCTTGGAGACTTGATCACGAATAAAATTATAGTCAATAGCAACGTGTTTCATACGGGAGTGAAACACCGGATTTAAGCATAGCTGAGTAGCACCGAGATTGTCACAGTATATAACAGGTACCTGAGATGGAGGGAAGCCTACATCGGTGAGAAGAAAAATGAGCCATTTAAGTTCAGCAACGGTGTCAGCAACGGATCGATACTCAGCTTCAGTGGAAGAGCGAGCGATGGTGCGTTGTTTCTTCGAACTCCAGGAAATAGCATTGCGACCCAAATACACAACATAGGCGCCAGTGGATGAGTAATCGGGTTTGTTTCCACCCCAGTCGGCATCGGAAAAGGCATGTAAAACGTGTGGGGATTGGCGAGAGATATGTAACCCTGTGTCAACGGTCCCAACAAGATACCGCAGAAGACGTTTAACAAAGGACCAGTGAATCTCAGTGGGGGCATGCATGAACTGGGCCAACTTGTTGACAGTGAAGGCGATATCGGGGCGAGTGAATAAGAGATCTTGAAGGTCGCCAACGACACTCCGAAAGGTAGTAGCGTCGAAAGTGGAGTCCCGTAAGTCGGGAAGTGAGAGAAGACATATCTGTAGGCAAGGGGGTGGTAACCGGATTGGCTTTATCCATACGTGTCTTCGCAAGTAACTCGGTGATATATTTGCGCTGAGAGAGGAGAATACCATCGGAAGTAGTGAGAACCTCAATACGAAGAAAGTAACGCAATTGGCCGAGGTCCTTTATAGAGAAGCGGTTCCCGAGATTGTCAATAAATAATTGAACCGCAGACGGGTTCGAGCCAGTGACGATAATGTCGTCCACATAGACCAGGATATACAAATAATGAGACCCGTCGCGCAGAACAAATAGAGAAGCATCAGCCTGAGCATTCTTAAAACCTGTAGATAAAAGATAAGACCGAAGCTCAGAGTACCAAGCACGAGGAGCCTGTTTGAGGCCATATAAGGCCTTATTAAGCCGACATACATAATCTGGATGACAAGGATCAGAGAAGCCCGGAGGTTGTTGCATGTAAACCGTTTCCGATAGGGACCCCTGCAGAAAAGCATTATTAACATCAAGTCGCTGAGCGCCAGCCATGACAAGTAAGTAAAGTGTAAGAATAACGCGAATAGTGGTGGGTTTGACCACCGGGCTAAAGGTTTCAAAATAGTCGACACCCGGGCGTTGATGAAATCCTTTTGCGACAAGCCGAGCTTTGTAACGATCCAAAGAGCCATCTGCATTATATTTAGTGCGAAAAACCCATCGGCAGCCCACAACATTAAAAGAAGGGTCAGCAGGTACAAGATCCCACGTGTGATTCTTGACAAGGGCATCGAACTCAAGGTGCATGGCTTGTTTCCAGGGAGGAGAGGCTAGGGCTTGGGAAAGGGAGGTAGGCTCGGCGTTAGGGGGAGAGAGAGTGGTGAGCAGAGATAATTTTTGAGTGGGTTTGGAGATGTTGTTTTTGGCACGAGTGGTCATGGGGTGAGCATTAGTGGGTGGAGGAGGTGACGGGATTGGGGGGGACGCTAATGGGGAAGGAGTGGGTGGGGAAGGAAGCGGTTGTGGAGTTGGAGGTGTCGGAGTTGGAGTCGGATAGGGTATCCAAGCACTGAGAGGAGTCGGGGAGGGGCTAAGGGTAGGAGATGGGGTGGCGGAGCGGAAGGGAAAAACATTTTCTACAAACCTAACATGGCGAGAGGTGTACACGCGATTTTCAGTTGTGTCGAGACATAGGTAGGCGGATTGGGTGAGGGAGTATCCGACAAAAACACAAGCGCGGGAGCGGGATTCAAGTTTATGAGATGTGTAGGGACGTAACCACGGGTAACAGAGGCAACCAAATGTACGAAGTTTCTCATAATTAGGTTGGTGTCCGAAGATTTTTTGGAAAGGAGAGCTCATATTAAGGGTGGGGGTAGGTAAACGATTTATGAGGTAAAAAGCGGTTGCGAAAGCGTGGGGCCAGTGGGAAAGAGGCATAGACGCATGGGTGAGGAGGGTGAGTCCGGTTTCAACAATATGCAGGTGACGACGTTCGGAGTATCCGTTATGTTCGGGTGTGTGGGGTGGGGAGGTGAAGTGGGAGATACCGTGTGAAGACAAAAAAGGACGAAGTCCAATAAACTCAGTGCCGTTATCCGAATATAAAATTTTAATAGAGCAAGAAAAATATTTTTCAACGAGATTCTTAAAATGGGGAAAAATAGTGGCGACGTCCGATTTGCGGCTGAGGGGATAAAACCATATATATTTAGTGAAGTGATCGACGAAAATTACGTAATATTTGGAGCCATCGAGGCCAGAAACGGGGGAGGTCCATACATCTGAAAATAAAATTTCAAGTGGGCGAGTCGAGCGTAAAGTAGACGCGCCAAATGGCAATTTATGACTTTTATTAGAAAAGCAAGCATGGCAATGGTCGAGATTAACATTATTCGAAAAAGGTAAACGAGCAACGAGATACTAATATTGCGGAAAATAGAAAAAGCGGTGGTTCTAGTCGAGAATGCCATGTATCCCGAGGCGGTAGAAACAAACAAAAGCAAGCGGTGGTTTGGTTGGCGTGTGTAGAGACCGTCTTTAGCGAGTCCCGTCGAAGGCAAGTTCGGTAGGATCGCTTTTACTCGAAAAAGGTCCGGAAAAAATTCAATGAAACATTGTTAGTTCGACAAAATTGGGAGATGGACAATAAGTCATGGAAATACCGGGCACACATAAAACATTACGAAGATTAAAATTTAAGTGCGAGGGGGGAAGGGAAGTGGAACCAATATGAGAGACAGATAGGGAACTACCATCACCGATCATAAGATCGTCGGAGCCGGGATAAGGAGAATGGAGGGCGAGATTGGCAAGGTCGTTGGTGACGTGGTGCGAGGCACCGCTGTCAAGGAGCCACGGGGAAGATTGTACCTGTGTGGGCTGCATTGGAGCGAGCTGAGCTTGGGTGGGCTGAGCCGACTCGGTTGGAACCTGTGTAGCAAGATGGGCCTGTGGTCCAGCTGGACGCCATGGCTGGTGAGAACGCGGAGCTGCAGAGCCTGTGACGGGCATAAATTGAAAATTGGGGCACCACCGAGCACTATGCCCTTGTGTGCGGCACATTTGACACTTACCTTGATATGGCTTGGCATTAGGATTCTTTGGGACGAGGCCGTTTTGCATTTGGAAGGGAACGAGGCGGACCGGAGGAGCGGTAGGCAGCATGAGCAACGGCAGGAGCAAGAGATGGTACAGCTCGGCGGCGGGAAGCCTCGTAGTTAAGCAATTTTTCATGGAGTTCGTCGATGGTGATTAGAGTATCACGAGCCTGTACCGCGCGAATAAGATCATCATATTCTTCTCCAAGATTTTCGAGAATAACATCAATCAGATCTTCCGGATGCATTGGGGAATCGAGAAGAGCCAGTTCATTGGCTTTATTGCGCATAGTCTGTATATAATCGGTAATGGACATCGTACCTTTAACGGTGCGTTTGAGAGTTTGTCGGATTTGTTTGACACGCCCGCGAGATGGTTTAGCATAAATTTCTTTGAGAGAGTTCCAGACATCACGGGAGCATTTGGGGGCATGAATCGAGCCGAGAGCAAGAGGAGACAGAGAGCCAATTAATGCATTGAGGATTAGTTGATCCTGGCGGTACCAATGGTAGTGCGCAGGGTTGGTGGTGGTAGAGCCGTCGGCGGTAATGGTGGCGGGGGGCTGCTGTTTGGACCCATCGACGTAACCAAACAGATCGTAGCCAACGAGCAAAGAGCGGAATTGGATTTCCCAAATTGCGTAATTATCGCCTGTGAGTTTAATAGGGGCTTGAACCCCCGAATTGAGGGGAACAAGAGGGGGGAGAGCAGAACCGGTTGTTGCAGCAGGGGTGGTTACATCAGTGGTGCCGGAGGCAGTAGACATAGACGAAGCGGACATTTTTTTTTTTTTTTTTTTTTTTTTTTTTTTTTTTTTGTGGGAAGAAGAAGCAGGTCCGAGGAGATGAAAGAAAAAAAAGGAAAGGAAAGAGAGGGAAAAAAAAAATTATTGTGGCTTTGATACCATGAAAGAGTTTGGAAAAGAGTGAATGTATTACTGTATGGATGTTACAATATATACACTTAAGAGAGTCGTAGCTAAATCAAATACACGGTGTGAACAAATCAGAAATAAATCTACACAATAACTATAAGATCTTCTCGTATCTATACAATAAGTACAATATCATCTATTAAATATTTAAATATTATGTTAATCTTGTATTTATCTTGTAATCCTAGAATTACTTGTTGCTAAATCTTAGACTACTATATATTATTGTACTTATATCAATATTGAATCAATGAAATCTTCTGATTACTTACGACAATGGGTTTAAATATCAAAAGTCATGATTGAAACTATCATGTTAGCTAGTCAAGGGTAACTTGATCTCTGCGTCTGGATCTGGCAGAATTGAAATGTGGAAGTTCAGCTAAGTGATGGTCAGCTGAGCTGAAGTGTTCAAGTCTGGGAGATCAACTGAGGCGGTGTTCAGTTGAGTTCCATGATTAGTCGGGTGGTCAGCTGAGTCTGTTGAACATTTTTGTATCAGCTTTGTATCTGAGTTTGGTTAGATCTTGTGACTAAGCTGAGTTGAGATCACATCTGAGGATATTTTTGGAAATTCTGATGGCTGAGTTTGTTGAACATCTCAAAATGTTTTTAATCCGTTTTGTTGAGAGGTGTCGTTCCATACGGGATTGAATCACTGCAATCTAGCTAAGCAACAACACTCGACCTTCTAAACACTGAGATATGCCATGAGGACAGCTACGAGAACAGTGAATTACAATATAAATTGTTTCCTGTGTATTCAACTAAGAGCAATAGTTAATTCATGCAGAATAGTTAAGAAGTGATCAGAACAAGTATCACCATCAATGCAGCTTGTGGTCCAAAACTGAATGGGGAACTTTAATTTCACAATATATATTGTCACCTCATTGCACATACATACTGTTTTAGGAATTCAATTTGGTCCCTTTAAGTCATCCCCAATTGTAGGACCATCCAACTATATATATACCAACTATATATATATAGTGTTTGGCAATATTTATTTATTTTAGAGGCTAACGTCAGAATAGGAGTAAACCTATTAATATAGACAGCCATGTTTCATCATAAGGGAAGAGGATCATTACAAGACTCTATAGTGACTACATCATAAAGAGGAAACGTATTAAAACAACGTCGTTTTGATGAGTTTTAAATATTTTTTTTGATTCATATTACTATACAATCATTGTAGTGGATAGGATCTCGCTTCATAAGGCTAAATGAAAAAGAAAAGTGCTCACCAGGAGTATAACTCTGTGATAACATAGAATAGAAGTGTTGTAGCGGTAGTGTTGTCTATAAGCTGAGGTGTGAGAGTTTGATTTCTCTAAAATCGACTTCTCACTGAGAAAAAAAAATTGTAAATAACAAATTTTAAAAACTAGACCAGTAAGTAATAATCCTCGATTTACATTTTTTTTTTTCACGAAACTCTAGAGACAACGAGACAGTGATTACGCTTTGGGTTGGAGTTAGACCATTGAATAAGAGGAAATTTTTGTGTAGTATATCCACATTCACTGAAATGATGTGAGGTGAATTAGAATCACATTGTTTATATGTTGGATATAAACTGTATAGTTTTAATTCATCCCATTTTTATCGGTGTATGTGGATATACTACACAAAAACCTACCCGAATAAGAAAGGTGCTATGTGAAGAGGGGGTTGAGTTCAGTGCATGGGTTTTTGTATACATGTGAGAAATCCATGCATTGATGAGGTGAAAGGAAGGGATCAGAGAAGTAGGTATTAGTTGAAGGAAAACTGCACACGCAGCTGCTTTACCCTTTATTTTATTTGTTTCATTTCATTGATATGACGATATTGTATTTATATGCTAAAGAGCAAATTTACTACATGACAAACCTCTTTATTCGGAATATAAAAATGTTTATGTTGTTTGTAATTTTTACTCATTTGCGATATATGACTCTTTAAACATAGAATATATGATTTGATCAAATAGTGAGCATTACATAATTAATTAAACAATATTATATCAATGAATATATACGACACATCATTTCAATTACTCCATACCATGTTCATACCATAAACTATAAATCACGTTTAGATATACAAAACCTATGTTTGAGTTGCGATATATATGAGACATGACTGAAATCTAGAGCTGAAATCTATAATTTGTAAAAGCTTAGATGTGGATATTTCTGGAAAATAAATCCAAGTCTCTAAATAACGGTATCTTATACTCCTCTATTTTTTTTATCCGTCACATTTCAAAATTTGTTATGTTTTTATTTATCTGTCATATTACATTTTCAATGCATCATTTATTATTATTTTTCTTCTTTATCAATAAAGCATTTGCATCTCCAATAAAAAATATACATTTCCAATACTAAAAACCCATTTACCAAAAAAATATTTACTCAACAGTTATTACTCAAATTTTCTTATCATATGAAATTTCGAAGATAAAACCAAATATCCATGAATATCCATGTGCCCGTGGATATCAATGTGGGTGGGGAGTGAGTAAGAGAACTTCTACGTGCATGGTATTTGGTAGCGTATGGAAAGAAAAACAAAATTATGGATAGGGTATAGATATTGTAAAATCCGTGTTCACCTGTATCCATTGACATCCTAATCGTAGCTAGGGGTGAACAAAACAACCGCAAACCAAACCAACCGGTCAAAACCGAAAATACATAAACCATGGTTTTTTGGTTGGTTTTTTTATTGCAAAAAAACACACCGTGAAAAACAATTTTGTTTTAGTTTTCTAAGATAAAAACCGGACCAAACCGGAACCGGATATATATATATATATGTCTGTGTGTGTGTGTGTGTGAATATCAACACTATTAATTAAGAGGGTCTTTATTTGCACCACACCAATCCACTCTGTACCACTCTACGCATGCACTACAAGAAACCGACTTTTACATCGATATCATTGAAGCATTGATCACCACAGTGAACCGACTTTTCTTCGTCGGTCCCTCAATTGTTATTACACAATAACCGCTTTTGATGAATAAGACTCATCTGCAAAACAAGGTTAGAAACAAGAAACCGAAAGAAAGCAAAAAAAAAAAAAACAAAAAGCCGAGTCCTGTGTACCACACAAGTGTCCTAAAGACTAATTCACCTCTCTTTGATTGTGCTTGGAGGTGAACGGAGTGTTAGTCTCCCAGATACAACAAACAGCCCAGAGACAGGATGCACAGAGCCTTTGGCGCTTAAGAACCAAATATGGTGAACTCTCCGATAGCATAAGGAAAAGGATAATGTATGTATATATTTCCGCCTCTGAATCAGGAAGGAAGCAGCTTATATAGAAATTTGTAGAGAGCACATGTAGAGGCAAACAAGATGGAAAACGTCTCATTACTTCATCTGTAATGAAGGCAAATGGAATGGAACAGTCCAGGAAGATGGAAAGGCTTAACAGTTTGCAAAATTTAATTCGGATATTAAAATTAGCAAATCGAACTCGCACGACCAAACCAAACCGAAAAGTGCATTCGTGTCCGCAGGACGTGCGCCCATGCACAAGTCCAAGCCGAAATCCCACCGATTTGCACTTCCCGCGCGCCCGCGCCAGACTTTTGCGCATAATATTGGTAATAGAACATACTAGTACTTATACTACCATAATATATATATTGGAACTTTTCCTAGTATATTACCAATGTGGGAGTTTTGCCTTTAACTACTTCCTTCCTTTTCTTACACTTTCCATTTCACACACTTCCACTACCTCATTACTACATGTTTTCCAACAATCCCCACATGAATGGAAATTGAGAAAACCTAGTACGACTCTCTAAGATTACAACAGAGAGTTCGGGCGGTAAATGAATGCATAGGAGCGGTAGATGTCCCTTTGAACCCTCTCCTTGATAAATATGCTTAGCTTATGGCGGAATAGTAGAGACGCGATGTCCTTGAACTTTCGGCCGTTGGTGTAAACGACAACATATATTACCACAAACATTTACCCTTTAACATTTAGTTCTTGCGGGTGATTCCATTTCGCCATGGCAATCCGCGCCAGTTCGATGGGGGTCTAAGAATTGAGCCCTTTCCAATTCCCTTCGAAGCGGCCCACTTCTCCCTACATAGGTGATCTTGTGATTTAGAATTTCTTTATTCTAATTACACAAATCATTAAGAGCTTAAGTGTAAGCTCATCCTTATCTTCACTGTTTTCATCATAGGAATGAGAGAGAGGGATAATACCCCACAGTGATCTCACTTACTTCGGCAGTTAGGTTTTCCCATTGAACCTATTTCTTGGGATCTCGTCGATTAGGTTGGGTTTTCTTTGCAAAAGTTTATTCTATGGGCTTCAGTCCCATTCCCCTCGATGATTTTTCAACTACTTCTCTATTTAACCCTTTGGTTAGCGGATCCGCAAGATTATCTTGGACCTTACATAGTCCAAAGAAATCACACCGGTTGTAAGTAGTTGTTTGATGGTATTATGTCTTGGCGTATGTACTACTTCTACCATCATACATTTTATTCCGTGCCTGCCTATTGTAGACTTATTGTCACAATAAATACAAATACTGCATGCAGTTTTGGCCATTGAGGATATCCTCCAAGAATTGATGCAACCATTCAAACCTCTTCTCCACATTTATCCAATGCTACAAACTCGGATTCCATAGTGGACTTGGTTATCACAGTTTGTTTGGAGGATTTCAAGAGATAGCTCCTCCTCCAAGTGTGAACACATAACCACTTGTGGATTTGAATCTTTAGTACTTGAAATCCAATTTGCATCAAGATAACCCTCAATATGAGTTGGCTCTCTTCCATAGTGAATACCATAGCTACGAGTATATCTTAAGTATCTTAGTAACCTTACTATAGCATTCCAATGATCATTACCTGGGGTTCTTGGTGTATCTACTAAGCTTACCAACCGCAAAAGCTATGTCGGGTCTAGTACAACTCATTAAGTACATCAAACTTCCAATAATCCTTGCATACTCTAATTGAGATACACTTTCACCTTTATTTTTGTATAAAGGCTGACTTGGATCTATTGGAGTTCTAGCTTCCTTTGAATCATCTTTGTTGAACTTTTCCAAGATTTTATCAACATAACTCGATTGATTCAAGCTAAGACCATCAGTGGTTCTAGTAACTTTGATTCCCAAAATTACCTCAGCTAAGCCCATATCTTTCATCTCAAATTTAGCACTTAACATGTCTTTGGTAGATTTGATCATCTTATCATTACTACCAACAATAAGCATATCATCAACATAAAGACACAAAATGACATAACCATCATTTGTTTCTTTCACATAGATACACTTATCACATTCATTGGTTTTAAACCTTTTTCAAGCATAACTTGATCAAATTTCAGATGCCACTGCTTTGGTGCTTGCTTTAATCCATATAAGGACTTAACAAGCTTACACACTTTCTTTTCCTTTCTGGAGCAGAAAACCCTTCAAAGTTGTTCCATGTAGATTTCTTCTTCTAAATCTCCATTTAAGAAAGCCGTCTTTACATCCATTTGATGTACTTGCAAATTATGAAATGCAATTTATAGCAAGTACCATCCTAATGGATGTTATTCTAGAATCTTGGAGAATAAGTATCAAAATAATCAAGACCTTCTTTTTGATCAGTAACCTTTTATTACCAATCGGCCTTGTATTTGTCAATGGATCCATCCGGTTTCAATTTCCGTTTAAAGATCCATCTTGATCCAAGTGGTTTACACCCCTGGAGGTAGATCCACTAACTCCCAAGTATGATTTTGCAATATAGAGTTTATCTCACTATTTATTGCTTCTTTCCACATTGGACCTTCAATTAGAAGTCACGCCTTCATTGTAGGTTTGAGGCTCAATATCTATCATATATGTCGAAAATCATCACCAAATGACTTCTCAATCCTTGCCCTTTTACTTCTTCTTGGCTCAACCTCGGAAGTATCATCCTCATTCACTTGTTCGAGAATTTTCACCTTGAACACGAACACATTTAGATGAACTCGGTTCATTCAACTTTCTTTGGAAATATATTCTCAAAAATGAGGCATCTCTAGATTCCATTATTGCATTTTTACGTACGTCGGGATTATCCGACTTATGCACAAGAAAACGATAGTAATCGCTATTTTCTCGCGATATCCAATAAAAATACAATCAACGGTTTTTGATCCTATCTTTATCGCTTTTGGTTTGGGTATCAAAACCTTAGCCAAACACCCCACACTCTTAGGTAGTTATAAGAAGGAGGTTTACCTTTCCAAAGTTCATAAGGAGTTTTATCTTGTTTCTTTCGGGTATCTTATTTAAAAGATAATTGCTAGATAGATGACTTCCCCACAAGTTATCCGGCACTCTGAACTTACCAACATTGAATTCATCATTTCTTTCAATGTTCGATTTTTTTACGTTCCATTTACTCCGTTAGATTGTGGTGAATATGGTGGAGTCTTTTCGTGTATGATTCCATTTTCAAAGACAATACTCACCGAGGGGTTCTACATATTCACCTCCTCTATCACTACGGAGTGCTTTAATTTTCCTTCCATGTTGATTTTCAACTTCTTTTGCAAAGATTTTAAATTTGTCTATTGCTTCATATTTGCCTTTTAACAAGTAAACATAGCAATACTTAGTACAATCATCAATAAAGGTGATAAAATAATTATTTCCACCTCTCTATTGTATCATTTTAAAATCACACACATCACTATGTATAAGATCAAGTGGTCGCGATTTCTCACAACACTAGGGTGAGACGTTCTCGTTAATTTCGCTTCAACACAAGTTCCACACTTATGTTCTTTATCAATTGGAAAGTTTGGGATGTGGTTCATTTTAATTAATCTACGAGAGGAATCGTAGTTAACATGTCCTAGTCTACCATGCCATAAATAAGGAGACTCAACAACATAAGCAACACTCACATTATTATTATTATCATCGTTCTTTGGCTTAATAGCCATTACATTGAGCTTAACCAAACCATCACAAACATACCCCTTCCCAACATACATTCCACTCTTTGTCGAGTAAACTTATCGATTCTAAAACTAAGCTTAAAACCATGCTTGTTTAAAAGCACACCGCACACTAAGTTCTTGCGCAAATCTGGAACATACAAGACATCTTTCAAAGTAAGTGTCTTTCCGGATGTCATCTTGATTGCACATTTCCTTTTCCAAGTATAGCAAAGAAATGCAGAGTTTGCCATGTATACATTTTCATTTCCTTGCTCGGGTGAAATTAGCCGAAGAGTTCCTGTTAGAGCACACATGCTTAGTTGCTCCTGTGTCAACATACCATATCTTTTGATTTGCATCAACCATATTGACCTCGATCCACCATGGCACCTGATTCATATCCTCCATGCTTTGTACAAGATTTGTTTCATTGGCCTTCTTTTTGGCAACTTACATTCAATGATTTGTGACCAAGCTTGTCACTGATTGAAGCATTTCCCTTGAAACTTTGGCTTTGATATGCCACCCTTAGGACCCAATTTAGCTTTTGGTCCTGTCTTTGACCCTTTACCAAACTTCTTATTTTTAGAGCTTTGTCCATGCTCCACCAGATTAGCCTTTGGCTGATGATTAGTAGGGTTTCCTCTCTTATCGGATTTCTTGTTATCATCTTCAATACGCAGTCTGACTATGAGATCTTCCATACTCATTTCCTTGCGCTTATGCTTGAGATAATCCTTGAAACTTTTCCATCCAGGAGGTAATTTCTCAATCATACAGGCAACCTGGAAAGTTTCACTCAATTCCATTTTTTCTGCTTGAATTTCATAGAGTATTTTCTGGAACTCTTCCACTTGCTCCATGAGTGGTTTCGAGTCCACCATCTTATAGTCCAGAAACCTCCCAACAACAAACTTCTTGGTTCCTCGCATCTTGATTTTGTACTTTTGTCCAAAGATTCCCACAACTCTTTAGATCTTTTTCTCAAGATAGACATCAGACAAATTATCATGTAAACGATTCATTATATAATGTTTACATAAATAGTCGATTGTTTCCACTCACTCGGTGCAAGCAGAAAGTCTTGATCCGGAGTTTCATCCTCGGTTGTTGGCGGATCATCAAGAAGAACTTTACTAGGCGTAAAGTAGTGAGGTAGAAGCGCATCTTTTGTCGCCACCTCTTAAAATTCAAGCCATTGAATTTCTCGTGTTTCATTCGGTTGAAGAGACCGGTTGGTTTCATTGGCACCAGAGCGTTTCTTTCACACCACTAGTTCCACCTTGTTCCATATCTCGAAATACAACAAATGAACAAGTTAAACTTGTATCAAATTATATGGAAACGAATTTAGGAAAACGTTGAGTAATATTGTTACTCTTTTTAGTGGCTATCACACAAGGATCACCACAAATGTTTCATTCAAAGATATATATACGCAACACAATATCTTGATTGAATTCACGAGTATCTATCTGACATTACTCTACATGAATTCCTTTTGTTGACACTGTAACAAATTAACAAAACAGATCGGTTTCGTTGTTGTTTAATTTCATCCATCGAATGTAAATGTTTCGCCTCTGAGCACCAAATCGAAACGAGCACGAGAAGAATGGTTAGTCTTTAGATTGTTACACAATGCCGCTTTGATGAGAATAAGACTCGTCTGCAAAACAAGGTTAGAAACAAGAAACCGAAAAGAAAAAAAAAACAAAAGCCGAGTCCTGTGTACCACATGTTGTCCTAAAGACTAATTCACCCCTCACCAGATTGTGCTTGGAGTCAAAGGAGTGTTAGTCTCCCAGATACAACAACCAGCCAGAGACAGGATGCACAGAGCCTTCAATCGCTTAAGAACCAAATATGGAAAGGCTTAACAGTTAGCAAAACTTAATTCCGGATATTAATATTAAAAATTAGCAAAACTGAACTCGCACGACCAGCCCCGAAACCGAGCTGCATTCGTGTCCGCAGGACGTGCGCCCATGCCGAAATCCCACCGGATTTGCACCCCCCCTGCGCCCACGCGTAGACTTTGGCGCATAATATTGGTAATAGAACATACTAGTACTTATACTACCATAATATATATATTGGAACTTTTCCTAGTATATTACCAATGTGGGAGTTTTGCCTTTAACTATTTCCTTCCTTTTCTTACACTTTCCATTCACACACTTCCACTACCTCATTACTACATGTTTTCCAACAGTTACTACATGTAAATAACTAATATCTCAGTCCATGATCTTTTAATACTTCAATCAACTACCTCACACATGTAGTTTGATGCACATCCTAATAGAACATATGACAAGATGAAGTAAAACAGTTTACATGGTTTTATATGATCATCTGAATTGGAAAATATGATAATATAATGTTGTACACACACACATATGCATACATATATATAGAGAGATGGCACCCAGTGACATTCCAGTTATGGTGTATAATAGATGGAGAATTAGAACCTTGTATGATTGTCGTATGAATAATGAAATGAAGTCGCTGAACCGTGATAATGCCCTTTCAGTTAATTATGTGTAGGAAAAAAAAAGGACTTTAACCGGAAAAAACCGTAACCAAGTCGATCCAAGTCTGACCGGGTAAAATGGTCTTACCTAACTATGGTTCGGTTTTGATTTGTAAATTTTGAAACCGTAAAAAACGATTTGGTTTTAAAAGCGGTTAAAAACCGGAAAACCGGACCATGTGCACCCCTAATCGTAGCCCAACCTGAGCTTATCCCAGCACACCCCACCCACCCACTCACCAGCCTAACCCACTACACCTTACGCACCCTACCGGCCAGTGGTACATATTTTGCCAGTGTATAAAAGAAATATAGTGTTGATACGCTCGTAATGTATGACACAAAGAATGGATGGGCTGAATGTCATGGAAACGGAGACCATTATTTTGGGCCTGTAACCATGTCATTGCCGCATAAATAAATTAATAAATAAAATCCCAAAAATTGTAATAAAAAAAGACTATTTCTTTCAGTTCAAAGACTATTTTTTTCCAAGACAGGAAGCTCGGACCTTAAGCAGGAGGTGGAGGTTCGAACCCCGTCAAGGGGATTTCTTTCAGTTCTTTAGTATAAAACACAAGCCCCTGACTATGAGTCATTGGTAACCTGATTAATATCTCCACTCATCCCATGCGATAGAGGGGGTGGGGACCCTTAATGTTGGGGTTCAACATTTTTGTAACATGTTTCGATGATTAATATAAAACATATTAATTAATCAATGATTGCACATGTCTGCATTATAAAAAAAAAAATTATATAGGATCTGCGCAATGCGCCTTGCATCCGATTACAAAATCGTAAGCAAAGCCCGAAAATACTCCAACACAAAATACAACCATTTAATGTTTGTATGGGACTTATACCGTTTTGTTTTACCTCCAATAAATATCACACTTTGTGCCCATTATTCAAACCGAACTTTAAAATAGTCCAACCAGTTGGTTCTTGCATGTCAAAAACTTTAGACAAAAAGCAAATAAAACAAAAATCTACTTAGGCACATGAGTGCCCTAAAAAAGATGGCCCCGGAGAAGATCGTCTTTATTATTGGGCTTATATGTAACCTGTCCTTGCTAAGGTCAAGCCCAGCATACCTGTATATGTTCCTTTTACCTTCAAAAGTAAACAGATTTGGGCCCTAACCCAACCCATTCAAAGCCCTTTACCAGCATGTGTCCCAGTCCCACCCATTAGTAGTGGTAACGACACCTCATTCTTACTTCCAGTAGTATCACGAATGTTTAACATTCAAAAATTACTATGAAAATCATAATTATTTTTCGTTGAAAGAAACGTCACTACGACCGACGTTTCTTATGTGACGATTGTTTTACAGAATAGAGGCAATGGTTTACAACGTAAGTGTAAGTGAAAGTGACGATTGTTTTACAGAATATATAACACTCATCCAACGGGTACATCATACTTCTTCCACGGGTGATTTTTAGTCAGTCCCTCCATATGTGGAGAGTGACTACATGGCACAATCGAAAGACCGTATGTTTTCAAAATAAATTTAAACTGTCAATAACTATTTCTCGGGAATAGAGCTATTGGGGACAACGTACTTCTTTCCCATTGTATGTCATATGGGTTGCAGACTCACACCCATATTTCCACCCAAAGCTTTCCCATTGTCTAAAATCAAGCCATTGGAGTATTAACTAAGAATACACATTATGGTTTTTAAAAAGCTGATGTCATTGTGAATGGCCTTAGCGTGGAAAATTCAAGAGGAAAGTGACAATACAGTGAAAATCTTTTTCTTTTTCTTTGGTTTTTTTTTTTTTTGAGTTATTACAACAATTATATAGTGAAAAGCTACTTCCTGTCCAAAGTCGTCGACATGCTCAACCTCATGTAAAACGTTTCCTCTATCTATTTCAAAAGTTTACTCTTCAAGCAATTACTTTTTCACAAAACGTCAATAATATTTTTATTTTTTTGACGAAGTTAATAATATTTAATTGGTATGTAATGTTCATTTTAGTTTTTTAGTGGGAAAAATACTTTTATTAATCAACCAAATCTGCCAAACACTCCGAGTGGATATTGTTAATTACAGACTTCTGATTCTGATGATAATTAATTGTGTTTTAATTTATGATGTATATTGTATAATAAGTCAATCATTTTCACAATCCCATTATCAGTGTATAAAACTAGAACCACACTAATAAATCCAAAACTAAAGTCGCCTATAAAATGGACTGTATCAATATATATTGCTTGAAAGCAAATTAAGTATCAGGTTAATTTGTTCTCTCCCTCTATATATCTATATACATATAAAAGTTCTACTTTAATTACATGTTGAGCTAAGTCCATATATAAGAATGTGGATCTCTTACTTGTCTCATCCTGTATTGCAAAAATCTTCTAATTTATTTTTTGAGAAATATTATGAACAAAAATTACGGACCTCTGAAGAATATTTCTGGATCCAACATTCCAACCCGATGACAACCGCGGGCGCATATGCTCTTAACGTGGAAAATTCAAGAGTAAAGTGACAATACAGTGAAAATCTTTTTCAAAAAAAAAAAAAAAAAAAAGCACCAAATCATGTAAAACGTTTCCTCAATCTATTTCTAGCTAGCTAGTAAAGCAAAATATCAACAGGTCTGTACATTTAAGTTTTACTCTAATATATTCTCAACAAGCTATTTATGTATATCTCTTACTTTGTCTCACCTTGTTTGTATTGCATAATATCTATATATCTATTATTTTGTATAATTATTTTTATTTTTTGAAATATATACAGAATCTATTGCAACACAAATTGGAGAGAAGCCAGCTTGCCTAATTTAGATTAAATTTCCATCTGGGAAAGAAAAGAAAGAAGATCGAAGATAAAATTCAAATTAAATTCGACGACAATGTTTCTTCGTGTTTTGGGGATAGTATGGGAAAACATGGTTACAACACCTACAAAAGTATGCAGAAGATGCTTGAGAAGACTTCAGTTTATGGTTGTGAAATATGAGATGAAAGGGATGGGCCAGCATCAGTTTCTGGTTTCAGATGAAGAGCTTGTCAATGTCTTTGGGTTGAAGAAAACATAATTAAGTTGTCATAAATAAATCCATGTAAGTTGTTATATATATATATATATATATGATGAGGAAATCATAAGTTGTTATAGTATATAATAAGTTTTGGTCCACCCATTAGATGACCCTTTGTTAAGCTGGCTTTGTTAAGTTGTTATAATAAGTATTATGGTGTCTTGCTCGCGATCGTATGGATGCTTCAGTCTCTTTTCCTTTCGTGTCAGTTTTCTTGATTTTGTTAAGTGTACCGGAAATGTGCTTGTGTATTTGCTAGCTAGGCATTGTGTAGCGGCGCTGGGTTTTGTTAATTACTTGGGGTGTCGTACCACCGAATGATGTAATGTAATCTCTGTTGTGTTGACAGATTTGTTTATATAAAATTTATTGGTTTTTAAAATTAAAAAAATAAAAAGACGAGTCTTTGTTTGACGCTTCATACGTCTATTCTGAAAACGAATATCCGGTGGATTTCGTTCTTCTGAATTCGGTTTATTCAATCCTTTTTATCTGATTTACGGTAAAGAATTTTTATTAATAGAATTATCATTTCTATTAAATAAAAATACTTTGCATTCGACATTTTGTTGTATATATGTTGTATAAAATGGCATTCGTTATAGTAACCCATTCATAATCTCTTTCACATAGATTAAGAGTGCGTTTGGATTGCTGGAATGTAACGGAATTGAATGAAACTGATGGAATTGAATGAAACCGATTACATTCCTATGTTTGGCATGCACTGAAATGAAATATATAATATTGTATTAGATGTGACAAGTAATACGTACGGTGGGTGAAGAGCGTGTATGATAACGAGTGTAGCAAGCGGTGGTGGGTAGCAAAGGATGATGTGAGGCGTGCGATAGTAGTGGTGATGGTGGTGGTTGTGGTGTGCAATAGTGGTGGTTGAGGTGGTGGTGATTGTGGTGTGTGGTGGATGCGGTGGTGGTGATGGTGGTGGTTGTGGTGTGCGATACCATTGGTTGTTATAGTGGTGGCGGTGGTGGTGGTGGGTTGTGATGGTTGTGGGTCGGGTTATGATGGGGGATGTTGACGGGTTATGATAGGGGATGGTGACGAGTTGTGCTGAGGGTGGTGACTGGGTAAGCGGCGGTGGTGGAGGGTGGTGCATTGCGGTGGGATGGGCGGGTGCCACTAGAGGATGCGGGCGGGCGGGCGGTGGTGGTTGATAGGTTATGTTTAAATTTCATTCCATCAAAACCATTACGTCCATTCCATCTATTTTTTGATGGAATGAAAATGGTAAAAAAAATCAATCCAATGGAATGAAAACCATTCCATTCTCTCGCAATCAGACATGTCAAAATGATTGAATGAAATGAAAAAGCATTCAATTCCATTACATTCAAACAATCCAAACGTACCTAAATGTGTATGATTAGATATATTAGAAATAAGCGGTAATCATTCATTACAGCATTAAAGACCATTAAGCCTCTGTGACAAATAATGTGTTATGAGTGATTTTCGGAAACACACAATATTGTATGATTTTCATTAATAAAAATAATATTTATCATTTATCTTATTGTTTTTTTTAGGTGAATTTTTTTTTTATTAAGCCAAGTCCGTAATAGCGGCAGAAATTACATCATGAGGGAGAGAAGTCCCCAACCAATGCGGCCGGTATGTTCTAACCCATGTCTAGTCAAAAGTTGCGCCGGGAAGTTTCCAATGCGCTTAACAAAAGAAAATGACGAAGATATGAAGGATGACAAAAGCACAAGACAATCACGCGCTAAACAACTAATGACTGACAAATCATCCATCGGCTGCACTAATGCCTGGACACAAGGCAAACAATCCGTCTCAAAAATGACTGTAGAGAGCCCCAATCGAATAGCCTCCTCCATTGCCAAAAGAAGTGACTGCATCTCAATGGATTGCGCCTCCTGGGCAGCTGGGGTCGAAATGGAATGAAAAGGCCGCAGTAATTGAGCCGAGCGCATCTCTAAAGATCAAACCCACCCCAGAGCCCGAAGCCGTGAAAGAAGCATCAGAGTTGCATTTCCAGCTGCCCACAGGAGGCGCAATCCAAATTACCGGGTGACCAGCCCCACCAGAATCCATGTGAGAAAAGTGAATGGCCTGACGAAATTCCTCTGCTCCGGCTAAGGATACAAAAACCACACGAGATACAAAAATCGCTACATCATCAAACACCGCAGAATCCATTTATCTTATAGTTTGCTTATTATTTTTGAACAGTTTGCTTATTAATATGCGTTTAAATGATTATCACATAAAATCCTAACCATAACACTCAAAGCTTCAAAGTTATGTACAAGCTGATTGATCGAGTTTATGATCATATCTTAGAATATTAATCAAGTATGTGATGTAATTAACTAGAGTCCAAGATTTTACCGTTGAACCACTAGAGTCTAAGATTTTACCGTTGAACCACCATTAGTACCACATAATTATTGGAGTGTTACCATCTGATCCGGCCGTCGATATTGGTCATCTTAGTGGCAACGCTTAATATAATGATTTTGTAGTGATTTCTTCACATGAAAATCTAATTAATCATAATACGACCATTTATGATGTAATATCAATTTTGATATATACTGGTGCTAGTTTTGGGGTGGTGTTCAATGTGACATTAATTAAAGACTCCTCAGTTAAGCTTTTTGAAACTCGTTCACGTTGACATCATTATGTTAGTTTAGCGTCATAAACTCAATCGGATCGGGTCATTTACAATCTATTTTGGTTATGTAACTTTATTATATGAATATTATTAGAAATTTTGTTATTATATTTGTTTAATTATAAAACCAAATTAATATTGTGTATAATAATATCATTAGAATTAAACCGTGATAGATTAATCATAATGTTGATTTTGATTGATAAGATCTCGATTCATAATAAATGATTTATTCTTAAATATCTCGTGTTATGCATTGTTGACTACGTACGTTTGATGACCCGCTTACTATATAAGTGTCGCATGTATGTGGCGGTTGTGTAATTATTCATAGACCGGTTCATAATAATTTTGTGTAATTGATTGTCATGTTTTGATACTATTGAGATTTCCCCACGAAACGGCGATAATGTGGTAGTGATTGAATATGATATTGAAACATACATAGGAGTATTATTTATGTCATTTGTCTGGAATTCGTGTTTTTAATGGTACGAATGAATATCCGAAAGAGCATTTTTATATATAAGGAAAGTTTTGTTCTTGAAATCCTTGCAAAACGCAAATAAGTGTTACTTTGAGATAATATAATGTTCGGATTATACGATATACTTGTTGATATATTGACACTCAAGTAACGACTGTATGGGTGTTGCGCATGCGAAATGATTCTAGTTATGCATTACAATACAATCATTGTATGAATGTTGTACCAAATAACATACATTATAACCATTCGTTTATAATCTCTTACACACGATAAAATGTATTGTGTGAAAATGGCAATATAGGCATATAAATAGGCATTTAGTCCAATCAAAAAAAATTATGGAAAAAAAGAAAAACTATATTCCCTGTACAATATTACTTTTTTAAATTGACGACGCCTTAACCTGCCCAAAGATGATTTGACCGTTGAAGTTGCAAATTAAACCTCAAGAAGTTGATTTGTGCTTGAAACTGCTACGAAAGTGCATGTATTACGAGAAGGCCGTTAAGGGTCCCGGGTTCTATCTCTGGAAAATTCCTTTGACGCACGATTGAATATTTGACAGCGAGGAGAGAACACTTCATCACTTGCTATTCCATTGTGTGGTGCCAAAGGAGGTGTGGTCTCGTCAAAATGAGATACTTATTTTGTGTGGTGCCAAAGGAGGTGTGGACTTTAGGGGGTGTTTGCTTTTCTTGCTCAACATACCGATGAAGTGAGGGTCTCTCTTCTTATCACGATTATGTCGCTCATATGGAATGGAAGGCTCGTTACTTGTTGATATTAGTCGTATTCTTTCCTCCTCACACGCCGAGACGGAAGAATATACGGAGGCTTTACGGATGACCGATATAGACCTATAAATTCATCCGAATGTGTGGATCCCTCTTGCGTTCGGCACAGTAAAGTGTAATGAGGATGCATAAATCCTTAGAGATCCTTGCGCGACAAGAATAATATTCCGGGATTATGATGGACGAGTGTTGTATACAATATGAGAGTCGGTGGATGTAGTCCATCGGGTTGAGGCCTTGAAAATAATTTCCATTCCACAGGGTTTGCAATGTGCAGACCAACTGGGGTACTGGTCTTTGGTGGTGGAAAGTGATGATCTTCAATGTGTTCACCGGCTTCAGAATACTGCGAAGAATCTATGTTCTAAGGGTGTCTTGGTCTTGATTGCTAAGAATTGGCTACTCATTTTCACACTTGTTCTTTTTCTTTCATTAAAAGGAGTGGTAATGTTTCTGTTCATTCGATATCGCAAGCAGGGTTGTCAGTCACTGGCGCTCGTGTTTGGGGTGTTTGTTTACCAAAAAGTGTTTTAGCTGCTTGTATTTCTGATTTGAGGCAATAAATTGATTTTCCCTTAAAATTTATTCTAACCATTTTTGATTTTATATGAAACAAAGCATTTTAATATTATAATTAATTATTCTGTTTATTACCTTTTTTGCCGGAAACGAAAGATTTTTAATACACACTTTGCCCCTAACGGAGCTCAACCCCTGGTCTCCATGTCTGGTTTTATTCTAGCACACCACTGGACCGATGCACCTTGTGCAATAAATTATTCTGTTTATATTAACCTGAAACATTTTAGTAATAGGTTTTATACACCGACAATATTTTTTGTTACTTCGTCCCTTCCTATTTAACTGTCGCAGTTGCTAAAATCAAAAATTTCTTTTTATCTGTCGTAGTTATATTTCTAAAGTATTATTTATTGTAATTTTCTACATCTATCCTTATTTATTAAGGAGTGGGGTATTGAAAAAACAATTGCATTAATTATATTAAAGAGTGTTATTATCATTTTGATGTTAAGCCAAAACATTGACTACTTTATTTAATATGTGTGTTTTTGACAACTACGACAGTTAAATAAGAACGGATAACGAAAGGAAAAAATGAAATAAAAAAGGTGTCGATCATTATTTTTTCACCTTTCAAATCAAAGCTGATCCTAGTCGACACCGTATCAGCCAATAGGATTGCTCTATTTCTCCTGATCGATCCAGGTATTACTTTAATCTTCATATCTCAACCATCCATAGCGTTAGAGAAAACACAAAGTACCCCTTTAGTAGCCGTCGATAGTTGACTTCAAAAGCACATGAAAGTGTTATCTCAATCATCCGCGTAAGAAGTATTGGCTATAAATAACATTTGCACCGAACAGTATTCGAAGTTATTGTTATTGAGCAAATTATGTGTCTTGGTCTTGATTGCCAAGAATTGGCTACTCATTTTCACACTTGTTTTTTTTTTTTTTTTTTTTTTTTTTTTTTATTTTTATTATTTTACAGACTTATTAAGAAATATGATGCAGAGACGAAAAGCTAAAATACACCAAGAAACAAAGACCAATTTTCAATCTAGGAAACTCAGCAAAAAGAACAAGTAAACTAATTCCCCAAATCCATGTTCATTTAATGAAACACTATTGGCTGTGTCACTACAGTCAACTTTGTGCTCTGCATTAAAAGGAGCGGTAATGTTTCTGTTCATTCGATATCGCAAGTAGGGTTGTCAGTCACCGACGCTCATGTTTGGGATGTTCGTTTACCGAAAAGTGTTCTAGCTGCTTGTATTTCTGATTTGAGGCAATAAATTGATTTTCCCTTAAAAATTATTCTATCCATTTTTTGATTTTATATGAAACAAAGCATTTTAATATTATAATAATTATTCTGTTTATTACTTTTTTTTTTTGTCGGAAACAAAAGATTTTTAATACACACACTTTACCCCTAACGGAGCTCGAACTCTGGTCTCCATGTCTGGTTATATTCTAGCTAATCACTAGATCGATGCACATTGTGCAATAAATTATTTATTTTGTTTATATTAACCCGAAACATTTTAGTAATAGGTTTTATACACCGACAATGTTTTGTTACTCCCTCACTTCCTATTTAACTGTCGCATATCTGTCGTAGTTACATTTCTAAACTATTATTTATTATATTTTTCTACATCTACCCTTATTTATTAAGGAGTGGGGTATTGAAAATACCATTGCATTAATTATATTCAAAGAGTGTTATTGTCATTTAGATGTTAAGTCAAAAATTAACTACTTTCCTTAATATGTGTGTTTTTGACAATCACGACAATTAAATAAGAACGGATAACGAAAGGAAAAAATGAAATTAAAAGGTGTTGATCAGTATCCGGGTTTTTTTCCACCTTTCAAATCAAAGCTGATCCTAGTCGACACCGTATTAGCCAATAGGATTGCTCGATTTCTCCTGATCGATCCAGGTATTACTTTAATGTTTATATCTCAACCATCCATAACGTTAGAGAAAACACAAAGTACCCCTTTAGTAGCCGTCGATAGTTGACTTTAAAAATACACGGAAGTGTTATCTCAATCGTCCGCGTAAGAAGTTTTGGCTATAAATAACATCTGCACTAAACAATATTCAAAGTTATTGTTATTGAGCAAATTAGGTGTCTTGGTCTTGATTGCTAAGAATTGGCTACTCATTTTCACACTTGTTCTTTTTCTTTCATTAAAATGAATGGTAATGTTTCTGTTCATTCGATATCGCAAGCAGGGTTGTCAGTCACCGACGCTCGTGTTTGGGGTGTTCGTTTACCGAAAAGTGTTTTAGATGCTTGTATTTATGATTTGAGGCAATAAATTGATTTTCCCTTAAAAATTATTCTATCGATTTTTTTGATTTTATATGAAACAAGGCATTTTAATATTATAATAAATTATTCTGTTTATTACTTTTTTTTTGCCGGAAACGAAAGATATTTAATACACGGAGCTCGAACTCTGGTCTCCATATCTGGTTATATTCTATCTCATCACTAGACCAATGCACATTGTGCAATAAATTATTCTGTTTATATTAACCCGAAACATTTTAGTAATATGTTTTATACACCGACAAAGTTTTGTTACTCCCTCACTTCCTATTTAACTGTCGCAGTTGCTAAAATCAAAATTTTCTTTTTATCTGTTGTAGTTACATTTCTAAAATATTATTTATTATTATTATATTTTTCTGCATCTACACTTATTTATTAAGGAGTGTGATATTGAAAATACCACTGCATAAATTATATTTAAGGAGTCTTTTTTTTTTTTTTTTTTTTGCTTTTTTATTGAATTTAAGGAGTCTTATTGTCAAATAGATACTTTCTTTAATATATGTAGTTTTGACAACTACGACAGTTAAATAAGAACGAATAAAAAAAAGTAAAAAATGAAATAAAAAAAGGATTGATCATTATCCGTTTTTTTTTTTTCACCTTTCAAATCAAAGTTGATCCTAGTCGACACCGTATCAGCCAATAGAATTACTCTGTTTCTCCTGATCGATCCAGGTATTATTTTAGTCTTTCATATCTCAACCGTCAAGAGCATTAGAAAAACACAAAAGTAACCCTTTATTAGCCGTCGATAGTTACTTCAAGAGCACACGGATGAGCAAATTACCTTATCAAAGAAACAAAGACGAGAGAGGCTCCGCAATTATTCTTGAGGTCAGTCTAATTTTCATTTGATTTTCCGTCGATTTTTCTCTGATAGATCTTGTGTTTATGTATTACTTTTAGTTTTGTACTGGTAATTGATTTGATTAAGAGTGTTTCTGTAGATATCATTCGTTGGATTCGAATTTTGGCCGCGACTACTGATTTTTAATTTTCTGGCCGATTAGGTTTTAGAGATTCCTGATTCATTGTTATTGTAATTCGATTCTGTATTTTAATTTCGTTTGCTGTTCTTACTTTTTGACCTATAGAAGAATTAGGGTTTGTGGGAACGATTGGATCCTTTTAACGAATGGATAATAACGCGCCTGTACTGGAGTTTTGATTCGCTGAGAATTAGGGCTTTCAAACACATAAATTTCTTTTCGATTTGAATTTGAATGATTTTGTAGTTTAACCTTTAAATTTCTTGTCGATTTGAATTTGAATGATTTTGTAGTTTAACCTTTTAGCTTCATATGGTGATTATTGCTCAAATAACCGGAATTAGTTTGAATGTGGTTTAATATAATTTGATGCTTTGATCAGTGAGAATCAGATGGCTCGTACCAAGCAAACTGCTCGCAAGTCTACAGGTGGAAAGGCTCCCAGGAAGCAATTGGCCACCAAGGTAAATTGCATTTGCTTTGGCTTGTTTAGTAATGATATGTGCTTTGTTTTGTTGTCAGTTTGATAGTTATTGTATGTATGTTCTTCTTTCATAGGCTGCTCGTAAGTCGGCTCCAACTACTGGTGGAGTTAAGAAGCCCCACAGATACCGCCCTGGTACTGTTGCTCTGCGGTGAGTATATCAGCTAAACTTGTGTTTAATCTATTGTTTTTAAGTTTATATGTTGTTTTTTAATCCATTCTGGGAAAAAAAAAACAGATTTGGTTTGAACATCCCATTCGGAACATATGTCAATTGGAAGATAACATGGAAATCTTGTTTTGGGATTAATCAGATGTAGTTAATATCTTTAAATGTTGGTATCTTACTTTCTTATGTTATGTTAATGATTCATCAATTGGGTTCTGTGTAGTGAAATCCGCAAGTACCAGAAAAGTACTGAACTACTGATCAGGAAGCTTCCATTCCAGCGTCTTGTGCGTGAAATTGCACAAGATTTCAAGGTACTTGCTATGTTTTGGTTTGTATGTACTAAAACGTTTTTGATTGTTTAGTTGTTATTCTGAATTGGGGTTAATGTTATGATGATTTAATGTTTTGTGTGCTTGTTGTTTTCAGACTGATCTCCGTTTCCAGAGCCATGCAGTCCTTGCATTGCAGGAGGCAGCAGAGGCATATCTAGTTGGGCTGTTTGAGGATACTAATCTGTGTGCAATCCATGCCAAGCGTGTAACAATCATGCCTAAGGATATCCAGCTGGCTAGGAGGATCCGGGGTGAACGTGCTTAAGTGGTTCGACTTTGTGTTGTTATTTTGTTAAATTTGTTATGTCAAGGAACATTTATAGGAAAACAGTCTTATTTTGGTCTTAGGTTGTGTTCAGTGTGCAGTTGGTTTTGGTCTTTGGAAAAGACTTAACGAAGAATTAGTTACTAAGGTCTATTATTATGTTGATGTATTCGTAATATGTATTTGATGTTTTTGGGTTGGAAGTCCTTATGAATGATTCGTTATCTATGTTTTCTGTTGTCACACCTTTTGTTTATTTGTTTTCGTGGCGGTTCAACGTATTTGATCGGGTTAATGATCTTGAAAGACAATATTACGTGCTCACTAAAAAGATAAGTACAAATCAACACACCAAACGTATTTGCCGTGAGCAAAACTGTTTCTTGTTGAATATAATGGGAGCTTCTGATGGCCCGATGAAAGAGGCAATCAAAACCAAACCAAAATCAAGAAACAGATGCAGCTAATAGAAACCATTAACGGAGCCTTGATGACGAATAGTTAGTTATCAACGTGGTAACCAGAAACCATTAACGGAGCGAACCTTGATGATTAGTTATAAGCGTTTGGGTTTAGTTTTGCAATGATTGAGTAGCGTGTGGAGTCATTTGAGTCTGATTTAGGTGTGTAATTGCTAATATCGACTGTGTGATTTTATTTCGTTTTGCTGTTTACCACCTAATCATAATTATGCCTTCTCTTTCCCATACTATTGCTCCCTATTCCTGCCATTGCTATTTGCTAGACCTACAACTCTTCTGCCAACTCTGTGAATGTAATATGATGGGAGTACCTTGGTTAATTCTGTCATGTCCAAGAAAGCATGTAACCATGTTTCTTTCCCACAATTTGCTTGAGGTTTTTTTTTTTTTTAAATAAGAAAGAAGTTATGAAATGCCTTCTCTTCATTTTCCCTGAAAAAACAACCACTTTTTTATGAGCTATTAAAAAATCATATGCCAGACTAACTATCACCGTCCCTAGCAGCTACATACAACCAGGGGTGCCCTCTTGTTCCGGAAAAATACACTAATATATGTACTAAACATATAGTTTGTCCTCCTTAAATTTCTTATTTGTCTTTCAAAATTTTATCGCCCCCCTCACCCGAGATCATGCGTCCGCCCCTGATCCCTAGTGTAAGTTATCAGATCCCAAAGGATGAACAACAACAACAAACAAAAAAAGGGATCTTTAAGGGTACCACAACAAGTTTTAAAAATACAAATGAACTGTGGTGTCGTTAAGGGCAATGGTAGATTTAGTGTGTTGCCAATCCAAACTGGCCCAAATCAAAAAGTGGTCCAAACAGTTGTAAACCAAATTATTTGCTTAATTCTGGACATTTTTATTCGTCCCCAACCCAAACCTAAACCGGTTGTCTATACATAATACAATTGCATTTTTAGTTTTTTATTTTTATTTTTAGAACAATTGCATTTTTAGTTAAGTATGCATATTACCTTCTTTTTTTGGTTGACAATGAAAAATTTGTTGAGACCACTCTTATGCGATTATGTTATTAGCATTCAAGTGACAGTCAAAATGATACTTATATGTATGGGATAAGCAACATTAAAGAGTTGTGATACATTCACTACACAACATATCACTACAAGCTTCACTACACACTTTTTAATCATAGATTATGATGGACTCATATTAGTCAATGAGTTGTACATCTTAATCAAAAGCTAAAAAGTTTGTTGTGGAACGTGTTGTGCCGTATCCCTTTCCAACATTAAATAGTGTTCAATGATATTTTTCATTCATATTATCGCCCCCAATATTTTATTGATTTATGTTTCGTGTTTCTTTATATAATTTAAGTTTCAGTCTTTGAAGTTTGTGTATAGCGAGAGGTATTTTGGATTGCAAATGATATTGTGTGAATTGCTAACAAATATTATGAGTGGGGAGCCTAAAACCAAAACTAATTCAAACCATACCATTGGTTTTCATAGCATATATTTCCGGTCGGGTATAAATTTCTCCAGTCCAAACCGACTAATAATAATACGGAGAAACCAAACCGAACCCACCAAATCCGATCCAAGCTCAGACCTCTCAAGCCCATACATGCAAAAGCGTAATTTTGCTTCTCAACTACTTTCTTTGGATTACATATTGTTTGGGCCAGAGTATAGGAATCAAATTCATCCAAATAAGTAGAGACAGAACAGAGTATCAATTATGACATATCTGTTACAAATTACAATATGAGTCCAATTGTCTCCACCAACAAAATGAATGAATGAATGAAAAAACCAATGGTCGGTGAATGTGACCATATAATATTCAAAAGAAATATACTTGATTCAAAATAGCCAGTTTAATTTGCAGGCCCTTGTAAACTGTAGACACACAAGAAGCCTCCATTTGGATTCATAACATTCAACTTTCTTGCACATTAAAATAAAATACAAAACTATCGAATAAAAGAATACCTATGCCACCCCCAAAAAGGAAAAAATTGTAAACAAAACAGAGCATTGTGTTGTTTTTTTCTTGTCAATTTCATAAAAGTTTAAGGAAAGTCAGTATAATATATATATAGTCACAAAGAGGTAAACAATGCTAGTTGAGCTAGTTGAGCTAAGAACTAGTTGTATGGGAGTCGGGCCGGGCTGAAATTCCAAATACGGGTTGTACCCAATCGGCTATTCTCCTGTTCAAGATTATAATGACAAAAAAATTCAAAGAGGAAGAATATTATAATCGTAAATGTTGCCCCATGAAGCATAAATCAATAGTAAAACAGCGGGTATGTTGCAATGACAACCTTGCATTTGAACTAAGGTATGCAGTTCAAGTCCATAAAGAGTAGATTTCTTTCAACTTAAGAGGTATACTGCAACATTGACGCATAACCCTCAATTTAGATACTTCGGGAAGCTCTAGGACGAGAGCTATGAGTGCCCTTTGAGTTGAGGCTCAACATTTTCCTTTGTATTTTTATATTGGTAAATGATGATTGCATTGAATAATAATACGATTGTCATAGTATTGTGCATTTTGTTGAATTGTGTAATAACCTTAAGTAAGTTGCAAAAGTGAACTTAACTTTTAAGACATCACGGTTATACATAAGAGATCGATATAAATAAATGAAACAAAAGGATATTTAATACCGAAGGATATCTTCCACATCCGAAATTTGAGGGGATGGGGGGGGGGGGGTGGGTGTTGGGTGTGTGTGGGTGGGAATCGCCTTCATAAAGAGCCCTGAAATAGCCTAAGTAAAAGGCAAGGAAAATCGCATGGTACAAAGTGAGTGTTTATCCTATAACCACCTCATAACCTACTTTCAGTTTCCTTGAGAGTAAAAGCAAAGAAATAAGATGTCTTCATTCTTTCACAATGCATCCGAAAGATAATAAATCCTCCCAAAGTTACAAATAACATCTTTTTTATACGAAAAAATGTTCACCGGCAGTCCAGATTGCTCACTCATTCTCTTTGGTTGAGATTGTTTTGATTGGTTATAAAAAAACATGTTGACATATCTGAAGAGCGTGTATAGGTTGAATTGGTTGCAATTTCATTTTGGTTTAGGTAGTTTATTAGTAGGTTTCCTTTATTTGTACGCATACGAGTCAAGTTTATGCTTAGCAATTCTTTCTTGTGGATATGTTGTATAGTTATTTTATGAGTTAGTTATCAACATCGGTTCTCTTCCAATGTGTTTTTTTCACTTTTGTGGTGCTTCAGTTTTGTGGACATCAAGCCATGTTTTGTGGCCGCACACTATGCAACATCCTGAAGATCTTTCTCTCGAGTCTCGGCTTATTTTGTTGCTTTAGCATATTTCTTTTACTCTGATATGACGACAGATTTACGTGAGTTTAGGATTTATTTCTCCTGATCGATCCAGGTATTACTTTAATCTTCATATTTCAATTGTCCATAGCGTTAGAAAACACAACAGCAGACTGCTTTAAGAAATTGGTCGATAGTTGACTTCAAAGGCACACGGAAGTGTTAACTCAACCGTCCGCGTAAAGGACTATTGGCTATAAATAACATCTGCTGCACTGAACAATATTCGAAGTTGTTGTAATGGCGAGTGGTATCGCAAAAGCTAAAAAATTCCTGCCAGGGCACCGAAAAGGAACTTATTGTCTAATACCAAAATTGTCCTTTGTCAAATGACATGCTCTATATTTTTTTATTGTTGTTTTATTAAAAAATTTCTCACCGGCGGCGGGCGTTCTCTCAAGTCTCAATCACCTTCCGCTACCACGTACATCTGCATCCTCCGCTAAGGTGTATTATTATGTTGATGTATTCGTGATTAAAATGTATTTGGTAGAAAGTAACATTTGATGTTTTTGGATTGGAAGTCCTTATGAATGATTCGTTATCTCTATGTTTTCTGTTGCCGCACAACCTTGTTTAGAGAGACTTTATGGTGCAACGGTTGTAAGAAGGTTATCGCCGAAGTACATTGTTAGGCCTCTTATTTTTACTCTCTTTCACATAATACACTTTTATCGTGTGTGAGAGGTTAGAAATGAATGGTTTTAATGTATGCCACTTGGTACAACGGTTGTATTATAAAATTCGTCCCTTGTTTATTTGTTGGTTTACGTATCATCCTACTTATTGTTGGCTAGTGTACTTTTGTTTTGTCATCATATTATCTGGGGTGGGTTTAATAAGATTAGCCTTGAGGAATCTTTCCTGGTGGTTCTACGTATATAATCCAGTTGATCAATTTTGGGAAGACAATATGATGGGAGCTTCTGATTCCCCTGTGAAAGAAGCAATCAAAACCAAAATAAAGAAACAGATGTCACCACAAACTATCAAAACCAGATGCCACCAGAAACCATTCACGGATTTAACCTTGATGATTAGTTATAAACCTTAATTTGATTTAATTTTTGCAATGATCGAGTAGCTTTAATTTGTGGAGTCTTTTGAGTCTTATTTAGGTGTGTAATTGCTAATATCTGACCACGTTATTTTATTTCGTTTTACACCCTCCGTTTTTATTTACTTGTCACCTTTGGAGAATAGATGACATTCATTTTTTGGATAAATCTTGTCACTTTTTAGTTTAAGATTAATTATTTATTTGAAAAACTTGGACAGTTGACTTTTTCCAAAAGTGACAAGTAAAAAAAACGGAGGGAGTACTGTTTACCACGTAATCATAATACACTTGCTTATGTTTTCCCATAGAAAGATCAAATGACTTATCACATAACTAAAGAAAATCAGAAAACGTAGCGGAAACGTAAAACCGAAACTGATGCACGTGGCGGAAACATGAAACCGAAACTGATGTTTTTATTGATTGAAGTCTTATCATAATATAATTTTAAATAATTTCGAAAACAAAGATAAACCGTTTATTTAAACCAAACATCTCTACCTCTTCTTTGATTTTTGACTCCATATTGATCTCCTGTAACATTTATCTCTAATACCCTCCCGCAAACGGTGCCGGGTCGGAGGCGACGTTTGTCCAGTCAATGAATATGATGATACGCGACTTTTTGACACCCACGGCTTTTAGCTCCCGGCTCTTGGCTCTTTTGGCTCTCGGCTCTTGGATTTTAGCCCATAGCTATTTTGTTGTTTTTATCGTCAAAAAACTTGTTCAATCCTTTCTGATGTGGTAAACATGCTCTCTACCGCATTGCACCGCCCGACGGAAGAATTTTCTTCATTGTGACAATGGTTGTTGACTTAGATCTGTATTTTTTTGAATTGCATTAAAAGAAATAGAGATAGAATAGATGCAAAATGAAAATATCATATGCTATATCAAGAGTGATTATTTATTGAAAAAAACCTTAAAAAAAGATGATCTCTAAAAGACCAATGTGCATGGACGAAAAAAAAAAAATCATTATGGCCGCTTGTTTTATTGAAAAAAATTGCTAACTGATGAATGCACAAGGGAAAAAAAATGCAAAATGCGGACACAATATTTTCACTTCTTTTTTTTCAAGCGGGAGAACCTTGTGCAAAAAAAATGCAAAATGCAAACACGATATTTTCTCTTCCTTTTTTTTCCGAGAGGAAGAACAGAACGGGGCGAGGGTTCACCAATGTCAAGGCATTCGAACCCCCGCCTCTTACTCTAATACCATAAAGAAAATCAAAAAACGTAGCGAAAACGTGAAACCGAAACTGATGTCTTTATTGATTGAAGTCTTATCATAATATAATTTTAATAATTTAGAAAACAAATATAAACCATTTATTTAAACCAAACATCTCTATCTCTTCTTCGATTTTTGACTCCATATTTATCTCCGGTAACATTTATCTCTAATAATAACACTATTGCTCCCTATTTCTGCCATTCTTGGACCTAACACTTTTACCAACTGTGTGAATGTAAAAATATAATTGGTTAATTTTGCCATGTTTAATTAAATGGTTAAACCTTAACCACAAGGTCTCACCCTCTCTGTCCCACTGAATGAATGGAGAGACGCTAATACATTATAACCATTCATTTATAATCTCTTACACACGATAAAATGTATTATGTGAAAATGGATAATATAGGCATATAAATAGGCAAATAGGCAATTAGTCCAATCGAAAAAAATTATGGAAAAAAAGAAAATTTTATATTCTCCTGTACAATATTACTTTTTTAAATTGACTACGCCTTAACCCGCCCAAAGATGATTTGACCGTTGAAGTTGCGAATTAAACCTCAAGAAGTTGATATGTGGTTGAAACTGCTACGTTAGTGCCTATATTACGAGAAGGCCGTTAAGGGTCCCGGGGTTCTCTCTCTCGGAAATTCCTCTGACGCTAAAGTGAGTATTTGACAGCGGGGGGATGGGGTGACACTTCATCACTTGCTATTCCATTGTGTGGTGCCAAGGGAGGTGTGGTCTCGTCGAAATGAGATACTTATTTTGTGTGGTGTGGACTTTAGGGGGTGTTTGCTTTTCTTGCTCAGCATGCCAATGAAGTGAGGGTCTCTCTTCTTATCACGATTATGTCGCTCATATGGAATAGAAGGCTCGTTACCTGTTGATATTAGTCGTATTCTGTCCTTCTCCCACGCCGAGTCGGAAGAATATATGGAGGCTTTACGGATGACCGATACACACATAGACCTATGAAGAGAGTTTGAGAATGTGATAAACACAAGAGTAAACTTCAACTTAGTTTATTCATTGATATGAGAGGTGTATAAATAGATACAATTGAGAGAGATTAGCACTAGCTTGGGCGGCCACTTGAGTATGTAGATGTGGGCGGCAAACATGCAAAAGTAAAAGTAAAAGTAAAAGCTATGTCTATGACATATTAATTGTGTCTATGACATAAAGTAAACTAGAGTTTGACATATTAATTGTTTATATGTATCACAATTAATATGTCTTTTATAATTAAATAAAGTGTACAAAAATATTATGCACGAAATCTAAGGCTCAAAGAATCTGCTTGAGCACCTGTAATGCTCCTCTCAGCAGTCGAGTCTCATTGAGTAATATTTCCACACCCCCTCAAATCTGGTCAGATATGTTGATGCAAACCAAGTTTGCTACTTAGTCTCACTTGAACATAAGAGGTGGAATAGCCTTGGTAAGAATATCGAGATTACGATCTGCTTTGAGGAACATCTTTGGAGTTGAATAATCTTGGCATCAATCTTCTCCTTCGAAGTGTAATCACAATGTCCCATGCTTGGTTTTATCATGATGGATGGATCTTCCGCCATGCATAAGGTTGAATTATTATCACTGTGAGTGTGATAGGTGTCGATCTGATTCTTCGAAGTTCACCAACCACTTTTTTTAGCCATAGAGCTTCACAAATGCCAAGTACAAGTGCCCTTAGTTCACCTTTCAAAGATCGCTTGACACGATGAGGTTGTTTCTTGCTCCTCCAAGTAACCTGTGTTCCCCATATATATGAGCAATAGCTGTGGTAGACCTCCTGTCAATGTGACATCCAGCCCAATCAAAGATCGGTGTAGACGCTTGATTGATCTATCAGGAGACTTGGTGAAGTGCAGGCCTTGGCCAGGAGTGGATTTTAAATACCTCAGTATCCTATTCACTGCATCCCAATGTTGCTCAGTAGGGCAATGCATGAATTGACTGACCAGACTGACCCCATATGCAATATCAGGTCTTGTGTGAGAAAGGTATATGAGTTTGCCTACTAGCCTTTGATATTGTTCTTTCCTCGACAAAGAATGTCACCATGCAGAGAGGTATGACCTGGGGTCTCACCTGGAGATACAAAGAGTTTGCATCCCAAAGATGCCGATTTCCTTGAAGAGTCCAGGACATACTTCCTTTGGGAGACCGAAATGCCATTGGTGTTTTAGCTACTTCCATACCAAGAAAGTACTTGAGGTAGCCAGATCTTTAACTTGGAACACCTTTGCCAAGAGAGTCTTCAAGTTCGGATTTCAAGAGAGTCTTCCCAAGAAGGATGATATCATCCACATATACAATTAGAATGGACCTCCTCGGTTGGTTGTCTTGACAAACATGGTGTGATCGAGTTGCATTGATGATATCCAAAGCAGACTTTAACCACAAGAGTGAGTTTTCCAAACCAGGCTCTTGGGATTGCTTCAGGCCATATAGAGATTTCCGAGTTTGCATACCTTGCCCCGAGTGTGTGGGATTGACAAAACCAGGGAGGTACATTCATATAGACTTCCTCGGTGAGATCACCATTGAGAAAAGCATTTTTGATATCCAATTGGTGTAGAGGCGATCCATTGGACAAGGTAGAGAGAGCGAGAACCACGGCAAGTGTTGAGTTTTGCCACTGGTGCAAAAGTTTCCTTATAGTCAATACCATAAGTTTGAGTGAATCCCCTTGCTACCGACCGGCTTTGTACTTGTCAATTGTACCATCAAGATTGTATTTAATAGTGAATAACCATCTGCAGCTAATCTGCCTTCTTGCCTTTGGGAAGAGTTGTGAGGTCCCAAGTATGATTATCCAGAGAGCGATCATCTCGGTTTTAACGGCTGACCTTCCACTTATCATTTTGAAGGGCCTCTCGAATATTTCTAGGGATAGAGTGAGAATCCGTGTCTGTGTAAACATGGCAAAGACAGGAGACAAATCGATCATAAGATAAATAAGTATGAATAGAATGATCGGTGCATGATCTTTTCCTTTCCTTAGAGCAATAGTCCATCATCAATGTCGGTGAGGGTCGAGGATCATGAGATTCTTTGAGTGTCGATGAGCTCGGGATCGCAGGCTCGGGTCGAGACTCTTGTTCGAGGAGGTTGCTTTGAGGAGTATTAGGTTTGTAGAGAGTCGTTAAGTACTGAAGTTCGATCTACTGAGGATCGATGGAGTTCTTGCCGAGGATGAGGCTCTGGGTCGTGATCTGCTGAGAGTTAGGACTCGCCGAGGGTAAATGGTTTCTTGAGGAACGGACTTAGTTCAATCTCAATCAGTTTCCATCGTTGGATAGTTCATGAGGTTTTCTTTGTAATATGGAGTCCTTTCAAAAATTTCACATCCATAGAATTGTAAAATTTCTTTTTCAGTAGGAGAGTAACACTTGTAACCTTTCTGTCTTGTGCATATCCAAGGAAAATGCACTTATGAGCTTTAGGATCAAGTTTACTGTGTTGAGCATGGATATACACAAACACAAGACAACCAAAGATCTTTGGAGGCAATCGGGAAACAAGATGATGGCAGGAGTGTGTGGTCAAGTAGGGTTTGGAGTGGAGTTTTGAAACCTAACACTCTCTTTGGGAAGTCTGTTGATTAAGTATGTGGAAGTCAATATAGCTTCACCCCACATATATTTTGGAACATTTGTGGTAAACATAATAGACCTAGCCATTTCAAGCGGATGCCTGTTCTTTCTCTCAAGAACCCCATTTTCTTTGGGGTTTCAACACAACTCTTGATATGGACAATCCCTTTATCCATCAAGAAATTAATCGAGATGAGACTCATAATATTCAAGAGCATTGTCGGTCTTCAAGATTTTGATCTTAGTGTCAAATTGAGTGGAGACCATGTTGTAAAATTCTTGAAAGATGGGTCCAACTTCGGACTTATCCTTCATTAAAAATAACCAAGTGGTTCGGTGTGGTCATCTATGAAGGTAACAAACCACCTCTTTTCCTGTTATGCTTTTTACTCTTGAGGTCCCCATACATCACTTTGTGAATTAGGGTGAAAGGTGAGGAGGGTAAGTGAGGTAATTTAGCATACACAGATTTGGTGAGTTTGGCAAGCTGACATATATCACATTGAAGATCATTAAGATTGCATCCTTTAAATAATTCAGAGTTAAAGTCTTTAAATAACCAAAACTAGGATGTCCTAATCTATAATGCCATAACATAATATTGTCTCTGATTTGAGAGTAGGGCTGAGGCAGAATCGGTCTTGAGTTTCTGTCTTCACAGGTGAACAATAAATGATCTCTGAGCAAGTTTTGGCTCTTTCCATTACTTCTTGTGAATAAGTATCTTGGAAAATACACGATTGTCTTTAAAAGTATTTGCCCAATTTAGGTCCTTAGTGAGTTTCTTGACCGATACATGAGATTACATCTAGCTTTGGAACAAACAGACATCATTCGAGATAGATTTTATCAATAAGTTTGACAATTCCAAAACCTTGAGCATATGAAAAAGATCCATCGCCAGCTTCTAATTTTATGAGTCTCAGCCGATGTGGGTTTGAGGTTATATAATGTGTCTTTATTTCTGTCATATGAGATGAGGCCCCGTAATCAACTATCCAGTGCCATTCTTGAGTTGGGAATAAGATATACTGTCTTGGTATGAGTGGCAATGCCTGTGAGAGAGTTATCGATCTTACGCCATTTGAGAAACTCTTTGAAGAGAGCTAAGCGAGAATCCACAATATCACCAAGTGATTCCGGTCTGCTTTGAGAGTGTTTGGACTCGCAGACAAGTCCTCCATCTTGCTTTGTCCTGAGTTATACTTTTTCATAGATCTTGACGACCCAAGATTATTGTTGTAATCAAGTCTGTGATTTGTATAAGGAGTGGAGTCAGTAACCTCGATCTGTTGAGATTTACTTAATGAGTAGGATGCTTGGATGAAGACATTCTTGAAAAAAAAGCGATCTTGAGTTTTGCAATGGAAAATTAGAACTCGTGAGCTCCGATACCATGAAGAGAGTTTGAGAATGTGATAAACACAAGAGTAAACTTCAACTTAGTTTATTCATTGATATGAGAGGTGTATAAATAGATACAATTGAGAGAGATTAGCACTAGCTTGGCAGCGCCACTGAGTATGTAGATGTGGGCGGCAAGCATGCAAAAGTAAAAGTAAAAGTAAAAGCTATGTCATGACATATTAATTGTGTCTACATGGACATAAAGTAAACTAGAGTTTGACATATTAATTGTTTATATGTATCACAATTAATATGTCTTTTATAATTAAATAAAGTGTACAAAAATATTATGCACGAAATCTAAGGCTCAAGAATCTTTTGAGCACTGTCAAGCCTCAAAGCAGGTGAGTCTCATTGAGTAATATTTCCACAACCTATAAATTCATCCGAATGTGTGGATGCCTCCTGCGTTCGTCACAGTAAAGTGTAATGCGGATGCATCAATCCTTAGAGATCCTCGCGCGACAGAAATAATATTCCGGGATTATGACGGACGAGTTTTGCATGCAATATCAGAGTCGGTGGATGTAGTCCATCGGGTTGAGGCCTTGGAAATAATTGTCATTCCACAGGGTTTGCAATGTGTAGAGCACCTGGGGTACCGGTCTTTGGTGGTGGAAAGTGATGATCTTCAATGTGTTCACCGGCTTCAGAATACTGCAAAGAATCTATGTTCTAAGGTGTCTTGGTCTTGATTGCTAAGAATTGGCTACTCATTTTCACACTTTTTCTTTCATTAAAAGAAGTGGTAATGTTTCTGTTCATTCGATATCGCAAGCAGGGTTGTCAGTCAACGACGCTCGTGTTTGGGGTGTTCGTTTATTGAAAAGTGTTTTAGATGCTTGTATTTCTGATTTGAGGCAATAAATTGATTTTCCCTTAAACATTATTCTAACCATTTTTTGATTGATTTTATATGAAACAAAGCATTTTAATATTATAATAAATTATTCTGTTTATTAATTTTTTTGCCGGATTTTATCAGCCAATATGATTGCTCTATTTCTACTGATCGATCCAGGTATTACTTTAATCTTCATATCTCAAACGTCCACAGCTTAGAGAAAACACAAAGTACCCCTTTAATAGCCGTCGATAGTATATTAACCCAAAAAGGGCAATCACGGAAAACCGGCTAGACAAAAGAATAGTTGATGAGAATATATGGAATTTTACCAAAGGCTAGACATGTGAAAAGAATAGTGATATGAGCCAGAATATATCACATAATTTACGGTAGTGAACTAGTGATACGTTGTAATTTCCACAACGTTCAACCTTCTTTTGACTTCAAAAGCAGACGGATGAGCAAATTACCTTATCAAAGAAACAAAGAAGAAAGAGACTCCGCCAATTATTCTTGAGGTCAGCCTAATTTTCATTTGATTTTCCGTCGATTCTTCTCTGATAGATCTTGTGTTTATGTATTATTTTTAGGATCCTTTTTGTAATGGTAATTGATTTGATTAAGAGTGTTTCTGTAGATATCATTCATTGGATTTGGATTTTGGCCGCGACTAATGATTTTTAATTTTCTGGCCGATTAGGTTATAGAGTTTCCTGATTCATTGTTATTGTAATTCGATTCTGTATTTTAATTTCATTTGCTGTTCTTACCACTTTTTGATCTATAGAAGAATTAGGGTTTGTGGGAACGATAGGATCCTTTTAACGGATGGATAATAACGCGCTTGTAGTGGACGCTGAGAATTAGAGCTTTCAAACACAGAAATTTCTTTTCGATTTGAATTTGAATGATTTTGTAGTTGAACTTTTTAGCTTCGTGGGGTGATTGTTGCTCAAATAACTGGAATTAGTTTGAATGTGGTTTAATATAATTTGATGCTTTGATCAGTGAGAATCAGATGGCTCGTACTAAGCAAACTGCTCGCAAGTCTACAGGTGGAAAGGCTCCCAGGAAGCAATTGGCCACCAAGGTAAATTGCATTTGCTTTGGCTTGTTTAGTATTTTGTTGTCAGTTTGATAGTTATTGTATGTATGTTCTTCTTTCATAGGCTGCTCGTAAGTCGGCTCCAACTACTGGTGGAGTTAAGAAGCCCCACAGATACCGCCCTGGTACTGTTGCTCTGCGGTGAGTATATCAGCTGAACTTGTGTTTAATCTATTGTTTTTAAGTTTATATGTTGTTTTATTTTAAGAAAAGCAGATTTGGTTTGAACATGCCTTTCTGAACATATCTCAATTGGAAGATGACATGGAAATCTTGTTTTGGGATTAATCAGATGTAGTTAATATCTGTAAATGTTGTTATCTTGCTTTCTTATGTTATGTTAATGATTCATCAATTGGGTTCTGTGTAGTGAAATCCGCAAGTACCAGAAAAGTACTGAACTTCTGATTAGGAAGCTTCCATTCCAGCGTCTTGTGCGTGAAATTGCTCAAGATTTCAAGGTACTTGCTTTGTTATGGCTTATATGTACTAAAACGTTTTTGATTGTTTTGTTATTCTGAATTGGGATTAATGTTATGATGATTTAATGTTTTGTGTCCTTGTTTTTGCAGACTGATCTCCGTTTCCAGAGCCATGCAGTCCTTGCATTGCAGGAGGCAGCAGAGGCATATCTTGTTGGGCTGTTTGAGGATACTAATCTGTGTGCAATCCATGCCAAGCGTGTAACAATCATGCCTAAGGATATCCAGCTGGCTAGGAGGATCCGGGGTGAGCGTGCTTAAGTTGTTCGTCTTATGGGGGAATGATGCGCTTGGTGGTGTTATTTTATTAAATTTGTTTTGTCAAGGAACATTTATAGGGCAAATTATCTTATTTTGGTCTTAGGTTGTGTTCAATGTGCAGTTGTTTTGATGTTTGGAAAAGACTTGACAAAGAGTTAGTTACTACTATTGTCTAAGGTGTATTATGTTTATGTTTTCCTAATGTGTAGTTGGTACAAGCAACATATGATGTTTCTGGATTGGAAGTCCTTATGAATGATTCATTATCTATGTTTTCTGTTGTCGCACACCCGTGTTTATTTGTTTTCGTGGCGTTTGAATGTAATTTGATCGGGATAATGAAGTCGAAAGACAAGATTACCTGCTCACTGAAAAGACAAGTACATATGAACACCAAACTTATTTGCCGTGTTCAAAACTGTTTCTTGTTGAATATGATGGGAGCTTCTGATGGCCCGATGAAAGAAGCAAACAAAACCAAAATATATAAAAATAAAAATAAAAACAGTAGAAACTCTATCCAAACCAAAATCAAGAAACAGATGCCACTAGTAGAAACCAATAGCGTGTGGGCTCATGGTAACCAGAAACCATTAACGGAGCGAATCTTGATGATTAGTTATAAACGTTTGGGTGTAGTTTTGCAATGATTGAGTAGCGTGTGGGCTCATTTGAGTCTGGTTTAGGTGGGTAAATTGCTAAAATCGACCGTGTGATTTTATTTCGTTTTGCTGTTTACCACCTAATCATAATTATGCCTTCTCTTTCCCATAGAAAGATTAAACGACTCAAGACTTTAACACAATTGCTCCCTATTTCTGCCTTGCTATCTGCTAGACCTATAACACTTGTACCAACTGTGTGAATGTGATATGATGGGAGTAGTAGGTTAATTTTGTCATGTGTAAGAAAGCATGTAACTTGTGTGGAATGATCTGGAAGGTAAGAAAAGAAGAATTTGGAAAAACTGGAAGGATGTCTGTTTTCCTATTGAGGAAGGTGGGTTGGGAATTAGGGATTTGCACACAATTCAAGCTAGTTTCTCTTGCAAGTTATGGCAGGGTCTTTGGGGCAACAAAATCATGAGTGGTAGTTATCCCTTGTATAAACTTGATGCCTAGAGAATGCTTTCCAGAACTGAGGAAACTATTGTATTGATGAACACTCCAGATTCTTAAGGGGCACCACATGGATATGGACTCCCACAACCTCGGCTCAGGCAGATTTTCAGTCTCCTCAGCATGCAACACTGAGAAGGAAGAAATATTCCATTTTCTACCCATTCCCTATGCAGCAATTAAAGAAGCTAGGATTTTATGGACCTTTTAAATGTCCATTCTGTGATGCAGAGGATTCTTTCTTCCAAGCTTTCTGGAAGATGAGAACTAGCTACGGCCCTATATGGTAATTTACACTTACCTATTGAGCACTCTCTGAAAGATATCAATAATCAGCCTGTTAAGCTGCAATAAGCTTTCTCAACTCCATTTTTATTGTCGAATCTGACTCTCACAGTCTAATTCAAATGTTAAAAGGGAAGTTTGACGTTCCATGGAGATTTCTAGGAAGACATTGCTCAACTCCGAGAGCTGATATCTTATCATCATATTCCAATACAACATATCTATCTACTGTGACTGAAGGCAACTCGGTGGCAGATTAATGGATGGGCTTTTGTGCTACTGCTCGTTTTTTACTTGAAGAGTGCGATAAGGCTGTTTCCATCCCTTTTATTTTGAGCATTTTGTGGCTCGTTGTTGGTCCTGTCTTTTGATGGCAGGTCTCTAGCTTACTCTGGATGGATGGATGGATGGATGGATATGAGACCAGCCAAGACACCAATGGTGGATACCTTGGCTCTCTTGATGCTGCATTTTTCTGCTCATTAATTAAACCATGCTGTTGTTTGGTAAATGATGGTGCAGCAGGCTAAGCCTTGTTGTTTACATCAAAATGGATGATACCTTAGCTCTTACTTTTGATGATATCTATCTCTTAGCTGATTCATTTCCTTGCTTTACTTGGAGTTGCATCTCCTACCTTTTCTTTTGTTTGGAGTTACATCTCCTTCTTTTTTTTTATTACATATTTCAATGTATAAATGCTCACACTCTTTCCCTAGCACCACAAAGGATTCTTCCTTGGTCTGATTCCATTTTTAGTTTTTTATTTTATATTTTATTTTTTTTTAATTTTTAGTTGAGTATGCATATTACCTTTTTTTTTTTTGGTTGACAATGAAAATTTTGTTGAGACCACTCTTATGTGATTATGTTATTAACATTCAAGACCTCATGAGGACATGAAAGTTAAAATGATACTTATCCGTATTGGATAAACAACATTAAAAAGTAGTGATACATTCACTACACAAAATATCACTATAAACTTCACTACACACTTTTTAACCATAGATTATGATGGACTCATATCAGTCAATGAGTTGTACATCCTAATCATAAGTTAAAAAATGGGTAGTAGAACATGTTGTGCCGTATCCCTCTTCAAAATTAAATAGTGTTCAATGACATTTTTCATTCACATTATCGCCCCCAATATTTTATTGATTCATGTTTCGTGTTTCCTTATATAATACAAGTTTCAGTCTTTGAAGTTTGTGTATAGCAAGAAGTATTTTGGATTGCAAATGATATTGTGTGAATTGCTTGATGACAAATATTATGAGTGGAGACCGGAGAGATGTGGTCGCTTTTTTTTTTAATTTTTTTTTTTTTTTATACCGGAAACGAAAGGATTATATTAAACAACCAACACAAGTACAAGCGGACCTTCGCGGAAATAATTTGGACAACTTCAGATCACCACCAAGAAAAAGTGGACACAAGGAAACGAAAAAGGTATGGAAAATCCACACCGACCAAATTCAGCCTCAAAGAGAGGACATGATTTGGTAACATAATATTAAGACAATCTTCATCTATGCTTAATACTTAAATTGAACTAAAACCATAAACAAACAACGATCTGGAACCGCCAACCAAACCGACTCGATCCAAAAAGAACACAACAGAACAAAAGAACAATAAACTATAACATGCAAAGACAACAACGACCCAAATCCAACACCAATCTGCACAAACCACCAATCCATCATAGAGACATAACCACCGCACATAATAGGTTATCCCGCCGAGAAGGGCGAATCCGGCCAACCACATAAAGGAAACCAAGTCGAAGAGCATTGGCGCGGAAAACTCCCTCCACAAGAAGCGTCTTCTAACCGATCCGGAGATGGTCATAAGAAAATAACAGATCTAGAGACGCGGCTGCGAAGAAAAGGAGAGATAATCATCCAGTGAGCCGCCGCCATCGGAACGGAGAAGAGGATGAGAACCGCGATGAGTTAGTGATATCGGAAGATGGAACGGACGAGAGAGGAGGTAGATTTGGAGACAACCAGCAGCAGAAAAAGAAATATAAAGAAAAAACAAGAACAAGAACTAGAACCGGTACCGGCGCCATTCGGCAACCGGCGCCGGAAATAGCTTCTCAGATGAGGAAAAGGAGCTGTCTTGCAGAGAAAAAGTTTAGAGATCAGAGAAGTTTAGTGTGCTTAATTAACAGTTATATAATTATGTTTTCTTTTGAGAGATTACTTTTCATTGGTTCGTTAAACATTTAATTTTTAAACTGTTCGTATATGTTCTGTAATTTTTCTTGTATTTAAAAGAAATAAGGGTTGCTAAGAACCGGCTTAAGTTATTAGGTGTAGGCGCTTTCCAGAGTTGGTTCGAGCATTAAATCCTCGCACATAATTTTTCATTCGGGGCCGGGGCCAACCACCTGTCTTTGGCCGACTCACTCTATGCAAGACGACCAACGAGTCCTCAACACAAATATCATCCGTCCCAGTATGATCCGCGAAAATGCAGCAGGCACGAAGCATGGTAGGCCTGCGCCTGGGGAGCATAGCATAGGGAGGAAAGAAAAGCCCGGACGGTGGAAGTAAGAAGGTAGCTGGCGTCTTTCGATTTCTAGTTAGCGCTTGAGTTTAATTGCAGCAGAGCCTTGATGTAGCATGTCGTTGTCGAGTTAACCCAAAACCAAAACTAATTCAAACCATACCATTGGTTTTCATAGCATATTTTTCCAGGTCGGGTATAAATTTCTCCAGTCCAAACCGACTAATAATAATACGGAGAAACCAAACCGAACCCACCAAATCCGATCCAAGCTCAGACCTCTCAAGCCCATACATACAAAAGCGTAATTTTGCTTCTCAACTACTTTATTTGGATTACATATTGTTTGGGCCAGAGTATAGGAATCAAATTCATCCAAATAAGTAGAGACAGAAGAGAGCATCAAATATGACATATCTGTTACAAATTACAATATGAGTCCAATTGTCTCCACCAACAAAATGAATGAATGAAAAAACCAATGGTCGGTGAATGTGACAATATAATATTAAAAAGAAATATACTTGATTCAAAAGAAATATACTTGATTCAAAATAGCCAGTTTAATTTGCAGGCCATTGTAAACTGTAGAGTGTAGACCCACAAGAAGCCTCCATTTGGATTCATAACATTTAACTTTCTTGCACTTTAAAATAATATACAAAACTATCAAATAAAAGAATACCTATGCCACCCCCAAAAAGGGAAAAATTGTAAACAAAACAGAGGATTGTGTTTTTTTTTTTCTTGTCAATTTCATAAAAGTTAGGAAAGTCGGTATATAATATATAAATATATATTCACAAAGAGGTAAACAATGCTAGTTGAGCTAGGAACTAGTCGTATGGGAGTTGGGCCGGGCAGAAATTCCAAATACGGGTTGTACCCAATAGGCTATTCTCAAGTTCAAGATTATAATGACAAAAAGTTTTCAAAGAGGAAGAAGATTATAATCGTAAATGTTGCCCCATGAGGCATAAATCAATAGTAAAACAGCGGATATGTTGCAGTGACAACCTTGTATTTGAACTAAGGTATGCAGTTAAATTCCGTAAAAAGCAGATTTCTTTCAACTTAAGAGGTATACTGCAGCACTGATGCATAAACCTCAGTTTAGATACTTCGGGAAGCTCTAGGGCCAGAGCTATGAGTGCACTTTGAGTTGAGGCTCAACATTTCCCTTCGTATTTTTATATTGGTAAATGGTGATTGCATTAAATAATAATACAACTGTAATTGTATAGAACTTTGTGTGTTTTGTTGAATTATGTAATAACCCTTAAGTTGCAAAAGCGACCTTAACTATCCAAAATTTGTGGGGGAATCGCCTTCGTAAAGAACCCTGAAATAGCCTAAGTAAAAGGCAAGGAAAATCGCATGGTACAAAGTGAGTGTTTATCCTATAACCACCTCATAACCTCCTTTTAGTTTCCTCGAGAAAGATTGGAGAATATTTCCTTTGCAATCTCGGAGTAAGCCGCCATCAACTATCGTGTTTCCATAGAATGTTACATCTGCATTGAACTTTACTACATCGACAATAAGGGTTGCCAAACATGTGATCTAGCAATACCTGAATTTGATAGCAATAAACTAGCATCCATAATCCAAACTGGTAGGGCGTGGTAAATGTAGTAGAATCTATTCACAAACACATCCCGTTTGCTTGATAATGCAGCGTTATGTTGCATGAATTTACTCATTCACTTCTCCTTTAGCCTTGCAATATGAATGGTTCCACCTATGCATGCAATGTTGGTTTCATTGTTTATTTTAAAATCGTCACAATAAAATGACACAACATACTTTTACATTATTGATTATAATATGAGATCTATTAATTTTTATTGATCACATAAAATCAATGATATAAAAGTATGTCGTGTCACTTTTTGTGACTATTTTATTGTGGCACAAACACCTCTTTAAGAAAAAAAATGTTAGAAAAAGAGCTAGAAGCAAAATCTATTCAGTAAATAAAAAAATTAAATAAAAAAAAATGGAAAATTAGGGATAAGGACACAATCTGGAATATTTTTAAGTAACAGGACAACTACATATTTTTTATAGGGAGAAGGACAACTGCTAATTTTTATAGCGAGAAAGACAAACAGTGAATCCCAAAAATCAGTGAATCTCGCCAGTGAATCCCGAAATCAGTGAATTTTGACAGTGAATTTTTGCAATGAATCCGAAAATTAGTGAATTTCGACAATGAATTTTGAAAATTAGTGAATTTCGAAATGAATTTCGGCAGTGAATTTAAGCAAATAATTTGACACAAGTGAATTTCGACAATGAATAAATAGTTTTGTTCTTTATGCAAAAGTTTCAAAAGATCGTCTTCCTACTTTCAATTGATAAAATATTTTTGTCATTCTCCCTCATTCCCCAAAAAAAAAAAAAACTGCACTGTGGAATTTCTATACTAGACAATAATTTGTTACACTAGCTGTACAAAATGTAAGCCATGACGCTTTGAAAACTAATTTTGATAGCTGTAACAACATAATAATCTCCTTTACAAAAAGTCAAACAAACACCAGATAATATAGACACAAAAGAGCATAAAATATTATCAAATCTGATACAATATCAGTCCAAATGTCTTTTAATAATAACCAATATTAAAATGAATGAAAATAAAACGATATATGGTCGGTGCAATCTAACCATTTCACCAAATTGCACCCCTAAAATAAATTTTGAAAAAATAAAAAATTGAATGGCTCCAAATATATCCAAGTCTGCTAGAATGTAGCAATCTTAAATTCCAAAGCCGACGGCAACAAACAATATTCAACTGTCATGTTAATTTGTACATGGTAATTAAACACACTAGAAACCTCCATTTGGATGCATAATAATCAAACTTCTTTCAATGTTGGTTCTTATAATTTGTAAAATACAAGAAAAAAATGCTAAAGAATTACGTATACATTTAATTAAACGACAGAAAACAAACAAAAACAAAGTTTCTGCTGGATTTTTGTTGTCAATTTTAAAAGTATGAGGAATGTCACTTAGTTTAGGTGATGAATGTCACTAATAAGGTATCATGACATAGTAAGTCTGTCATAGGAGACGATATAGGCTAGAATTTTACTACAATATTGACGATGCTTAGAAATCGTCGGGGCACAATTTCAGGTAACTGGATCCTTTTGGGGAGAATTCCACCTAGCAAACTTGTGGCTTTACTGATGTTTTATGGTTGTATCAACCGAGACTGCCTATATATGTACCTAGTATATGTTTGGGATTAAGCCGATAACGTAAATCTGAATTATGATGATGAAGATCCTTTTATATGTCTCCATCGTGGGGGAGTTGATGTATGAATCCCTGATGTCGTGGCCTGTGATTGAAGGCCATTATGATGCTATCGTGGAGCAGTCATGACTAGAGGTGGCCAAGGTTAACCGGAACCGGTGGTTTGTCAAACCGCCGGTTTGTTAAACCGACGGTTTGCCGGTTTGATATTTTTAGAACTGGAACCGGAACCGCCGGTTTGAACCGGATTTTTGAAATCGGCCGGAAACCGGAACCGTCCAACGGCTATTTTCATGGCAACGGCTATATAATTTTTTATTTTTTTTTTTTCCAAACTCTTCCAAAATATTTCTATAAATACCACCCATTTCATACAAAAATTCCTACACCAATCTCTACATCTCAATTCTTAAATCTTCTACTCAATTCTTACATCTTCTATTCAATTCTTTGATTATCAAGTTTGTTTAGTTGTTAAAAACAACAATCAAATTTACTTTACGATACCGATTTTTGAAGTTGTTCTGATTTAATCGTTACTTCAATACGGTTTTAGTTATAAGTAAATTTGGTTCTCAGATTTTATTCAACTAATTTTTTACAAGTAAAAAAAAAATTAAATTTTATAATCAAATTTACTTTACTAGACCGAAATTTGAAGTTGTTCTGATTTAATCGTTACTTCAATTCGGTTTTAGTTATAAGTAAAATTGGTTAGTTAATTTAATTTTTTTTATAACCGTTATATGTAATCCGAAATTTGAAGTTGTTCTGATTTATTCGTATACTTCTTATAGTCTGAATAGATAGTTGGATAATTAATTTTTAATATTTAACAATGGATAATCCACATGTCCCTATAATTACCGATGAGGATGACGGTGGTGTGCCGTGGATCGAACATCCTTACGAGACTCGATTCACATCATACGATCAATTTATCGAGTACCGTGAAAACTGGATGGGTAGAGCTATTGTTGGTGAACGGAGATTGGCATGGGAAAGTCTACCTTTTGAGATTACGGAATTGGTGGAAAGTGTAGGGTGGTATGGGTTCGTCACTGACCCCCACCCCAGTTACGAGATGAATCGCTCAATCGTTCGTGAGTTCTACGCAATTGTTGCTACAACAGGAAATGTAACAAGAGAATTCACATGGCGTGGTGTACGCGTCCAATTCACACCGCGTTGGATCAACCGGTATTATTTACTTGAAGATATCCCTCGTGATGTTGATTTTTTCAGACCGTTCCATTGGAGTGAAAGATTGCATGCTAACATGGTACGAAATTTTGGTGAGACTCACCTCTGGGCACCTATGGTTAGAAGGAGCGGTCAACATTACCCTCGTAGATGGACCCCTAAAGTCGTTCGGATGGTGATTTTGTTTCTTGCCTATCACCTTCATGGTACTGTAAACCACACTGAACCGACCATTGAGATGTACATCATTGCGTATGCTTTTCTTACTAATGAGCTAATAGATGTAGGCCAATACATCGTGGAAAGAATTGGCCAGATAGCTATGGGCCATGCAGGCGTGATGAGAGATAAATTTATGATCATTATTACGACATTTTACCCCAATATTGATACCATTTTGAGCATTATTGTATCAAATCAAGTCAAAATTACTAAGTTTTATTCAAATGTATAAGTAGTAGTTATTATATAAATTATCGTATTTTTATAAGTTTTTTTATTAGTTTTTGTACCGGTTTAGTAACCGGAGTGTCGTGTCGGATTTACGTTTGGTATTTTGGTGGTTCATTGCAGGATTATATATTGACCAAGATTCCACGTAACGACATGTTTTGAAGCCTAAAAGATGGATTTTGAGGGAAAGAAGAAAATGCCACAAGCTTACAAGTTCAAAACGGATCAAATTATTTTTCCTACGCGCTTCTACCGTAACCTGTTTTCGATGGAAATTTGACCCGAATTAGAGGCATTTTCTGGAGAATAGTTCTTGACTAAAGTTGTAGATATTTAAATGAGCTTTCCAACGCATTTTGAATCACTTCAATCGGAGGTCTACAACTCAAGTTATGAATTTTTTTACCGAACAGTTGATATCTCGGGTCGAACCGGATATTTTTGGCTCAACTTGTTGCATGTTACTCCATGTGCTAACTAATGATGATGATGATGAGTCATAATAAACTCATCAATACCTCCCACATGCTTGTAACAAACTTGGCATATGCTTAGCATATTCCTTGGCATATACTTAGCATATTCTCCAAAAATATCTCCTCAAATATCACCTCCTCATTACAACTTCCTCAACTCCCTATAAATACCTCCCCATATCCATAAAAACTCCTTGCCCCATCTTGGCCACTCTTGGCCAAGATCTCTCTTCACCTCCTCTCATTTCTTCCATTCCTCTTCTTTATCTCCGTTTCTTCATCTCTCTTTCTCGTTTTAATTTATTTTGGGCCTGTATATACATATGTCTATGTATGTATATATGTTTTTATAAATAAAAGTAGTAATGTTGTAATGCTCGAGAGAATTACCGAGAAAGTTGTTATTGAAGAAGTTGTTATTTTCAAAGAATACGGCTTTGATTTGCACTTAACGGGTAATTTTATCAAGTTATTACTTTTGTTGTTTATATATATATATATATATATATATATATATATATATATATATATATATATATATATATATATTATATCTATCACTATGTTAAACTAAAAATATATCTAGCCAAGATATGAATCTGAATTAGTTAATCTTTTGGTAAAATGAATGATCGACTCGGTAATCATGATTAAAACCAATTATAATGAATTTTTCTATTTTGCAACGTATCGATAATAAATTCGAATGACGTAATCAATCATGATGAATACCACATATAACCTGGCGATGTCTTGACCGGAGAGAAGTCAGGATATGAGTAAAAATAGAAAAACCGGAGGGTAAAATGGCGTCGATTAACGGAATCCTATTTCCTACCGAAGCGATTTGTCTGGAAAGACAAATCTTATTAACTTTGTACTCGAGATCTTAATAATGTTAAAATAACAGATTTAATTGAAACTACACCGTTTGTGTTAAATCGATCCGCTTGACAACCGGAGCCTCTTGAATAACATCGGCCGTCTGGACGAACGGAATAACCTCTTTTATCCGGGGTAGATTTGTACTCGGTACTGCTCGGACTAACTAAGATTAGCATGGGGCGGTTGTGGACCTTGGGTGATGACATTTGACATTTGACAATTTCATACGCTCGTGTGAGGAGGAGTTGTCTAGCTTAGAGTACACCGATTCATATATAATTTACACCTTGAATAAAGGAAGATCTCTGTCTCATTTATTTCTACTAAAAGATATTGATTGATAGAAAGTATTCTTGGCTAGATCAAAAAATATATATATTATCTATTTTTATATTTATATATTTATTTATCGCTTTACTAACAATCTAACTACTAACATAATCTAACCAGGAAAAGTAAAACTACGACTTAGATCGAGTTAATAATAGCTTCTTGGTGTTTAACCCCACTTAAAAGAATTACCATGTTTTCCCTGAGGAATACGACCTGACTCACCAGACTAGCACTACAATTTGACCCGGTACACTGCCGGTTAGGATCTGTATAGCCTAGGTAATGTCCGTCAGCTTTCTGGCGCCGTTTCCAAGGTTAGGTTTAGGTCTGTCAGTATTTTGGCGCCGTTGCCGGGGAAACGAAGGCATTGTGTCTACGCCCCCAGAAGCGGCGCTAGGAAAATATCCTTGATAAGCCGTTGCCGGGGAAAACGTCGCTAATTTCTTTCTTTGTGTCTAGGGTTACTACTTGTATTAGCTCAAAATTCTCGAGGATAAGTCAACACTCTTCTTATCACATTTCTTTTTTATTTTCCGTTGGTATCTACCTTCTTTTAGTTACCAATTTTCTTCTTCTACCAATTTCGAGTTATTTTCTATTTTCGATAGTAGAAAGTAAACGCGGTTCGTTTATTTTTGTTGGTACCTACCTATTGGTAAGATACCAATTAAAAAAAATATATATATATACTCGGTAAATACCGAGTGGACTCGGTAATTACCGAGAGAAAAAAAAAGTGGTTTTTTATCGATTTCGTGTTATTTTCTATTCGATATTTTCTATTCCACAAGAATTGTCAAATCGAGTTATGAAAACGGCCGAAATCGATAATGAAACACCATCGATTCGAGTTTTATCTATTTCAAGTTATTTTTCTATTTTTCGATAGTTGATGACCAGAAGTGGTAAGGCCCCACTCACTCCTTATAGGCCTGATTTAAACACTTACGAAAGGCAGTTATGAGTAGAGAGTAAACGCGGTCATATCAGTCAGGGAAATCCTGACCAAGTATCATTTTCAAATCGAAATACGAGAATGATCGAAACTAGTGATGAAACCCCCCGAACGAGGGCTTGATCATTCCCAAGGAATATTAATAAATAAAATAAAAATAGAAATAATCGAATTGGAGCAAAGTTGGAAGGAACCAAGTTTGAAAGGGCCAATTCAAACCGAACCTTATCCAGCTCAACCCAAATTCACCTCAGTTCAACCAGATAAGGCAACACCATATCCAATGCATATTTTGAAGAAAAAAGGTGAGAATGATGAAACACAGTCATTCAAGGAAGCTTTACCATATTCATCTAATGACAAGGGTAAAGGAGGTATACATTCTATCCCTATTACAAAGATGAAGTTGGATAAAAAGTATGTATGTTTTCTTGACGATTTTAGTAAGGGAGAAGTTTGGGAGTTAATCATGAGAGCGTTGTCTTCAACACTTACAATTCATTGAAATATCCATGCATTACACTAGAATCTTGTTCTTGTGTGTACACTTTGTGTTTTTTTTTTTTTTTGCTGTGGATTGTACTAACACGCAAGTAATTGAAGAAGATGACTTCAGCAATAATGTGAAAGCTCGCAAACCTAAAGCTCGAAAATCAAAGGAAAAAGTCAAGAATCATTTGGATTGGTGAAAATTGTCTGCTCTATGTTGGAGACCGGTATTAAAGACGGATGCGGTACGTGAGGATGACCCACCACCGGTGCATTAAAAACCGAAGCAAGATAAAGTCTAGCTATAGACTATAAATTTAGTAAATTACGGGTACTATCCTTCCTATTTACTCATTAAGCATTTATTTCTCGTTGGTTCATGTACTTAATTGCTACATGCTTTGGTGAGTAATTGTTAGAAGTATCCCATTTTGTTTAGTATATTATATTAGTTAATCATCATCATTATGGTTGTTTAAGTGTCGAGCAAACGACGTTAACCAAAAGTGCTACCGGAGGCGAGCCCGTAAAATGTTAAATATAATAATTACTCATATTTTGGATGATACTTTGCGAATACTTCGGATTGATTTTCATTTTGTTTCACCAAGTCTTAGGATGAATGTTTGAATGTCATTAAAAAAAAAGGGAATGATTAGGTGGTTATCCGAAAATCCTGATGAAAAAAAAAAAGAGAAAATTCAAATGCATCATTTCTTAGACTTAGGTTGTTAGAACAATTTGAAATAACCCTTGAGGATCTGGGTATAAAAGACTCAGAGTTAATACTTTGTCGCATATTTCATATCATGATCTAGTCTGTTTAAATTTCAAAAATAATGTGTGACATGTATTAGTTCAACTACTGTGGAATATTGTGTGTTTTAAATCAATAAAAGTTTATGTGGTGTGTTTATCTACCCTTTTGCATTACACTGTCACACTCCACATACTTTTATTTTATTTGCACACACAACGGTCATAACTTTGACCCACCCACCCACCCTTTTTTATCATCCGAGTATTTGTTTTGACTTGTTTTAGTGCACCATTGCTTTCCCAACAACTTATTTACACTCACTTTACATTGAGGACAATGTAAGTTCGTAAGTGGGGAGTGGAGTCGTTGGTCTAGCAATGGAATTAATGTTTATTTTGTATCAATAAATCCCTTAGTTTTTTATTTTTCGAGCATTATTTAGTTGATTAAAATAAACTGTATAAGGTATATATTTCATGGATTTGAAGATGTAATGATCAATTTGGATGTGTATAACCAACGTGAACCGTAAGTGCATTGTAATTCCAAATATATTTGTGTAACATGAATTCCTTCACGTAAGCCTTTGATATTGAAACGAAAATTTTAAACTGTATCCATTCAGTATCCTAGTGGTTATTCTATAGATAATTGCGGCAACTTAGTACTAACTTTTGAACGTGTATCGTGTGAATATCCGAAGGTTTGAATGTGATAGAAAGGATATAAGTTAAGTGGAATTAAAATAAAGATGAACTATCTATATGTCGGTTGTAGCTACCAATGATTTGAGTGCGATGAGGCGTTATCACTTAAAGCGCCCTATATCACTATGAGGTTTCTGACTCCCATCGCTCTGATGATAGTAGTCCAACTAGGGGTTATCACGAAATGTCCTATTCTTTGGGAATGAAGGCATATGCTACACATGTGAAATTAAGTTCATCAAAAGAAATAAAAAAAAAAAAAAAAAAAAAAAATAAAAATAAAAAATTTAAGCGTGGTTGAAAACTTAGCTATCTTTCGACTATCCCCAAAGTATAAACTGAATGATATGCTTTAGGGATTATCCTAATAAGTACTCGGAAGAACTTTGTGTGGAACGCATTCTCGCTTATACCTAGGAAAGTCATTAGAAATTTTATCTGAATGGATATTTGTGTGTTTTTCTTGATTTATTCAAGAGAGGATAGTGGAAATTGAAAAAGGCATCACACACACACACTATGTTATACATTTATATTGAGGTTAACGCTTTGGTTGTAATTCTAATGGTTGTATTATCTAGTTGTCCCTTATATCTTCTATCTTCATGAATTTATCTCTCATTCATTTTGTTTTATCGCTTGTTTTGATCGAGGGCGACCAAAAGCTAAGTAGGGGTTGTGATGAGAGATAAATTTATGATCATTCTTACGACATTTTACCCCAATATTGATACCATTTTGAGCATTATTGTATCAAATCAAGTCAAAATTACTAAGTTTTATTCAAATGTATAAGTAGTAGTTATTATATAAATTATCGTATTTTTATAAGTTTTTTTATTAGTTTTTGTACCGGTTTAGTAACCGGAGTGTCGTGTCGGATTTACGTTTGGTATTTTGGTGGTTCATTGCAGGATTATATATTGACCAAGATTCCACGTAACGACATGTTTTGAAGCCTAAAAGATGGATTTTGAGGGAAAGAAGAAAATGCCACAAGCTTACAAGTTCAAAACGGATCAAATTATTTTTCCTACGCGCTTCTACCGTAACCTGTTTTCGATGGAAATTTGACCCGAATTAGAGGCATTTTCTGGAGAATAGTTCTTGACTAAAGTTGTAGATATTTAAATGAGCTTTCCAACGCATTTTGAATCACGTCAATCGGAGTCTACAACTCAAGTTATGAATTTTTTTACTGCAAACAGTTGATATCTCGGTCGAACCGGATATTTTTGGCTCAACTTGTTGCATGTTACTCCATGTGCTAACTAATGATGATGATGATGAGTCATAACAAACTCATCAATACCTCCCACATGCTTGTAACAAACTTGGCATATGCTTAGCATATTCCTTGGCATATACTTAGCATATTCTCCAAAAATATCTCCCTCAAATATCACCTCCCTCATTACAACCTCCCTCAACTCCCCCTATAAATACCTCCCCATATCCATAAAAACTCCTTGCCCCATCTTGGCCACTCTTGGCCAAGATCTCTCTTCTCCACCTCCTCCCATTTCTTCCATTCCCCTCTTCTTTATCTCCGTTCTTCATCTCTTTTCTCGTTTTAATTTATTTTCGGGCCCGTATATACATATGTCTATGTATGTATATATGTTTTTATAAATAAAAGTAGTAATGTTGTAATGCTCGAGAGAATTACCGAGAAAGTTGTTATTGAAGAAGTTGTTATTTTCAAAGAATACGGCTTTGATTTGCACTTAACGGGTAATTTTATCAAGTTATTACTTTTGTTGTTTTTTATATATATATATATATATATATATATATATATATATATATATATATATATATTATATCTATCACTATGTTAAACTAAAAATATATCTAGCCAAGATATGAATCAATTAGTTAATCTTTTGGTAAAATGAATGATCGACTGTAATCATGATTAAAACCAATTATAATGAATTTTTTCTATTTTGCAACGTATCGATAATAAATTGAATGGCGTAATCAATCATGATGAATACCACATATAACCTGGCGATGTCTTGACCGGAGAAGTCGAGGATATGAGTAAAAATAGAAAAACCGGAGGTAAAATGGCCGCGTCGATTAACGGAATCCTATTTCTACCGGGGCGATTTGTCCTGGAAAGACAAATCTTATTAACTTTGTACTCGAGATCTTAATAATGTTAAAATAACGGTTTAATTGAAACTACACCGTTTGTGTTAAATCGATCCGCTTGACAACCGGAGCCTCTTGAATAACATCGCCGTCTGGCGAACGGAATAACCTCTTTATCCGGGGTAGATTTGTACTCGGTACCATTCGCACTAACTAAGATTAGCATTGGGCGGTTGTGGACCTTGGGTGATGACATTTGACATTTGACAATTTCATACGCCGTGTGAGAAGGAGTTGTCTAGCTTAGTGAGTACACCGATTCATATATAATTTACACCTTGAATAAAGGAAGATCTCATCTCATTTATTTCTACTAAAAGATATTGATTTGAGAAAGTATTCTTGGCTAGATCCAAAAATATATATATTATCTATTTTTATATTTATATATTTATTCTTCGCTTTACTAACAATCTAACTACTAACATAATCTAACCGGAAAAAGTAAAAACTACGACTTAGATCGAGTTAATAATAGCTTCTTGGTGTTTAACCCCACTTAAAAGAATTACCATGTTTTCCCTGAGGAATACGACCTGACTCACCAGACTAGCACTACAATTTGACCCGGTACACTGCCGGTTAGGATCTGTATAGCCTAGGTAATGTCCGTCAGCTTTCTGGCGCCGTTTCCAAGGTTAGGTTTAGGTCTGTCAAGGCGATGGTTATATTTTCTTTCCATTTCTTATCACCGCTTTTGCCAGAGAATTCAGGGTACCGCAATATGATACGGACAACCTTTCTGGACCCAACGAACCTATTTTATACGAATAAAAGAGTATGATGTAGTTTATTTGTTATTCAAGTTTATTTGTTATTCAATGAACCTATTTTATTTGTTATTCAAGTTTTATGTGTTTTATATAATTTATTTTATAATTTCATAAATCTAAAAATAATTTATTTTATAATCACATTTACATTTTTTAAACTATACTATATAACATATAGATTATGAGACATGGTACGATATACATGTTCTTATTACTATAAAAACCGGTAACCGAATTACCGGTACAAGCGTTGAAAAAATAACACAATTTTTTTAAAATAACATTATTTACATATAAATAAAATAACACAATATTAATATTATTTTTAAAACCGAATAGAAAACTATTTTAAAAATATATATATATTAATCACGCTTTAGTAATTATAGTGAAAAGAAATAATAATTTGTTATTATAGTGAAAATAATAAGTATTATGTGAAAATGAAAAGAAAAAAAATTATGAAAATTTTAAACCGTGATCTGAACCGTGAGCAAACCGGGATAAACCGGAACCGGCAACCGGCGGTTTTGAACAGTAAACCGCCGGTTTTTCAAACCGGTGGTTCGTCAAACCGGCAGAAACCGGCACTGTTTAAAACCGGTGGTTCCGGTTCCACCATTTGGCCGGGTCTAGTCATGACTCAGTTAGACTAATATAATTGGATGGAATCAATAATGGGATCATGCGCAAATTGAATACGCTCGTCATTAATTAGGTCGGTAAGGTGCAAGTAGTCTATACCGAGCGGAGATGATACTTGTTGAGTCTGAAATGAACCGGACTAACAACTTGAGCACCGAGGATGACTAGGACCGAGGAATTCGAGCGAGGGTCCTCAATGGTGGGCTACTTCTGTGTTGGGCCACTTGCTAACATGGCCCACATAAGGGTTTAATAGTGCCGCGTGTATGACTTTCAGATCATATCCATTCACATATCGCTTTTAATCATATAAAAAAGACATCACCATCTTTAATTATATGTTAAACAGTTAACATCCCATGCCGCTGCCGAATTGCAATGGATCACGTTCCTGCTTCGTGATATGTCGATTCATCTTCCTCATCCTCCGACCTTGTGGTGTGATAATATCGGTGCCACTTATCTCACGGCCAATCCTGTTTTCCATGCTCGTACCAAGCATATAGAGATTGATTTCCATCACGTTCGTGAGTTGGTTGCCCTCAATAAATTGCGTGTCGCTTTCTTTTCCTCCAAAGATCAAGTGGCCGACATCCTCACCAAGCCGCTTGGCCATGTTCGATTTGCGGAATTGAAGGCCAATCTCCATGTTCATTCCATTCCCATGGGATTGCGGGGGCGTATTGGCGGCATTGATAGCCTTGCACAAGAAGCTAAGGCCGACTAGAGTAGGACAAAATTATTAAAGTTATTTCCGATTATATCCTCCAGTGTAATAGCTATATAAACAACTCAATGTACTACGGTTTATTCAATGGAATACAACAATATTTTATTCTAACATGCTAGAATGTAGCAATCTTAAATTCCAAAGCCGACGGCAACAAACAATATTCAACTGTCATGTTAATTTGTACATGGTAATTAAACACACTAGAAACCTCCATTTGGATGCATAATATCAAACTTCTTTCAATGTTGGTTCTTATAATTTGTAAAATACAAGAAAAAAATGCTAAAGAATTACGTATACATTTAATTAAACGACAGAAAACAAACAAAAACAAAGTTTCTGCTGGATTTTTGTTGTCAATTTTAAAAGTATGAGGAATGTCACTTAGTTTAGGTGATGAATGTCACTAATAAGGTATCATGATAACATAGTAAGTCTGTCATAGGAGACGATATAGGCTAGAATTTTACTACAATATTGACGATGCTTAGAAATCGTCGGGCACAATTTCGTGTGCTTGGATCCTTTGGGGAGAATTCCACCTAGCAAACTTGTGGCTTTACTGATGTTTTATGGATGTATCAACCGAGACTGCCTATACGTACCTAGTATATGTTTAGGATTAAGTCGATAACGTAAATCTGAATTATGATGATGAAGATCCTTTTATATGACTCCATCGTGGGGAAGTTGATGTATGAATCCCTGATGTTGCGGCCTGTGATTGAAGGCCATTATGAAGCTATCGTGGAGCAGTCATGACTCAGTTAGACTAATATAATTGGATGGAATCAATAATGGATCATGCGCAAACTGAATAAGCTTGTCATTAGGTCGGTAAGGTGCAAGTAGCCTATACCGAGCGGAGATGATACTTGTTGAGTCTGAAATGAACCGGGCTAACAACTTGAGCACCGAGGATGACCAGGACCGAGGAATTCGAGAGAGGGTCCTCAAGAAAAATTTTATGGTGTGTTGTTGTATCAATGCCAAAGTGGCATCTTTACCACCTTTCATTTCTAACCTCTCACACACGCGCCAAAAGTGTATTATGTGAAAGAGAATTAAAATGAATGCCACTTAAAGAGTATCTTGGCATAACCTTCCTACAACAATGCACCATAAAATCATTCCTCAATGGTGGGCTACTTCTGTGTTAGGCCACTTGCTAACATGGCCCACATAAGGGTTTAAATTTAATAGTGCCGCTTGGAAGACTTCCAGATCATATCTATTCAAAATATCGCTTTTAATCATATAAAAAAGATCACCATCTTTATATGTTAAACAGTTAATAAAACTACCGATGAAGCTTAACTCGAGCTTCTACGACATTCTTCTATGCGTAGTTAGTTGATAAGTACTATTTGTTTAATACATCACTAAAAGCTTAAGTTAATTAACTAATACTATTACGTCATAGAAGAATGTTCAGTTGTATATTTATTTTTATTTTTGAAAAACAGTTTTATATTTATTAGATTAATAAGTTCACTCAACGGATCCATTAATTCTATTAAGAATTCTAGTTAATAAATGAAAATTTAAAACCTTTCACATTCACCCATTAAAACAAATGAAAATTTTAACACTATTGTAACATAAAAAAGCGACATTGCGGTGTAATAGTAGTTTTGCCTTTATTGTTTTAAGAACAAAACAAGAAATTTATGAAGAATAAAGAAGGGAATTCAATAACACTCATGTCGGATTAAAGATGAACAATTCTTATTTTTTTAGATGAGAAATTTTCAGAGGATTGAATACATTGAATCGGAAATCATGTTCTGTATGATTGGTTACATCAAAATTGAATTGGAATTCATTCTAAAGCTCAACACTACCTATATAGTTATTGTGACATAACTAACCGTCACTAAAGCTCCTAAACCGCCACGATAAATGCCTAACTAACTTTGCAACCGTTTTTGTATGATAGGTGTTTGATATTAAACTATCAGCTTGACACCATCATTCTAGGAAATTTTGGATGGCCTGGATCACTGATGATTTCGATCCTGTACCAATAAAAAATGACAAAAACACGAGGTGGTGGATTGACGTTTTCTTTATTATAAGACATTTTTTGTATTAGATCCGACCACCATAAAAAACCTTGATCATTCTAACTTGGATTTCAACTGCATTTCACTCCTGTACCATTTAAGCCGGGTGGTGGAGATTCGATTTTTATAAAAGATCGATTACTCTTAACAATAAGAGAAATATACGTTGAACCACTGATGTATGTCATGTGATTTACGTTCTCGATGAAGTTTGGAACAAGGCAATGGAGACCTTAGACTCAACTTGTAACATAAAATTTCTAAAACATTAGAGTGGAAGAGTAAGTGATCAATTAACAAAGATTTGTCAAGTCTCCAACTGTCAAATCCAAAAACTGTCCAAATAATGAACAATATATTGTTTTCAAATTTGTCTTACATTTCATCTTTTACTACCGTTTAAGCAGATTTGGCCGTCTAACAGCAACCCGCCAAAATTCCTACTTTGTAATACCAACCGACCAACCATAAAGAGATTGTTAAATACCTTCAAACTTCCTACCATTACCAATCCCCCCCTTCTTTCTCTTTCTCACACCATTCTCAATTTCTCACACACACTGTATTTTTAGCTACTAGATAGATACTGGGAAAGATTTTTCTACAAGTTTTTAGTGGTTGACATCTCAAGGTTTCCCCGGAAAAGCAGCAAAATTGTTCTCACAATGTTGCGGTCCAAATCTTCAAGGTATGAAATCCACCCTTTTCCTCTGCCCGCCCCCACCCCCTCAATTCAAAAAAAAAAAGAGGACCCCATTTCTCTTTTATGGTTTATTTGTTGTGGGTTCATTGTTTTTTCACGTTTGAGGATGATTTATGGTTGCCATGCAATTATGGGTTTCTTCTATTGTAATGAAAGATTGAATCTTTATGAATGTTGTTGAAACTGATTAAATTGGAATTTCTGGGTGTTTTACAGATCTCCATTTACTGATTTCGGAAACAAGAGCAACGAATCGGTTCTTTCTAGGACCTTTTCTTCTTCCAAATTTTGCAGAGAAGACAATTTAGGAAAATCTGTTAATTGGAGTGCCCATAAAATCTCTGAGAAGAGAAGATCTCTTGATAGAACACCCTCAAAATCTGGTCATATCACAGAGGTATTTAGCCATTATCTTGAAATTCTAGTATTTGATAAATTTTCGTATTTAAACATGTATTTGGTATATGATTGATTTTCTATGGATATTGTATATGCAGAGTCAGATTCAAAAAGCTTTATCAATGCAAGAACACAGGGGACAGATAGAAGAGGAGCTAAAATGGGCAAAAGAACGAATCTTTATCGTTGAAGAAGAAAGAAAACGAGCAGTTGATGATATGAGAGACGCGAAACGCGTAGCCTATGAGGCCAATATGAAGGTTGATGAGTCTTTATCACCTAAGAAAGTTGGAGAGCTGATGGCTGAAATCAAGAATTTGAAAGAGGAATTAAGGATGAAAGATAAGAGTATGGAAAATTTGAGGAAAGAAGTTGATCATGCCAAAAATGTAGAGCTAAAATTCAATGGAAACGAGGCGTTGTTAAACATTTTAAAAGAGGAATTGAACAAAGCAAAAGCATCAGAGACAATGGCTATGAATGAGCTTTCAGCTTGTAAGAAACAGATGGAGGATTTGAAGGATGAAGTGGAGAGAAGGAAGGTATCAGAATCCAAATTGCTCGATTTGTTCCAACAACAGACGAAACAACTGGATGAATCTATGCTAAAAATTGTTTCTTTGAGCAAGAAAATTGTGTCATTGGAAGCTTACTTGAAGCAAGATGATGAAAATTATGTCCAAGAAGATGATGAGATGACCGATATCTCAAAGCCCGAGACTATATTTGAAGAGATCGATTCACTAAGGAATGAACTGAGACTGGCTCTACAGGCAGAAGAAAAAAGCAAAAAGGCAATGGATGATTTAGCTTTGGCTTTAAAAGAAGTTGCAACTGAATTGAATCAAGCGAAAGAGAAAGCCCATGTTACTGAATTAGAACTCGAATATGTAAAAACAGAGGCAGAACAACTGAAAAAGATAATAAGGGCCACGGAAGAAAGGTATGAAAAGCTTCTGGAAGATGCTAGAAATGAAGCTGAAATGTATAGAAATACTGCAGATAGATTAAGGTTAGAAGCCGAAGAAACGCTTTTGACATGGAATGGGAAAGAAATGGGATTTATAAGTTGTATAAAGAGAGCAGAAGAGGAAAGGGCTGTGACTCTACATGAGAATAATAGAATAACTAAATCACTTAAAGCTGTTGAACATACAGCAAGATTAGCAAAAGATGAGGTTAGCAAATTGCGAGATATACTTAAGCAAGCTATAAACGAAGCCAATGCATCAAAAGCTGCTGCAAGTATAGCTAGAGATGAAAATTCACAACTTAAGGATTTCCTAGCTGAAAAGGATGAAGCTTTGCATTCACTTGCTCAAGAAAACGAACGCCTTAGGATTAGTGAAACCGCAGCATATGAGAACATTAAGGCGTTCAAACGGGTACTCTCAAAAACATCAGCAACCCTCAAATCACAGGATCAAGAAGAGCAAGATGTGGTGTTGTTGAAGTCATCAAAACAAACGGCTAACAACAATGATAAAGAGGAGAATAAAGTGAGGAAAACCTTTAGCTTTGATATTGATGTATTTAATCAACAAGATGATAGTGAAGATTCGGATGAAACGAAAGAGCATCAAGATCCAGAAAAAGCAGAGACACTTAAAGGCTCAATATTTGATAACGATGCGTCTCTGTGGTCTGAGCCTCAAACTCCAAATCCACCTACACATCACAGAAGAGCATCTTCTTCTTTCTTCACAGATGATGGAGAAACGACAAACTCAGACGATCTAGACCATCTAGAAAACACACATTTCGAGGATCCAGATAGTGATAGAAATCACAGAAGAAGAAAAACAATGTTCCAAAGAGTTGGTAGTCTCATAATGAGGAGAAGCTTTCAAAGAAAAGAGCCTACACCGAATGCCCTAGCCATAGAAGAAGAAAAACAAAGTTCTCAAAAGAAGTAGTTAAGTAGTAAGGATAATATCATGAATCTGCAACATTTGTTACACAAAGCCAAGGTTCATGAATTGTAGCATTCTTTTTTTGTTTTCATTCGTATCTCCAATGAGAATGTTGTTTTGCTATATAATATGCGTTTTATTCTACATATTTTTTTGTTGTTGTAGATCTTCCATTCTCAAACATTGTTGTTCTCAAGATTGATTATAGAAGGAGTTTATGTAAAGTATTATTCTATAATTCTTCACAAAGGCAAGAGCTTTTGTCCAGATGTATTGGCTTTGAAGAATTATCTAAGAGACAGCATATGCAATTCAACCTTTACATGTCAAACACAAAGATTAAAAGCAAATTGCATATATAATCAAAACCCATATTTATTCAAAGCAGTTTCATACAAACTTTCTGAAAAGAAACAAGAACCACAGCATAATCACAAAGTTGAAGAAACAGAACAAGAACTAAAAACTGAACATTCAGATTGTATCTCAAATGCAGATGTACTGAGAAATTGAACATGGCAGAATCAGCAATTCCTATTTCTTGAGCATTCTCATCAAAAGATCGAATCTTGATTCTTTTGGACAGCCAATAAATGCAGTTCTCATTTTGGAATTCTCAGCAAGGAAAAGGTAAGCATCATATAACAACGGTTTTTCAACCCCGACAGCTACTAAATCTTTCCACAGGCAATTTATGATGTAGTTCTCATCATCATTAACTTTTAGAGAATCACATACTGCTGATGCTATGGACTGCAGAGCCTTTAACATTTTGACTTCCACATCAAATTCTACAGAAATTCTTCTTTTCTTGCATCTTCTTGTCACTTCATGTCCCAGCTTCACAGAACTTGGCCTTGGAGATAGCAACTCAACATCATCATTCACTTCAGAATTACAACGAACGATTTTCAAAGCATTCTCCTTTTCCTTAGCCCATCTTATGCATTTTTCTTTTGGAGTTTCCGCACCTTCACCGGTTGCTAAATCCTCATAATTCACGGTATTCATCTCACACCTTTTTTTTTTTTTCTTGAAATGCAAGATCTATTGATAATTAAGAGAATACCATTAAACCAACTTTTAAGAAAGCAATACACAGCAAAACAGATCACCTAGCCAATTCTCATACAAAACAATTCTACACAAACAACAAATTATCAGCAGTTTTGCTTCCACTAGTCATCTAAATTACAAAGATTTCTCCATCAATTGAGTCAGTGAACTATCAATAACAACAACAACAACAACAACAAGACATGCATAAGACAACATATAATATAATTTCAATGTATTTGTCAGTAATAAATTTACAGAAATGACTAATTCAACGCTCTCTGACCAAACCGATATACACATGAATCACCACATCGAACACAAATTACATGCCAAACTCCTAACCAAATTCCAGATCATGAAAAGAGGGAAAACACACACACGCATTAATTTCAAACCGAAATCCTCTAAAGCATTCTACACACGCATTTGAATTCCAATAAAACAGATCTTTCTCGTAATATTGCGGAAATTAAAGTTCGGCTCATTCGTTCATCAGATCAGACTACAATAAAGAGGACGTTTTTACCTGCAAAATCCACGGAAAAGGGCAAAAGGGAAAATCACTAAAAGTTATCTGAGGTTTAATTCAAATAACCGTTTTCGATCGGACTGGAATTTAATCTTACTAATGATTCTTTCTTTCCACGCGGGAGAGGGAGAGGAGAGGAAGAGAGTAAAGTTGAAATAAGCGCCATATCTTTCAGTATTGGCGCCACTTCACACCTTTTTTTCTTTTCTTTTTTTTTTTCCTAGCAACGTAAAGCCTAAAGCCTAAAACCTAAAAGGAAAATTTGAAATTTTTAACTAGTAGTAGTGTTAATAAGTATGTTAAAATTTGATAAAAAATATGACTAAAACAAATCCTATATATCACCAGGTTGTAAGTTCAAATCCCACTCTAACGTCATTTGCGATTTATACACAGCCATTATTTTCAAATGTTTTTACTTTTAAAGTATATTTTTCAGATATATTTTTTCAAGTTTCCCAACCTAAAATTAGTTTCGTCATAAGGAATACTATAATTTAAGTGCTCCAATCCGTCCCAAATTATATTGCACTGTGGAATTTACACACAGTTAAAGAAAAAAAAAAATGTAATAAGTTTTAAAAACAAAATTTTATTATATCAGTAATACAATAGTTTAGTTTAGTTTTTTTTTTTTTTTTTTTTTTTAAATTCTTTTTGTGCAACTTCAGTACTTCATTGTCAATAAGATTTTAACTCAAATGGTTAAGTTGAGACACGTGACAGTTACGGATTCAAATCTCACTGTTTGCATATGTGGATAATTATCCTTTAAATGAGTTGATTTTGTTTCGATGAAAAATAAAATAAAAATAATACAGTAGTTGAACGTAATAAAAAATATGGGCATTTAACGACATCACACTTTGTAAGAAAAAAAAATTAACATTGCATAAGGCGAAATTTGCTCTAGGTTTTTTTTTTGTGTGTGTGCGCAAAAAATCGACTATGAAAATGTCTAATTTTGCTTTTGTGCCCTAAGAGTAGATTGACTGTACAACCAATAACAGTACCTGGAAAAACATAGGCTCCGTTTGTTTAGGGTTAGAGTTTTTTTAGAGTTGTTTTAGATACTAGTGGATAATAAAATATAATAAAAAAATGATTGAAATAATGATTAGAAAGTTAAGATGTTTTTTTGAAATTAGTATAGACAAAGAAATGATTGGTGAGAAAATTGAAATAAATTAGTATAATGAATAAAATAATTGTAAAAATGTAATAAAGTTGATAAAGTGAAATGATAAGAGATGATTTAATATATTTTTATTTATAGTTGAATAAATGATTGGTAAGAGAATTTTAAAGAATGGTCAGTGAAATGATATTAAAAAAGCTAAAAAAAAAAACTGTAACGGAAACAAACACAAGCATAGGAATTGCTTTATTGAGTGGTGAACTCTTTTCGTTGTTGCCTCCTAACCGTATGTTTAAATCAAAACCGAAAAGGAACCGAAAGCAAAGAGAGGAAATGAAAGTGTAAAAAGGAATCACTTTACAACAGAAAAGATGAGTTTTTGTCAACCAAAAAAACAAAAAGAAACGTTACCCCCACCCCCACAATCCCTATATGCTCTTCCTCCAGTGTCATAAAATACACTACTACTTTATACTTCACACTTCAAACTTCAAACTTCAAACTTCAAATATCCCAGTCCCATCTCAAGGAATGAGGCATTTCACAAATGGTAAATACCATTCAGGTTCCAACTTCAAATCTTGTTGTACTGTATATGGAATCTTTCACCTCAGAGCATCTCCAACGATAGGTTTTTCTTTTTTCTTTTTTTTTTTTCATTCAGTTTCGACGTCTATTTGGGAAAAATTTATGGGTATAATGTTATATATAGTTTTGAGAAGAAAAATTAAATTCACTTTATGAAATAATAAAATATTTATAAAGTGGATACATATTATAAAGTCGTAAAAGTTTTATGTAAAGATATATAACATGATCATGTAACAGTATAAATAACTTTATGATTGTATGGAAATTGTTTATAGAAAAAATATTTATAAACATACGCATAAAGCTTTTAAAAGGTTTATTGTTGAAGTTGATCTTATATGATGAAGATATAAAAATGGGATCTCTCTATTCCGAAAAACTAGGGCCAGCCCATGCTATAAGCCATGAATGGCGGCTTGGCAAGCGATAATTTTGGTCCGAATTTACGTATTCATGATTTAAAAAAAAAAAAGCGTATAGATCTAATCCAATCTAACATAATAGAATGTGTTAATAAAGGCCAAAAAAATTTAATTGACCTAAAAAAATTTACTTGAGTTGATAAAAGTAAAAAATTACAATGTCTAAATTATGAGCATACATCACATATGTATTTTTTTTTGGATTGGAGTAAGGCACGGGAAATATGTTAGAAAAATGTGATAAAACAAATAGAAATTGAATGATCTCCAAGACAGCGTATAAAGCGTTTCTTTAAAGAGATGTTTTAAGATCTCTTACGAGATTGATGGAGACTACTTTAGAGACAGCATTATGTTTGATCGATGATGCTTCTAAAAGACTTCGTGTTTTTCACCGAATGTTGATGTCTCTCATATATAGACAACAAAAAGATATCAGAACTCTTCACGAAAAGAACAAACCGGTTCGTCTTCAAATGATGTGTCTAACGATGACGCACCACCAAAATGGTGTGTCCCAATTAAAAATCTCTTTAAATGAAATGGTGTGTCATTCACATAGGTTCGTTTAGGTTTGAACCCGTTTCTTTTCAAGCGACACACATCGCATTTCGATCATGCAACAACACATTCAAAACAAAAATAAAAAGCAGATTTTTGTGAATAAAATATCTAACAAAATAAACAAAAATATTATGGAACACTTGAGTCTTGACCAGTTGACCATAAAAAAAAAAGAAGCGATAATCAAAAGGACACAAAATAGACTTAATTAGGCAAATAGGACACTAAGGAATCTTATTTGGTTATAAGGACACAAATTAGATAGATAGACTCAAATACGCTTAATGGAAAAAAAGAAAAAAAAAAACAAAAAACAAAAAAAAAAAGAGGGGGAATCGCGCGCAACACAGAGAATACGTTGTTTTTTTTTTTTTTTTTTTTTTTTTTTTTTTTTTTGAGGGAACGCTGAATATGTTTTTGTTTTTTTTTTTTTTTTCTTGATTGAAACAAACGCTAATGTTATTTATTTATTTATTATCCTACAGGTTATAGATTGAAAGTGTGGTAATTTTTTTTTTTGTTTTTTTTTTTTTTTTTTTTTTTCGGACGGTGAAAATTTATTTTTTTCTTTTTCATTGATCACCATGATGCATTTACCACCCGATGCATTTATCACCGTGATATATTGATGCGCTGATGAAGTGTCGACTGCGATGACGACTAACAACCGCGATCATTGGCCACCCCGATGAAGAGACACCGCGATGCTGAGACACCGTGATGAAAGGACACCACGATGCACTAACAACCGCGATGCATTGACCACCGCGATTGAATGACCACCGCGATCGATTACCACCCCGATCACGCAGAGACACCACGTCTGATGACCACCCCGATCTGAGACGCCATGATGATGCGAGACACCTTCAATGTAGTGATCATCGCGATGCATTGACCACCGCAATTCATTCACCACCTCAATCTATTGACCACCGCGATCTGATGGCCGCCACCCCGATCTGCAGACACCGCGATGCAATGACCATCCTCGATGCAGACACCGCGCGCGCGATGACCACCCGATGCAAAGACACCGCGATCGATGACCACCCCGATCGCGATGACCACCACGATGCAAAGACACCGCGATGATCGATGACCACTCCCGACGCAGATGACCACCCCGACGCAGAGACACCACGATCGATGACCACCCGTCGCAGAGACACCACGATGTAGTGACCACCCCCGATACAGAGACGCCGCAATGCAGAGACACCTACGATGCAGTGACCATCGCGATGCATTGACCACCCTCAATATATTGAGCACCGCGATCTGATGGCCTCTCGTCTGCAGAGACACCGTGATCGCGATGGCCACCTCCTCCGATCTGAGACACCGTGATGCTGTGACCACCCCCGATGCTGTGACCACCCTAGATGCAGAGACATCGCGATGTTATAACATTTGACGATGCAGAGAGATCACGATTAAGAGACACCGCGATGCAAAGACACCGCAATGTTATAACATTTGACGATGCAGAGACACCGCGATGTAAAGACAACACGATGCAGAGACACCTCGATGAACTGACACCGCGATGCAGTGATCCCCGATCGCGAGAGGCACCCCGATCGATGACCACCCCGATGCAGAGACACCACCATGCAGTGACCACCACCAATACCTAGATGTCGCGATGCAGAGACGCCGTGATGCCGATACACCTCGATGCAAAGACACCTCTAATGCAGTGACCACCGCGATGCATTGACCACCCTCAATCTATTGGCCTCCGCGATACAGTGGCCACCCGATGCAGAGACGCCTCGATAAAGATTGGGCAATTGAATCCAAACAGGAACCTCAGAGCTGGTATCCATACTAAAATAAAAATAAAAAACTCAGGCATCTTTTTAAGCAAAAGAGACCCGTGATATCAACAATTTATGCAGTGACATCGACAATCAGATATGCAGTGACATCAACATTTTATGCAGTGACATCCGCAATCATATATGAACGACATCAACAATTTATGTAGTGACATCGGCAATCAATTATGCAGTGACATCAACATTTTTGTTGAACTTTTTGTCCCGAAATTAGGAAGATTTTTCAGGGGAAATCGAGTTTATGAGCCGCGTCGAGCTATATCGAGTACCAAGCCAGTCGAGTTCGATGTTGCCTTTTTATGGCTCAATCGAGCCAGACTTTTTTAGTCGATTCAAGCTCGAGCCTCGGGAGTATCGTCTCGACTCGGATCGATTACACCCTAATGTGAATGACAGTACACTTATTTTACAATGTTACCAATTTTTGTATGAAATTGTATATGCAGTGACATCAACACCCAAATTGCAATAACAAAAACTTTGTAAATTGCATATGCAGTGACATCTGCGGTGACATCGATGTCATCGCATCAATTCTTCTTCTTGTAAATGCAGATGACATCAATATCATTGCATCAATTTTATTCCAAATCATACACAAACCCACCATCAACGTATAGCTTTTTCTTTCTTTGTTTCAAGGTGATGCATGTTAAACTAATTGATCATTATTACATCATGATCAAATGTGTCGATATATGATGTGACACTCATTGTGTCACAACGGTTGTATATCCGGATCATTGCTAAAAAGGAAATAATAAAACGTAAAATCCAATATCTTGTTGTTTCATACTTAATTTCAGAGCGCAAGGTATTATTAAAAACGAATCACCAATGGATTTGAGCCCTTTGTTGAGTAGAGCTTCCAAGTGGCCTTCTTTTCATCACCAGATTCACCACATTGCTTAGCTTTGATATAGTAAATATTCTTAATTTTGGTCGTCACTTGTCGCTCCTTTGAAGTTATGCCGACTTGGATTTGGACTATTCATCATTTCATATACTTTCCTCTAAATATAAGTGTCACCGCATATCAATGTCACTACATCTTCAGATCCCTCCTTTCTTTCCCTTCTCCTTCCTCTGTAAAATATTCCTCAACCTTATTTCATTAAGCAAAAAATCAAACAACAAGTAATTAGATGATCAATCAAAGCCAAAGAGAGTGGCCATAAAAAAAGCAAGTAAACACATAATGAACAAAGGCCAATAAAATCAACATTGTGCCAAATACAAAGGAATCCACCCGATAACCCCACAAGCTCATCTGAAGTGAACTTTCACAATTCTTTATCCCAAAAGAGACTTGAATATAATAAAAGGGGAAAATAAAAAACAATGTCATCTATATTGGTTTGTAGAAATGTATGGAGAGAAAAAAAACAGGGTTCTTGAGAAGAAAAAGGTGATTCAAATAAACATTTGTAGATGTTTTTATTTCGGGGTGGGGGTTTTTTGGTTTCTGGGACGCCTAGGAATGGTTAACAAGTCTTCAACAAAATCGTGGACGGAGTGTGGGTGAAAATCGTGAATTTGAGATCGGGAAAAAGGTGTAAACTGAAACAACTAAAAAACGATGCATATATAGCAACATCAAACAACACCAAAAAGCAAATCAAGTAATATATAACAGCCAAAATTTAAAAGGACACCACCCTTAGAAATCATTAAGAACTTCATCTAGTGTAATTGGTCTTCTGTTTTGAAAATTAAAACAATGGCATTTCTCTTCAACCGTATCATGAGCCAGCAAACCATTTTACTCTGTACTGCCACCCAAAGCCAAGCAAAGCTGCTGCATCATGATCGAATAAAACCTGGGAATGGTTAACAAGTCTTCAACAAAATCGTGGACAGAGTATGGGTGAAAATCGTGAATTTGAGATCGGAAAAAGGTGTTTTGGGTCGATTTTATGGTTTTCGCAGCAGGAAATTCAATCAAATTGGACGCCATTTTGGCTGCTATTTTTTTTGCAAAGGATTCGAAAGCAATGCTTGAAGGAGGCACTAGTAGGATGTCTTCACATTAATCGAAGGCAAAGCTTCAGAGTTTCGAACAGAATCGGTAATATAATTAGCAGGTGGAGGCTTTTCTGGTGGGTTCGAGAGGTGGAGGGACGGGTGAAGGATTGCCGGAGGCCCGGAAGGGGAAAGTCGAGCTGCCATGGCCGGGAGATTTAGAGTTAGAAACGATTTTCCTCATTTGTAACAAAAAGGGTAATTTAGGAATGTAAGAAAAAATGTGTCCTTATAAACAAATAAGATTTAAGGTTGTCCTAAATGCCTATTAAGTGTTCAAATTAGTCCTTATAAACAAATATCCAAAAAAAATTATATAAAAGGCCTAATTCAACGACATAGTCAAAGGCCTAAAATTTTCTAGGGCCGGCCCAGCGAAAAACACATACATATACACATACATAGAGCTGAGAGGGACGAAACATCACAGACTCTCTCTCACAAAAGTTCAATTCTAGTGTTCGTAATTGCAAAATATCATCAAGCAAAGAACTACGTCAAAAGATTGGAAGTCGAACTATTTGCTACAACAAACATCACCGCAACCAGCCAAATGTTCAAAATGTCAGACAATATACATAGAGTTGAAATAAAAGGGAGCTCGATTAAAACAAGAACAGGCAGACACAACGACTGCCACAATACAAAAACACTTTCGAAACTAGATCCCATAAGTAGGAAGTACGTACCATGAAAAACAAGAAAACAAAGACGGCAGAACCATAATGAATGAACATTGTTGGCGGGGGCAGACCATCAACAATGGATACATCCATTCACATTGCTAATACTGGAAAAACTAAATCCAGAGACTTTATTTGCACCACCACCGTCATTTTACTCTTGCACCACATACTAGGGCTCCACACACAGTCGACCACGACCGTTTGGAAGTGGATTATGTGGGTCAAGAATCGACTTTCCAAAAGTCATCCGTAAGGATCGACATTTTCAAAGTCAATTCTAAACCATATAATCAACGTCATGAAAAGTAGGATGTGTGTGGTGCCGTGATAGGGTAAGGTGTAAATAAATTCTCCCAATCTATACAATGTTGCAAGCAGAATGATAAGAGACAAATGTAAGCAAACATTTCAGCTGAAAACCAGATCCCCTTCATCAAGTGTTCATATGAAAGTTGACAAATTACCATCTAACCTAAAAGCTTAAACTCTCACCAAGAAGTGTGTATTTTAAAAATGCACACATTCTAACAGACGCAAACGAAGAAGGTAGAGTCTAAAATAAAGAGGAAGGTAGAAACATACCAAGCAATGCAATAAATTCCTTTGAGGAAAAGGAAAGGAAAGCATCTAGAGTATCTTAACTCACAAATCAGGGAAACAACATAAAGACCGACACTTGTCACTTAGAAATTCTGGAAAACACCAAGGCCCAAGAATACAGAGGGCTTTCAATAACTGCTACAAGCACAAGTCTTCAATTTAAAAAAGCAAACTACCAAAGGAAACATACTGAATACATCCATCCAACCTAAACTATTAATAGGCTTTACTCATCAGGCTTTCCAGACTCCTTGATCTCCTCAGCAGTATCATCCTATATCAAAAGGAAAAACAATTATATTTCACTAGCCCTGCTGCATCAGAAATCAAAGTCAATAGACAAGTCTACAATGTAGAAAAAATTGATTACCTGCATATCTGAAGTCCAAAGAGTGAGATTGTCACGCAGCAGCTGCATTATCAAAGTGCTGTCCTTGTATGATTCCTCACCCAGAGTGTCCAACTCTGCAATGGCTTCGTCAAAAGCCTTCACAAAGAAAGAAAGAATTAAACAAATGTAAAGAAAAAAGATTCAATTTAAGCACAAAAAACCGAAAAGCACATTCCTTTTAGCAACTAGTGTGCATAATGAAAGCCTATCAAATTCAAGATCAATAAAAACCTGTTTTGCAAGGTTGCAAGCACGGTCAGGAGAGTTCAAAATTTCATAATAGAACACTGAGAAGTTGAGAGCCAGCCCCAAACGGATGGGATGAGTTGGAGCTAGTTCTGCATTTGCAATATCCTACAAATATCAAGGGCAGTTCAGTAGTTGCAGCAAATCAAGATCATTAAGCAGGATTCTGCTTCACAGCTTAATTTTAAAAAGCTCACAAATTTGATAACTGAATCTTATTTTCTAGATCTACCAACCAACAATTCAAATGAGATTGTCATTCTTCATCCAAACCAGATCGCAAAAATAACAAACAAAGAATTTATTTGTTGAAATAGAAAGTTATGCAGTAGAACCTGAGCAGCTTTATAGGCAGTAAGAGTATTCTCAGCGGCTTCCTTTCTCTCAGCACCAGTCTTGAACTCAGCCAAGTAACGATGATAATCACCCTTCATCTTCAAATAAAACACCTTAGAATCCCCAGCAGAAGCCGGCCCGATGAGCTTGTCATCAAGCAGTTTCAAAATCCCGTGGCAAATCGACGAAAGCTCAGATTCGATCTTAGATCTGTAGCTTTTAATAGTTGCAACGTGTCCTTCGTTGCCTCTGCTCTCCTCTTTCTGCTCAATCGACGAAATAATCCTCCAGGAAGCCCTCCGGGCACCGATCACGTTCTTGTAAGCCACCGAGAGGAGGTTACGTTCCTCCACGGTCAACTCCTCGCCGCCGTAAGCGGCGGAAACAACATTCTCCATGAATTCAACCATCTCTTCATACCGCTCAGCTTGCTCAGCGAGCTTAGCCTTGTATACATTTTCCTCGCGCACTGACGCCATGAATGTGTGTGTGTGTATAGAGAGGACGAATGCTTCAGTGTGAATCGGGAAAGAGAGAAGTAGTAGAGTGGAGCAGAAAAGTGATGGTGAAATTTTCCGTTTAATAACCAGTATTTCAAGGGTAACTTACATTTACACCCTTCAACATTTCTTAAATCGGCAATATGCCCTTAGAGTTTCGTTATTACAATTCTACCTCATTAAATTATACATATGTATTATCAATGGTTTTGTTGTACTATTGTTAATCCAAAATGTTTTATTTTTAAATTAACGAAAGATCTAGGAATTGTATTTGTAGCCACTAGACATCGAGTATTTACCGTTCCTGAAGGTTTTCATTCATTTAATCACGTCATCGTCTACTTGAAAAAACTCTTTAAAGATTTTTTATGTTAAAGAAATACCTCGCTAGATAAATGAGACCCCTAAACTTGGTTTATCAAAGGGGTTTCCATATTTATTGATCATAAAAATAGACCTTCAAAGAGAGTTATCATCCGCAAGGAGTTGCCATACTAGATTTCCAAAAAAAAAAAAAACAATTCATTTTTTCAAGTCTTTTCAACCCAATACCTTCATCTTTTTAGGTTTGACCAAATTAGGCCACAAAATATAATGAAGATGGAACTGTATGCAATAGTTTTTACCTCTCCACAAGTTCCTTTAGGAATATTTATTGTTTGCATCAAATAGTAAGGAACAGTGGACAACTAGGTGCTTATAGTAATGGACTTACCCGTCTTTGAGAGGGTTTTGGTTTTTCAGGATGCGAGTTTTTTCATCATTTTATCCACTAAATACCCCCGTCGCAAGCTTCCTTTTTGACGCGGGAGTGGACCAAGGCATTTCCCAGATATTTTTCATGTCATCGATGTGCAACACGTGTTGTTTATGTCCAATAATGCTCCTTAGGCGTGTGTTTAGATTCCTCGAAACATGGAAGGATGACTTGCGGACGATGATTTTTTTGGCCTGAGATAGAACAAAAATAGTGAAGAATGCTATGCATAATTTGGCTTGCTCCTCAGAATATTCTCCAAATAAAATAAGGCCATCAGCAAAAGAAAAAAAATAATAATTTAAAAAGGATTGCTCTTACGACTGAATCTTATAGGTTTACACATTCCCCTACTAACAGCTTCTTCAATTTTTGGACTTGAGATTTACATGCAAAAGACAAAAAGGTACAGAACCAAAAGGGTCTTCTTACATGCAAAGAAGACCAACAAACCTTGTCATAAGATTTATTTGAAACCATTTTCACCATCATGAAGTCATTCATGCCTTGCCTTCTTTCAAAAAGTGTGAAGAACCTCTTGTACTACGATCGATGCTGCCTCTATTAGGGACGAAAGTAGTCTAAGTTTTATTGATCAATTTTTCTATCATCATGCTATGTCTATTGAAGATAATCGTATTAATCAACTTGATGATCACACTCGGATAAAGAAATAGGACGAAAATGGGTTGGAGTTGGTGGAGAATCATGTTTAGGAGTAGGAGTAAGAGAGAGAACCATTCCATTCATACAATCAGGATATTTACCGGAAATAAAAGCTTCCTTCCTCTACAAAGCGCAGCAGAGAAGGACCAACAATGCTCCAACAACGTATATAAAAAACACTAGGAATGCCATCGGGTCCTGTCGCTTTATAATTTCCCATTTGAAACAGTAGAATTACTCTTAGAAATTCCACGATTTAAAAACTGCAAATCAATAGAGGAAAGATTGTTAAACATGGGATCCCAGAACTACAACTGACTTCTTATTTAGCTTTATACAGATTTTGATAAAAAGGTGAAGACCCTATTTTGGATAATCGCTTCATCATACGTCTATTCCGCGTTTTTTTTCGACTTCTTTTTTCTATGGCAACCATAACGTTCTCCGTCAACCAACCATTTCATCTAAGAACGTTGATGTCAACATACCTCTTCATGTTTAACAACTTTACAATTGTATATGTCTTTGCACGGTACAAAAAATATTATTTAAACAACATTTTGTTTCCATTTTTGTCATTTAAATTTATATTTTTCAAAATTCGTTTTGATATCGCTTCGGATGATCGATGCAGAATGTTATATTAGTTGAAAATCGGTTTAGCGCGAATAATATTCCATTATTTTTTTTTTTTTGAGGGTAAAAAGGTCAATTATCAATTAAATCATCAGCAATTGCCGAGAGTACAGAGAGTGGGGGCATAATTCCCCAGTTACAATAGAGGCTTGGATAAAACAAATCATCAAATCCTAGATCAGCAAGAATATGAGCAGGCAAATTGCCAATTTAACCACTCAGATACTAGAAATTCTATTTGTTTGACATCACCGCCAATAGAATTTAAAAATATAAATTATCTATTTAAAAAACATGATTTGCTAAAAAACAAACACGGTGATATTTTTATTATATTCTGAATTGATTAAAGTTTTGTCAGTCGTACTTTCATAAAAGGGCATGTGATTTGTGTTTCAAGTTGAAGTACATGACAAACTATACCGGAAGGGATTGAAATAAATAGTCCAAAAGACATGGTCCAACTTATCCTTTCAAGGCACATGATACTTTTCTAGTGTTTGAAAAAAGATATTCAAATTCTAGTTAAAAAATTAAAGTTTTTTTTCATTTTTTTTTTTTTAATAATAGTGAAGTTTAATTGCAATACATTGTCGTGTGACAATGCTAAAAATTGTCATCAAGGAAATCAGGTCAAAAACCGGGTAATCGGACTTCGTGAAGATAATCCGATTACTGTAAACGATGGATTTGTTGATGAAGTATAGCTGGGTGAATGTGGAAGTGGTTGTCTACGCACCTTTGAATTCTAAGCGATCAAGCTATTGTAATGTAGTCCTGGAGATGAATAATGATGATCTTTTTATAGGACTCCCTCATGGATGAGTTGATTGTGTAGCCACTGAAGACGTGGTCAATGATGTAATCATGGCCCTGTATGCATAGAGATCGTGGCTTTGTGTCCGGTTGACTGTACCACTAGTTTACCAGTAGTCTTTGCAAGAACACATTCCATCTTCAAAATAGTGGAACCTATTATTGTCTCTTACAATTATCTTCCTCTGCTCCAACTGAGATATGATCTTAATAGCCGTATGACAATCCCTACAAATCCTTAAGTTCTTCACTACCCGAATGACCGAACGAGGTTCACTAACTAGGATCCCGAAAGCTACTGCCAATTTCTCACTATGAATTCCCACCATTTCTTCTTTTTCTTCTTCCTCAACATCTTGCAGAACACAGCTTCTGTCTGCTACATATCCAGCTATCTTCATCCTCTTTTGAATTTCTGTTAGTACTTGATAAATATCTAATGACATCTCGTGTGAGCGATCGCCTACAATGAACTTGTGTAACTTACCACCATGCTCCACCCAACTAGATCCTGTTGTTTTCTGTATTCCCTCATGCTTCATTAATGCTCTGATTCTGTCGACATCTTCCCACCTTCCTAGAGCTGCGTATACGTTTGACAGCAATACATAGTTTCCTGGGTTTTCTGGTTCGATCTGAAAGAGTTTGTTTGCAGCAAACTCTGCTAAATCAGTTCTCTTGTGAAGTCGGCTGGCATTTAAGATTGACCCGTATACTCCAGCACGCGGAGGCATCGGCATGCTATCGATTAGCTTTTTAGCTTCATCTAGCCGACCAACTCGACTATACAAATCAACCATGCATGCATAGTGATCATGATCTGGGGCTTTGATTGATTCGAAGACCTTTTGGCCATCTGATATTAAACCTGAATGGCTGCATGCTGTCAGGACTCCAATGTAGGTGATACGATCTGGTTCTATGTACTCTTCTGACATCTTTGAAAGGAGTGCTACAGCTTCGTTACCATCGCCATAGGCTGCAAAACCTGTGATTAATGCATTATAAGAAATTACGTCTCTAGTCTCCATATTCTGGAAAATCGTCTTGGCCTCTTTCATGCTTCCACATTTGGAATACATGAAGATCAGAGAATTGAGCCCTGAAATGCTTAGCTTGATCTGTTTTTCGGTAAGAAAATTTACCACCCACTTTCCCAATTCCAAGGCCCCCAAATGACCACAAGCTGAGATTACGCTAAGCATTGTGACTTCATCCGGCTTTAAATCCGTGTTGGTTGACATCTCTTTAAAAAACTCTACAGCCATTGCTGACTGCCCGTTCTGTTGACAACCAGCAATCATTGTGTTCCATGATATAACATTCTTTTCAGGCATCTGACGAAAGAGCTCTCTAGCTGAAGCCAAATCACCGATCCTTACATATGCAGAAATCATGGCATTCCAAGTGACTGAATTCCTGTGCACACTTAGCTCATCAAAAATCTCCCGAGCCTTCTCAACATTGCCACACTTGGCATGCATATCAATAAGGGCAGTCTTGGCAAAACTATTCAAATGAATTCCTTTCTCGTCTATCATCCTGACAAGTGATGCTGCCAGGAAAGGATCACCACGTGAGGAACATGAAGAAATGACACCAACCCATGTAGTCTCATCTGGCCTAATACCAGCATTGACCATCTTACCAAACAAATTTATACCCTCTTCAGCAAATCCATTCTGAACATAACCAGAAATCATTGCATTCCATGAAACAACACTTTTTTCAGGCATTTGATCAAAATACCTCCTAGCACTGTCTAAGTCCTTCATTTTTGAGAACCCAGTTACCATAGCAGTCCAAGTCACCACATTTTTCTCAGGTGTCAAAGAAAAGAATTTCTTTGCCTCCACTTGATTTCCCTGATTCCAGTACCCGGAAATAATGGAGTTCCAATCCGCAATACTCCTATAAGGCATTTCATCAAACAGTTCCCTTGCTATCTCAATAGGCCCGTACTTGCCATAAAAATCCATGACTGAATTACAGACATATTTGTCACAATGAAAACCCATTTTCAACACTGGGGCATGGAACGCAATTCCATCTTTACCAGCCGACCTAATCAACAACGGGTATACAAAAGCATCGGCCTTTATGTTAGCCTTTTGCATTTCGTAAAATAGTTTAAAGACAGCATTTTGAGAACTCCACTGCGAATGATATTTGAGAAAATTAGTGAAGACAAAGACGTTAGGATTGTGAGTGGAACAGAAGATGCTGCGGGTGTAGGCTGGAGGCGCATGATAACGCGTGCAGAGGCTGATCAGTTGCGATACCCAGTAATTCTGCTGATGGAGTGAATTTACAATGAGCTGCGAATGAAATTGGTTTAGTTGACTCCTGCTAACAATTTTATGAGCTGCATTGCTCAGCTCTGACATTAATTTTTTGATTTGTCTAAGGTTCTTTTTTGGTGACCATTTTAATCTCAGGGCTAGTAGGTTAAAGCTCCTCTCTCTCTCTCCTCTCCCTCCTCTCTTCTTCTCTTGTAATAAAACTAGTGAAATGCAATATCGTGCTAAGCATGATTATGCCCTCTGCAACAAATACAATGCAAATTAGCATGATTATGCCCTCTACAACAAATACAAAGCATTAAGCAAACGGTATATTTTCTCACATCTGTATGAGTAGGAAGCTAACAATCTATTTTCCTTTTGGTTACATGTTTTATCCAATCAGTTACCTTATCCAATGACTCTTCTGCTCTTGCCCTTGAAATGAATGGGCGGGCCACAACGAATGCGTGAATGTATTGCAGTTAAAGGAAGCTAATTGTACCATAACATGTGTACAAAAAAAAACCTTTAATGTTATTAGTTAATAATATCCATAAAGTAGCATAACAACTGATTGTTTAGTACATACTTTGATCATTCAGTACACAAGTAGACATAAAGTAGCAATTCAAAGAAGTATACAAGCCAACAAGGGTGAAACTGTCTACCAGGATGGCTATGTATGATTTACACAAACCCAAAAAATTTCACCCTTAAAACATAGCAATGTAATGCCATATAGTGTATGGACGTAATAGACAACTTGGTACTTTACTATAGCATCAGTATGGAGTAAGATGAAATAACATATTAAAGTGACTAAAATGCACGTCTGTTTTATGGTATCATGAAGGTAACAGTCTCAAACAAAGAGTATAATTTATTATTCGGTAATATATTTCAAGAGTTAGAGCAAGCAAAATTGTGTATGTACAACCAGTGAAACAATGTCACCCTTAAAAAATGACAGTCACTCCACGTACTAAATGCATAATACGTGATACCTACTTTATAATCACGCACAAAAGATATAATGTGAAACATAATGGACCGAAAAGTTTCACTATGTAAGTTAAAAAACCAAGACAGGGTATCACATTGCTATGTAGTTACAGGAACAAACATCCACTAAGGGTACCTACCAAAAGCCTTTGTCTTAAGCAAAGTCTATCTCCCTAGGGTTGAACTACCAAAAAGTTCTCAGTGCATGAGAGGTTTGTCCATTACCAAAATTCAACTCACTTTTTGTAGTATCTACCAAAAATTTGTCTTAGTAATCTAAATGACCAGCCACAATTCAAATCACACAAACTCAATCCGTGATTCAATATGTAGCAAAAATCAAATAAAGATTTGAAACATATTCTGAACCTTAATAGCAACACCTCTCTCTGAAAAGCACACATACACAAATCGCAGACACCCAAAAGATTGGTAAATGTTGGTTATCCTTTTTATTCTATAGGTAAATAAACCAAGACGCACACAGAGAGAATAGCAAACCGTAATGGTAAGGTCACATAGACATGGATGAGACATACAAACCCTTAGGCAACACTATGTGAAACATAACTGTTGCAAATATGGCATAAATAATATACTACCCATTATGATCCTATGTAAAACTCACAAGAACCCAACAAATTCCCTAGGTGCGGTGGAAAAAAAAAACATCATAAAGGGCAATGATTTTCTTTACATATCTAAGCCTCCTAATTCTGAAACTCACCTCCAATGTTTAACCAATAACCAATAACCATTAAAATATAAGCATCAGTTTTTGTGTGTAAAAACCATAGGAATATTCAGTAAATCAAAACAACATAAACACACCAACTGAATACAGTGCCTATTTCATTCTTGGGGAAAATAAATTGATTGACTTTACCTGCAAATCTTCTACTCCATCCATCAAGAATAAAGCGGAAAAATGTATATATGACAGCATAAAGTATCAAAGGATTCAAAGAACTGAACAAAGCGGCAATTTAGAAATTACATATGTCAACAATAAATAATACTGAAATTATTTACCTCAAAGTCGATTGCTAGCAATTCGAACTACACATTTCAACCTCGCAGTTGACAGAGGTCTGCATATAAAGGCGATGAAATTGAAGGAAATTAGTGGGGAAGTGCGTAGTGGAAGAATGGATACACAATTTCAGAGTGAAAATCAAGTCCAAAATGACGCAGAACAGACATAACGTGGCAGAAGGGCTTCATCAAATGGCTTCTACAGTAGAAATCTAGTCATCCACGCAGGGAAAGCTGAAATTTCATGAATTTCTGCAGCCGTGAAGCTATCCACAGCACCAATGCTGCAATGGTTCATCAGTAAAACGACGTCTTTTGAACATTTAGGTGTTTTCAGCAACTAAAAATTTTAGGCAAAACGAGGGGTTAATCATCAAAACTACATCGTTTTGACGGTTTTTTTAAAAGCAATTTTTAGGCAAAACGACATCGATTTGACTGGTTCACCTCATTATATAACGGCAGACAATATTGCATATGATCCATACTCGAAATTCATGAGCAACAACCTCATAGATTAGTGGATTCATTGACCTTAAAGTCATAAAATTGAGGATACGTGGTACATGATACGAGATACGTGATGCAAGATTTTTGAAAAATATTGAATACGATTACGAATAACGGTTATGTACATATTACCATTATGAGTATATATTCCTTCATTTTTATAGTACATTTTTTCCTTCATCAGCATAAATATTTACTATATTTTAAACATAGTTTTTATTACTTCACATATGTGAGTTATGGATATGCATATACGAATTCCATGTCCAGCTTTTGAATATTATAAATTTGTTCCTAGTTATATATCCTAAATATTTGATGTGTATTGTTGTCGAAGACGTACCAGATCCGAGAAGCATTTGGACAGGTCTCAAGTGTAAAATGACGGGTTTTTTTTAGCCTTTTGCACATACGACACTTATCCAATGACGCTCGTCGTTAAAAACTTCTTATGTTGAAATCTCCTGTATAATCATGAGAACACCCATCTATCATGTCATCAGTTAGAGAAGACTTATAGTCTATAGTTATTGAAAAGTTATATCAAATGAAGAAATGTGATACATCAAATTCAAAATTTTCGCTCCTAGAATCGTAAAGGTATGTTGCACCAAATTACTTTATATCTATCAAAATTCTTACTTTTTTCACATAGTAGAGTAAGGTGAAAAAGAGTAAAAAAAAAATAAAAGGGTTCTATCGGCAACCTCATTTTTACTACTGGTATCTTATTACTCCCGACAATATAAAAAATTACTTCAGCATCATAATTATTTTTTTATGAACAGAACGTCAGTGGCACTGACATTGACGTTGTTGTTCAAAACCAAAGTCAATTGCACTGATATTTACGTACGTTATAAAAGTGTCACTACTTAGTAACATCAGTCTAGTGACGCTAATATCCAAAAGGAACATCAGTGACGCTGACATATCTAATGTGGTGCTGGAAGTGAAACAAGAATATATGCGTGGTTCTAGAAGTAGAAAAAAATAGAAAAACTGGAGGTGCCGATAGAACACAAAAATAAATTGTTAGTTATACAATCATCGTAAAATATTCATTCTTTAAAAAAATTATAAAATCCATTGGTGAATGAGTTGGCCAGGCCCAAAACCAAATATTGTATCATTTTATTGGCTCTGAAGTATTGCAAGTGATTTTAGCTATCCTCAATGAGGCTATGGATCCAGGCTCGTTGTGTGAGACTTACATTGCATTGGTACCTAAGGTGGCCTCTCCCACCCATGTAGCTGAGTTGCGGCCTATTGCACTGTCAACAGACTTAAGCAGGTTATTAATGATGTTATCTCGGGCAACCAGAGTGCTTTCGTTTCAGGTAGGTTGATTACGGACAATGCCATTGTTGCTTTTGAGGCATTTCACTCCATGAAGGTGGGGGCATATGGCTGTCATAACCATGCAGTTATTAAACTGGACATGGCCAAGGCTTTCGATCGGGTATAATGGAATTATCTTTGGGGAGTTATGCACCAGATGCGTTTTCCAGGGGCTTTTGTCGATTTGTTGCGAAGATGTGTTTCATCTGTTACTTACCAGGCACTCGTAAATGGTAGGCCTGGCCCTCGGATTGTCCCAGCTCAGGGGATTCGGCAGGGGGATCCTCTATCCCCATTCCTGTTTATCATTTGTGCTGAAGGGTTGACAGCTTTGTTGGATCGAGTTGTGTGAGGGGGTTTGCTTCGGGGTATATCATTTGGTTGGCAGGCGCAAATGCATGTTTCGCACTTACTTTTTGCCGATGACAACATGTTATTTTTTGAGTACTTGGATGGGGCATTGGAGACTCTGCTGGACCTCTTCAATCATTATGGGATGCTTTCTGGTCAAGCTATAAACTTTCATAAGTCCAGTTTGTACTTTAGCAAGGCTATTCGGCAAGAAGATAGGGACTATATTTCAGACTTTCTGCAGATTCCTGTGGGGGCAGGCACGGGCAAATGCTTGGGCATGGCTTTAGTCACTGGAAGGAATAAACGACGGGTTTTTGATTTCCTTCGAGAGAAGGTGTGGAAAAAGTTGTCTGGTTGGAAGGATAGGCTCATCTCCCCCGCAGGCAAGGAAGTTATGATTAAATCTAGCCTCCAAGCTATACATACGTTTATTATGCAGTGTTTCAAAGTCCCTATCACATTAGTTCATGAGATTGAGAAATGTATTCGTGGCTTCTTTTGGGGGGACACGAGGCCAAACGGAAGACGACTTTGAGAACCAGGACACTTTTGCCTTCCCAAAAATCTAGGGGTCTCGGATTCCGTAACCTAGAGTGTTTTAATTTAGCCTTGCTGGCTAAGCAGTCATGGCGATTCCTCACTTGTCCCACCTCCCTTGCGAGTCGTGTTCTGAATGCGAAGTATCACCCTGGTACAACTATTATGGCGGCAAATAGGTTGGGAGTGAGACCATCCTTTTGTGGAAAGAGCTTCTTTGAAGCGCAGAGATATGTTAATGCAGGGTTTGTGATGGTGGATAGGGGATGGGAATTCTGTCTATGCTTTTCATGATGCCTGGGTCTCTAGACCACCAACATTTTGGCTCGCTCACTCATCGTGTTCTTTGCCCACATATAGTATGGTTCATGACTTGCTTTTGCCAGGTACTAGACAGTGGAACTTGCCTCTCCTCAGGTATGAGTTTCAAACTTGGGAGGTCGACGCCATCCTTCAGACTCCAATTGCAGGCGGTTCACATTCGGATAAGCTAATTTGGCATTATGATCGTCGGGGTAGATATATAGTAAAGTCAGGATATTTCCTTGCCTTGCGGTTGTACGGTGGATTGCCTGAGTCGGCACATGCATCATCATCTTCAAGACCGGACAGAGTATGGCGGGATGTTTGGAGGGTCACTGTGCCGCCGCGTGTTCATCATTTCTTATGGCGGTGCCTGCAAGATTGTTTGCCGATAGGGAGCGACTTTTGCAGCGAAATATGGGCTCGGGTTTCTATTTGGCATGCGGCAGGGAGATGGAGTCCTTACGTCATGTTCTTTTTTATTGTGATTATGCCAGGGAGATTTGGGCAGCCTCACCTTTTGGTAGTCAGCATATGCAACATGGCTCGAATTTTCAGGAGTTTTTTGGTGCACTGGTAGAATGCTACAACCCGGATGAGGTCTCCACCTTTTGTCTGCTTCTCTGGAATCTATGGAAAGCCCGATGTAGTGCGGTTTTTGATGATGTGCCTATTTATGTATCCCGCGTGGTTTCTGCAACCATAGCAGGGGCGATGGAGTATCGTATGGCCGTTTGTACTTCCCACTCGAATCTGGGGAGTCTGGCCACCCGGTCATATGGAGTGTTCCTACAGTGGGCACCTAGAAATGTAATTCTGATGCTTCTGTCACAGACTAGGGTTCTGGTGTGGGTCTAATCTTCAGAGATGCGCTTGTTTCGATTATTGCTTCCTTTTCGTTCCACCTCGACCCTGGCATAAGTCCCGAGACTTTAGAGATGCAAGCGATCTTGATGGCAATAGAAAATGCTATTTGCTTGAGACTTTCTGCAGTTACCTTCGAGACTGACTGTCCGCCGTGTATTCAAACCTTATTAGGACCATCGGATGATCTGTCTGTCTTTAGTTGTTTAGCGCGTGATTGTCTTGCGCTTTTACTGTCTTTTGTTTCATCGTCTTTTACATTTGTCAAACGCACTGGTAATTTTCCAGCGCATTTATTGGCTAGGCATGACCTAGGCCTTAATGGTCGATCGCTGTTTGGCGCTTTAATGATGTAATTTCGGATCGCTTAATGGTTCTGGCGCTTTCAATCCTCATGATTTACTTTGCGCCCACAAAAATTATTGTGGATTTTTTTTAAAGGAATAAAATGGGGTTCTTACAAGACACCAACGTCTGACGTTCCAAATATATATAGTGTTAATTTAGGGAGAAATCATTTTTCCTTCAAAAAAAAATATTAAAAAAAAAATAAAAAAAAAATAAAGATCCCACACACATTAAATAACATGGCTCGAATTTTATTTATAATTATCCAAAACCCTAAATTAAGGTGAGGTTGAACAGTAAGCTATCTGCTCCTCAGCCTCTGTTTCTTTTCGAAGATGAAGGTACCGTCGTGATCTTAATACATTTCTAGGACGACTTGAATGAAATATTGCATTACATTCTTCTTACGGGTTAATCGCTGTTTTAATTCTGTTTTTACAGTTCAATATCGCGAATCCTACAACTGGGTGCCAGAAGAAGCTCGAAATCGACGATGACCAGAAACTGTAGGCATTCATTCTATGCTTGAACTTTTTTACTTAGGCAGTTTATTTGGTTCTTTTTCGTTGTCTTTCTTTTGATTGTATGCCACTACTATCTTGTCAAGCTTTTATTTTTGTTTAGTGTCAATGTGCCTGTCTTCTCGCAATGATCAGTGGCGGAACTACATACAGCTAACGGGGCAACTGTCCCCCCTTAATCCGAAAAATTCCTACTAATATATGTAGTATGTATCTTGTTTGCCCCCTTAAATTTTTATTTGTCTCTTTAAATTTTTACTGTCCCTCCTTACCCGAGATCCTGCTTCCGCCACTGGCAATGATTACATGTTTACCTGTTCTTATCCTATTCCTTCTTAGGATGAGTATACGCTTATATTTTAGTTAGGCATTGGTATTTGACTGTTTTGTCAGATGCTGAATCTGATATATGATGCATATAGAAATGATAAATGAATCTCCGGGTGAAGTCGGCCACAAGGATGGATATTTCTTAAACATTTCCATTCTTATCATGCACAATTTTTTTTTTCTTTCTCGCAATGCTGCATGTTCTGGGCTTTGGACAGCTCATTGCAACATGATGCCCAATGTGACCTAGCCTTTGTTTTGAATGCCCGTGTGACTATTAACTTGAATGTACCAATGAAAGAGAAACTTGAACGAGCCTGGTACAGTAGTATGTAGGGTCCAAGTGTCTTTTCTGATCACTTAAATGATCTGGATGGCATGTAAGCCTGCATCAGTGTTTGAGTTAATCTTAAATTAGATTTTTTGGTTATAGTGTTAATCCTTTTGGTTTCGGGGCTTCATTTCCGGAATGTGTAGAATAGCTCTTGCTATGCTTTTCATCTACTTTGCATGGGCAAGGCGCTGATGATTGTATGTGTACTTTGCTTAAGAATACGTGGCGTTGGTGGAATGCTAGCGTCCTGTGTGGAATGTTGGCCATGCTTTTTAATTTGATGTTATTTTTCCTCAAGCGTCTCGCAAACTATAATTTTTTTTTCTTCTAACCATTCCTTTGTAAAAGCTCGAGATTCTTTTGAGGTTCTGTTCTTTCTCACTAAGACATCTGATCTCTGTTGAAGGGTCTTCCGTAATTTGATTAATTGCCGACTTTCTATATTTCTTACATTTCTTTTTAATTTACAAGCAATTAATCCTTGCACATTCTTTTCAGCCGAGTTTTCTGGGACAAGAGGATTTCACAAGAAGTCATTGAGATGCACTTGGTGATGTACGTGTCATGTTTCACGATAACCACCAGTAATCTTTTAAATATCTTAAATTGCATGAGTTCATGACATTGGGTGTTATCCTTATACATGGCAGGAGTTTAAGGGTTATGTATTTAAGATCATGGGTGGATGTGACAAGCAAGGGTTTCCAATGAAGCAGGGAGTGTTGACCCCTGGCCGTGTTCGCCTGTTGTTGCATCGAGGTAATTTATGCCCGACTACGTCTTGCTGAATCAGCTTGTATGTATGTATAGTTAGATCTGATTAATTAGTTATTAATTTTTCGAAACACTCGTCATCTGTTCAGGTACCCCTTGTTTCCGTGGACATGGTAGACGTACTGGAGAGCGTAGAAGAAAGTCTGTTCGTGGATGCATTGTTAGCCCTGACCTCTCTGTTCTGAACTTGGTGATTGTGAAAAAGGGTGAAAACGATTTGCCTGGACTTACTGATATTGAGAAACCCAGGATGAGAGGTCCAAAGAGGGCTTCAAAGATTAGGAAGCTGTTCAATCTTTCAAAGGATGATGATGTCAGGAAATACGTCAACACATACCGCCGAAACTTCACTACTAAAGCAGGTGATTGTTATATATGCTCTTTGGCATATTCATTAACAACTCTTGACATGATGACTGATCTAAGAAAACCCTTCATTTTGCTCTACTTATGACGACACTCGCAATAGATACTGTAAAAATGGTAAATCCGTAAAAACAATGCTTTGTGAGGTTGTTTAATTGAGATTTGGTTTACATTACAGGAAAAACTGTAAGCAAGGCACCGAAAATACAGAGGCTGGTGACACCATTAACACTACAGAGGAAGAGAGCGAGAATAGCAGATAAGAAGAAGAGGACACATAAGGCAAAAGCTGAAGCAGCAGAGTATCAAAAGCTACTTGCAAGTAGGTTGAAGGAGCAGCGCGATAAGCGTAGTGAGAGCTTGGCAAAGAAGAGGTCTAGGCTCTCTGCTGTTGTTGCTGCATAATTTGATGGACTTCTTCTTGTAGTCTCACCTCATTTTTGTTTAGTCTTAATATGCTTTTGTTTGCTCTGTTACAGTTGACTGTTTGATCATTTCATGTAAACTAATTTCTTTTTTGGGAGTTATTGCTCTAAATTCTTAGGGAGTTTCATTGTAGTATCAAAACTAATGCATGGTTGCTCTGTGTAAGCATCCCATGTCTAATCAAAAGTTGAATTATTGAGTCAAACTACCTTTTACATCGGTTCGAGCAAGAGAAAAATTACTCTGAATCTATTTGATTAAATTTTAATTATTATGTTTGAGTTTAACTCAATTATGCTTGAAATCGGTTTGATTAAATTTTAATTATGTTCGAGTTCAACTTGATCACTTTGGCCAAATTTTGAACACTTTCAAAATTGGAAAAAAAAAAAAAAAAAGAAGAAGAAAATGAAAGCGGGCCATTATAAATGAACTACATTGCGATCATGGGCTTTGCACAATACGACTTAAACGGTTAAACCCATAAACTTCAACCCAACAGCCTACCTCATAACTTCTCCTCTTTCCCCCAATTTTTCAATTTGCATGGGTGTTTAAAAACAGTCCGACGTGTCGGATGTCTACAGGCTCGAACCCCACGAGGGACGAATCGCTCTTTGTCTTAAACCCATAAACTTCAACCCAACAGCCTACCTCATAACTTCTCCTCTTTCCCCCAATTTTTCAATTTGCATGGGTGTTTAAAAACAGTCTGAACAGGAGCGGGAGGTCTAAGGTTCGAACCCCACGAGGGACGGATCGCTCTTTGTCTCCTGTCAATGGGCATCGCTCTTTGTTTCCTGTCAATGGGCAGCTTGTGTTCTAAACTACTAGGTATCCAGATTTACATCTCCATACACCTGTGGGATCGGGAGTATGGTGACCTCGGGGTAAGGTTTACCCTTTCAATTTGCATCAGGCGAAAGATTCTCCCTCGTGCAGCAGTTAAGCATTGAAGGAGCACAGCAATGGGAAAAAATAGGAGTCGCACCCAAAGAAAACACTTCAAGAACAGCAGAGAAAACGTCTGGAAGCGCACCAAATCTGATGAGCAGCAACCCCAGCTGGAGGATGGAAACACCACCACCACTGATAACAAAGCTCCAAAACAGAATGTCGCTTGGGAACCTTTTCTAACTCAAAATATTGCTTTTGAGGAATATTACAAGGTAATTTTATCGTTGTAGATGCCTTCTGTACTCATAAAGATTCAAGTTTGTTAAAGTTGCATTTACTTTTTGGTCATTTCTTGAGGGGTTACATCTGTGATTTTTAATTGGATTATGTCTTTTCGTTCTATTAAGCGTGGAGGGATTTGAATTTTGTAGGACCAAGGAATAGTGACACCTGAGGAATGGGATGCTTTTATGGAGTGTTTGAGGACAGCTTTGCCAGCTGCATTTTGGATTAATCCCAGGTGAATGCATATCATGTTAGTGATTATTTTGTTACTTGGTGAACCAGGGTTTTCCAAAACGTGACATCAAATAGGTATTGATAGCGGATATTCAGTTGCAGTTGAAGTAATTCACAAAGCTGTTATTTACCAGCAATATATCTGTGCTCTCTTGTACTGACTACATTGATTGTGTTTGTCAAAGAATGATATCTTCGTGTATTTTCCATGGATTGAATTGCTCATTTTCCGCCTTTATGATCTTGCAGTAACCCTTTCTATAGAGATATTCTTTTCAAGTTAGAAAACGATTTCATGATAACTCTTCAGTCTGAGGTAAGTTCTTTTTATTATAATTTGATCCTAAAGTTCATCTTTTTGCTAAATTTTCGTAGAGCTCAGCCATTTGTTTGCCCATTTCGTATACTTAGGATGCTAACGGGAGTGAAGTAGAGGCAATTAGACCGTTGCCTTGGTACCCTGATAATCTTGCTTGGCACTCAAATTTTTCTCGGAAGAAGCTGCCGAAGAATCAAATTCTTGAAAGGCAAGTGACGCGTTTAATTATTTTGAGTCTGAATTATTCATTGTCATAGAATTACTTACCGCAATATTGTGTAAATTATAGCTTGATTAAAGCGTACTGTAGGTCTTGATGTAGACATGAACATCAGAACTTGCCATTTCATTTTGGTTTTGAGCTTAAACTTGTTTTTAAAGTAAAGGAATCGATAAAAGCTTGAATAGTTGATTCAAAGGGTTTCCCGAACTAACGTGCAAATCATTAAATTCAACACCATAATGAGTATTTGCCAAATTCCGTGTAATCTCCTTGTCCTTCCTTTTCTTTCTGTTTTGATAGTTCTTGAACGGCATTGTTTGTTTTTAGGAAATATTGTCATAATGAGTATTTCTGAGCTCTCTGTAATCTCCTTGTTTGTCCTTCACCTCTTATATGACCGTTAAGATGATTATTGAGTGTCATCGTTCATATTTTGAGGAGAATAAGTAGACATTCTGATACTTCCAAATCCTTCATGATACATGTTATATGGTGTTGAACTACATCACCTTATTCAGTAATCACTTGAAGCTACTTTCATGAAAATCGGTTGACATTAAGTTCCTCATAGGATATCAATGTTGTTAGATGTATGCTGTGTTATGGCCAAAATTTGCTAGGAAATGGATGATCCGTATTTTCCCAAGCATTACGACACTGTATATGGATTAACTATCCATTTTGATAATCTAATTTTATAACCTGAAAAAGAAAGATGCGGTTCTTTGTGTTGATGCTGTCCTGACAAAAACGTTGAAGTTTCGTATGGGACTTATAACCTGCAACTTCAAAATTCCCAAAAGACTAGGTGGTACTACTAATAAACCTTGCCATTTTATTTTTGTTTAGTAAAGAAATAGGCTGGAGTTTCTTGTATTGCAAGGAAAATGTCCTTATCTTCCTTAAGGTTCTTGGAATTTCACATGATAGATTCTACTTTCCTGCTCTTTATTCCTGTGCTACTATTCATCAGACAATCTTTTGTTCCCGGTTTCAAATAAGTTGGTTTTATAAGCAGCAACTCTTTTGCTATTTGGACTGTATTTCCTTCTTTATTGTCATATTGTGCGTCATATGGTTGGTGCACAAGATATATGAGAGCATGAAATTGACAAAGTGAGTGTTCGTTTTCATGTATTCCAATCCTGCATGATTGTTTGCTCTTGAATGAACTGAATAATTGAGGTAGTGCGACATACAGGGTTTTTGTGGGGACAAAGTATAGTACTGTCATTTGGCTCTACTAATTTGGATATTCTTTTTGGTTTGTTGATGATTTAGGTTCCATGCATTCTTAGTGCTTGAAAATGAAATTGGAAACATTACAAGGCAGGAGGCAGTAAGCATGGTGGGTCGATGTTTATGTTGATCTTTGTTTTTGAAGAATTGGAATTTCTCTCCTCAGTTTATTGATGATGAGTTACTTAGAATTTAGATGGCTTGATTTTTTGTGATTTCCAGGACATTTGATATAATTTTACGCTTGCTTCTTTTCAGGTCCCTCCTCTTTTCTTGGATGTACTTGCAGAACATCATGTTCTTGATAGTAAGCTACTTTATATTTATCCAATGAAATTGATTTATCTTAATTGTTGATTACAGATGGCTGTTGGGTCAATTAACGAATAAATTGCCTCCAACCAATTATTTTCTGATCCTACCGATAATCGAAGGCAGGCCTTTTAGTTTCATATGCCAACCTAAACTGCCGATTCACCAATTTTTAACCAGACAATATACCAATTTCCGGATAATATTTAAAAAAAAATATGAAAATGATGATTTTTCAGTTTGCAAAAGCTGTAATCCATCATGTTTTGGGTCAGCCCAGATATGGTTGCCGAGGAATCTGATGTCGGTGTTCATTGAATCAAATGGCTTGTTCAATTAGTTACCATGCTAATTGGGATTGCATATTTTTGATGCTTTTAGGTTTTGCGAAGGTGTAAAGGGGCGGTTGAACTTCTTGACGTTTCAACCGAGCTCCCACAGCTCATTCGACGTCCAGGCCTCAAAACATGGTTAGGGGTTATGTTTTACTTTATTTCTGGCATTTCACCATCTATTCCAATCCAATTCTCATCTTTTACAGAAATTACATGCATTCCTCCCACAAAAAGATTGCAGTAATGCATGCTTAATTGGCATAGATGATCTTAGTTTGCCTGCCATGTATTTGTATGCAAATTCTCATGGTTTGCATGTGAATTTTAGCCTCTTTGAGAAGTTTTAGCTTAATCCCACTGGATTACATCCATTACATGGTTGCATTTCTTCCTCTATCTAATCTTTGTTATGTACTCATAAACATCTGAATTTGCAGGTTCGAGACAAAGGAACGTGGTTGACATGTTTAAAAGATATTCGCAAAGATCGCAAAGCAGCAGTTACTCCTAGCATGTTCCCATCTGGTGAAACTTATGAAGATGTTTCAAAGGATGATCTTTATACAACAACAACCACTAATAAAAATCCCGAACACGGTTCTTTGACCGAAGACTCTGTTGTTTTGGAGAAGGAAGTTTCAACCTTTCCATTAGAGCATTGCATGAGAATAGTGCTCCATGATCAAAACACCGGAGCCTTCTTCATCGCCGTGCTTCACAAAGTCTCCTCTTTGCCAGGTAAATGTCATAATCACTCTTACAGCAGCTAGATTCTATATTATTCTGCATCATCAGCTAATCAGGTATCTTGTTATTCATATGCTTCTGCAGCCGTTGAGAAAAAACCGGTAAACTCATCCGGGAAGTTGAGGTCTGTTAAAAACCTGAACGGTGAAAAGGCTGCAGTTGAGATCAAAGAAGACTGACTTAAACGGGGTAGCAGAAGATTCTGTTCCTGTTTCAGATGGTGGTGAAGTATCTGAAGCTGATAAACCGATTCCCGGAACCAATTCTGGCACGGATATTCATGATGATGAAATGATTGAAGCTGATATTGATAATGAGGATAGTAAATTAGACATCAAAAATGGAATGAGCTATCTTTTTAGACAATTTTTTTTTTTTTACCTGACCCAAAGATGGAATAATTGTGCATTTTTATTGAAGGCCATCAACGAAACTCTTTTGCTTACGTTTATTACATGCAAATCTTAGTAATTTGTTTGTACATGTTATCCTGTGCATTATGCACGGGTTCGTGGCTAATGATAAAATATACTATTATCACATGATTACAATAGAAAAATGCCGTTCCAAACGAATTTTCTATTATTAATGCAAACAATATTTTACTAAGCACCGAATAATTATTTTTAGGGCATTGGTAATATCACCACAATCGATTTATTCAGACATCGCATTTCGTCTAAATTTTAATTTTACAGATATTGAAATGTGCTTTTGATTTATCAATAGTAGGATTTGCATCCCAACAATAGATTGATTCCTTCAACAAAAAAAAAAAAAAAAAAAAAAAAAAAACAGTAGATTGACATTGATGCTACTGACGGTGTCCTATTTTTAATTTAAAGTAATTCATAGAATTCTCATGATCGAATTGTTGTTTTCAAGTCTGCGCTTCTTCTGTGCAGAAATTGGAAAATCGCGCCGACACAGGCGCAACAACGAAAATCAGGTTGTCGCGCTTTTCCGATACGTGAAAAATACAGAACGTAGATATTGTTACGTTTAAACGTAGAAATATCTACGTTTAAACGTAGAAAAAATGTAAAACACATAACCAGTGCAAAAGATCTTTCCCTACGTTTAAACGTAGGTAATTTACGCTTAAACGTAGATTTTTGAAGCGTTTAAGCGTAAGTATATTCAAAAATAGTTTTTAGATTTATCCAATTGTAAAAGTAATAAAACCTACGTTTGGGCGTAGATAATATACGTTTGGGACGTAGATTATCTACGTTTGGGACGTAGTTTTTCTACGTTTAATTTGATTATCTACGTAGATTATAATTTGATTGAACATCAACGTCAATCTTTTTTATTTATTATGTTGTATAGTGTGTTTGAGATTATTGAAAGTGACATAATTGTTAGGATGTTAATGGATAATTTTTAAAATAACTTAATTATATGGCATAATACAAATAATTTAATCATAATTTGTAAAAACAACTACACAATACGATGATGCTTAAATAAACTAAGGGTGATCGTTAAATAATATCACTAATGTTTAGTAATCATCACGTTAAACACGACGTGATTTTCTATACGCTGATCAATGACTTCAAAGTCGCATTCATCTCCCGTGATTTAGGTCATTGTCCGTAATGAAATCATCTACACCCCTTAAACGAACTTTCTGGGAGTTGACCCATGAAAACAATTCTAGCAGGCCATGATTCCCCTGTGGCAATTCTCAGTTCCACGGTCTTGTCTCGCAACATGTCGTTTGCTCTAGCAAATGCCTTTGGAATATTCTACAATTCACAAACAAAATTAAATACTGTTTTAAAAAAATAAAAATAAAAATAAAAAACAATATAGCAAGTAAAATTCTCACCACGTAATAACAAGCATGTGAAAAAACCCAGTTTGCCAGTGTCGTCTCAAAATGGGGATTTGGGTTAACAGCACCTGCATCATCATCTTCTTCACTCTCGGACTCCTGAACACGGGGATTTTGGTTACTAGGACCTGCATCATCTTCTTCATTCTCGGCCTCAGAAAAATTCTTCTCACAATAAGTGTGATCCAAAACAATAGTTTTGAAAGTGAAATTCCCCCTATGTTCAAACACAATAAACTCCCTCTCATTCAAGTAATGAGACGCCACATACTCCTCCCAACCTTCCCCAAAGAAACGAAGATTTTCATTGTTCGTGGCTCCAACCCTCACCTCCCATGTCCCTAATCGGCTTATTAGAACGGCCCTATCTAGGTTCCTCAATGTCGCTCAAAACTTATTAACGTATCTTTGGAGGTAGTGTCTATGAAAAATAAACATATCACGTGTAAGAATAACATAATACAAGCGATATAAAATCGGTGTTAATTAATAATGACATACCGGACTTGTTATAAACCGCACCAAGAACTTTAAAGAAACGATCATTATCCATTGCTTAAGTGTGGATTATAAATTGAAAGCAGTGCTTGCTTTATTTGAGTATTTGAATCAGGAAGAAAAGAAGAACTTCAAAGATGAAAGGGTTAGAAAATTGTGATGAACCTGAAACGTAGGAGCAATAATTGGCATATAACACAGCCAAACGTATAAGAGCAATAAATTGCATTTAACACGACCAAACGATAAGAGCAAAACCTACGCCCAAGCGTAGATTTCTACGCCCCAACGTAGGTTTACTTACGCTGATTAGACTAAAAAGCTGTTTTTGAATTTCCTTACATTTAAACGTAGGTTGTCTACGTTTTATCAGAGTTTCACGCTCAAACGTAAGTAATATTACGTTTAAGCGTAAGTAACCTACGTTTAAACGTAGGTATTTCAATAATTAATAAACGTCTCTTTTCACGCTTAAACGTAGGGTTGAACGCATTTATATACGTTTAGGCGTAATTTTTGCACGTTTACTAAGCAATTATCTACGTTTGGAAGTGGTAGATGGCAATTATTGTTCTTTGTAAGATACTTGTTCAATATACACCACATTAACGAGCTATTTTTCTCATTCCTTCAAACTCTTTCATGTTAATATAAATTTTCTCACGACTTCTTCATCTTTCAAATACATTTCTTCATCATTCAAGTGCTCAAATGGGTAAGTTTTTGCTATGTAATTTGTCTTAATTCAAGTGCTCAATGTGATTATGTTATACACCTACGAAATGTTTGTTTCTAGTAGGCTGTTTATGTAATTTTTATACATTTAAGTATTGTGTTATTGTTTAGGGTTTAATTAGTGTTATTGTTTAGGGTTTAATTACTAGGTGTAGTGTAAGTAATGATATGTATTTAACCGAAATGTGTGTTTTAAGTAGTGATTATGTTATTCATATTGTAGTAATGATATGTAATTATCGAAATGTGTGTTTTATGTAGTGATTATGTTTTATTTATATTGTAGTAATGATATGTATTTAACCGAAATGTGTGTTTTAAGTAGGTTGTTTATGATAGTGTGTTTGAGTCTTTGGTATTGTTCGATTGTAGTAAACTTTGGTATTGTTGATTTGGTATTATAGTTTTGAGAATTTGGGACATTTGTTGTTGGTAGTAATGGATATGTCCATATTGATGGTTTGATCGTCCATCAGGGTGCTGTTCCTACCCAAAAATGGTACTGAAAATGGCTCTGTTGGTACAGAGACCATTGTCATTGGAAAAAGGATCACATTTACAATTAGAGTGAAAGATGTTTTTTTTTTTTTTTTTTTTTTTTGAAATATGAAAGTTGTTTTTTAAGTTGATAATGATTGAGTTGATAATGACTTGAATTGTTTTTTTTTGTTTGTTTATAACAGATAATCGCAACACTATGATTGTTGTCTCGTTCAACGGAGAATTTACGTACGATCCTATCTATAACCGGTGGAATCATGTAAATGGATCGATGTTCTCGTTATTTGTCCCAATGAGAATAGGATTGAATGCGTTATTGGATAAAATGCATTCGAGGCTTGGTATTGATCGGTCTGATTCAAAGCTCAACCTAAAAGCGTTGTTTACTTACGGTAGTGTGGGAAATATACCACCTGATGATATCTTAGACGCAGCGAGACCTTAAATGGTTACATCAAGCGGCCTATGAGAGTAAGAATGTAATTTTTGTGTGAATGCTACACGGTGGAGGCAAACAATGAACCGATAAATGAGGAGGATGATGGCATTGATTTAAATGATGAGGATGATGGCATTGATTTAAATGAAGATTGCAATGCCCGGATGATAACAATACTCCGGATTACTGATTGGAAATTTCCCTTCTCCGGTACAAGAACTTGCCACATATCCAAATTTTAATCCGTTCGAGCAACAATATGGATGTAGTGGGTATGAAAACAATGTTGCTACACAAAGGCTTGGTGAAGCTTGGACCAACCGCTTCGGTATGAACCAAGTAAGACCAAGTCATAATCTGTCACAAATCATCCTTCAAGTAGTCGTAATATTGTCATAAATAACCAACCACACCATTCGCTTCAAAAGATCCTCCTAACCAACCTTCAAGTAGTCGTGTTCCACCCATCCAATGACCATATAATATGTTTGGTGGATCAAGAACTAGTTTTTGGCTTCTCCGTTTGCACCTCAAATACAAACCGATCAAACCGGCAGAGTTGACAACAATAATCAGGGTGCACGTGCTAGGGCAAGCATACGAGAAGATTATTCATGGAGGATTCCCACATTTGAAGATGATGATTTACCGATGTGTTTATCCACCGGTACGTTACATATGAATGACGTGAACGAATTGTTCATTGGGAAGAAATACGATTCAAAAGAAGATTTTAATTTGAAAATAAAATCGTATGCGGTTGCGAACAATTTTCAGATGAGATTGGGTAGGTCGGACACACGTTGCTTGTATTACAAATGTCTTAACGATACATGCAAATGGCATGTAAGGGCGAAACGGGTGAAGGTGAATACAGATGTCACACGTACATTTGAGATCACAACGTTGAATGATGTCCATACTTGTGCCTCTCAGAATTCGGATAATGACAATCGACAAGCAACACCTATTGTTATTGCGAGTCTGCTAAGTCAGAAAATGGAAGAACTCGGCAATGAGTATAAGCCCAACAAATTATGGAGGACATGCTCACAACTTACAGTGTACAATTGACTTATGACCAAGCATACCGAGCTCACGAGATGATGAGAATGATGGTGAGAGGTTCACCGACGGAGTGTTACAACGCGATACCCTCGTACTTGTGGATGGTGCGTGAGGCCAATGAATGGACCTATATTGACTTTCAGCTTGATAATCTGGGAAGGTTCGACAGTTGTTTCATGTCTTTGGGAGCAAGCCGTCGTGGGTTCAAGTATTGTCGACCTATTTTGTGTGTGGACGCAACTCATCTGAAAACCCGTTTCTCCGGACAACTATTTATTGCTGTTGCTGTAGATGCCGGTGACCACCTATTCCCTGTAGCCTTCGGTATTGCTGAAAAAGAATGCAACGATTCATGGGGGTATTTCATGAGACATTTGAGGCTGGCCATTGGAGGTATCCATGATGAAAAGTTGAGCTTTATTTTCATGCACACCAGGCTATTAGAAATGCGGTTGTTCGAGTATTTCCGATGCATATCATGGTGTTTGCTATCATCATTTAAAAGGCAATATGACCAAAAATGGAAAGATCACGGTTTTTGTGAAGATACATTCTATCAAACAGCCTATGCATTTCGGAGGCGAATTTCTCCAAAGTTCGCCTACGATTAAGGCACAATGTCTTGGCGATATAAACAACTTGAAGAAATAGGTGTTGAACGTGGGCGCGTGCCAAATTTCTGGGAAAAGATACGCCTTAATGACAAGCAATTACGTTTGAAAGTTTCAAGCTGTGCGATTAGAGGAGCTCGTCGTTGGCCACATTTCTCAGCCTCTTGGAATTCATTAGAGCTACACCTGCAGAGATGGTATAATGATGAGATTTGCTGTAAGCGCTTGATTGTGCGACTATGTTAGCACCGGAGATCGATGAAATAGTGGCTTGAATATTATCGCTAGAAGGAAGTTCAGTGGTTAAGCTCATAACCCGATGAATTTGAGATTCATGGAAATAACTTGCTTCATGGGGTGGTAAATCTACGAGAGAGGAAGTGTTATTGTGGTTATTTCCGGAAAATGGAAATACCGTGTACGCATGCTATAAGAAACGGCAGATCACGCGAATTAGTCCACCCGAACTCTGTTCACCGTATTATAGGTGAATGTTTCAAAGAGATTTACATGGCTAGCATATATCCAATTCCTAACAGAGAGGATTGGGATGTTCCAGAGTCGGTAAGAAACATGAAAGTCGGAGTGCCTAATATGAGATATGCTCCTGATGCCAGTGGAGCACCAAGAAGAGGTAGAATTAATACCACTAGAATCCTTACGAACGGGAACGTCCAGGCCATCGTAATGTGTGTAGCAATCTGTAAACATCCAGGACATAACAGAGCTAGTTGCACGCAATACCGGTAGGATTGTTATTAGAATGGATTGTTATTGATTTTTGTTATGGTGGTATAGAATGGATTGTTATTGATTGTTATTGATTTTTGTTATGTAGTATTTTATTAATGGATTGTAGTAATGATTGTATTCGGTTATTAATCGGTATCAAGTTTGTCTTGCATTACACTACCTCAGTAAAACTAACATACAACAAAATACTAAAATATAACATACACCAAAAATTTCCAAAATTAACATACACCAAAATTCCAAAATTAACATACACCAAAACAATGTTTATACAAATTAGTTTACAATCTGTACTATTTGATTAAAAAGTTGATGAAACTTTTTTTCCGAACAACGGCATGTTCTTATGATGGAGGAGCGAAAAATCTTCCTTGTGCAACAAATGCTCAATGAATTTTGCCGTGTATAACCCACAATCACCCTCGTATAAAATGGATAGTGTCGTAATAGTGTATTGTATATAATGTGATAAATAGTTAGAAGTTTATAACACTTACGGAATTGGCATTTGTGGTACGCCTTCTACTATTTTCACTTCAAAGGAGGCTTCGCCGGATCAACCATTTTGGGAGTTGACATAATCGTGCATCGGTCTCGAACACTTTCTAAACGAAACTCCCAACCTATTGATGTCGGCTTTTACATCAGGCTTGTACTTTTGACCCGATTGACAATCAAACAACCTAACCTTCCATTGGGAATAGACACTTCCACGGCCGCCCGGTGAGATGTAGTAATGGCCCGGGAGTGTATATCATGATGTTTTCATCCCACCACGGCAAGTCTCGAGTCACAAACACTGGAATTTCAGATTTGTGAGTGCATCAACTGATCCGCAATAATAAGCAAAACTGAGCACGCAATGGGTGAATGTGGTGTGAAGCATCTTTGGATATGATTCCATTTGGCGCTCTACCAAGTCCATATACGTATCCACGTCAGACGTATTCAAAATTGAAGTTAGAGATAATGAAATAAGAAATATGCAAGTGAAGTCAAAAGAATATACCGTAGCCTCCAACTCCATAAGTGGATCATGGAGACGTGTCCACCAAGCCTTGGGAAGCGGTAGAGTCAGGCGAAAACCAGCTGACATCCCGACGGGAATTTCAATTGGGGGCGGATTTTCTTGATTGAACCATTTGATGAACTTGTTTTCAAACTCGTCCGAAAACTTTTTTCGCGGTGTCCACCTCACAACGGTATCTCCGGGAAAACTGACTATGTGCGACCCATCAGTTAAATAACGTGGACGGGTCACAGTCTGACGTGTCCTCAATCTTCTATCAGAAGCATCGTCCGCTTTTCGTTTACCCAATTGTTTCTCACTTGGACCCCCAGCTACACAAAATTCAATAAATGATCAACTTATATACTTTTTCACATTATAATTTAAATAACTTACTATAGTTTTGAATTTTAAATTCAAATTACTTACTATACTGAAGCGTAGACGATGCCTGGTCGGTGGTCGTAGCTGAGCCTCCTGTCGTAGCCTCGTGAGAAGCAGAGGGTGTAGACTCGTGAGGAGTAGGAGAGAGGTCAGTAGCCTCGTGAGAGCAGAGGTCGTAGTCTCGTGATGAGTAGGAGAGGCCGTAGCATCGCCGCCTCTGATCCATATAAGGATCGCCCACCAATAAATCGTCTACGAAATCCTCCCCATGCACTCCCTCTTCAACGGGCTCGGAAACTCCAGCAAGAATCTTATCAAACCCGAACGTCAAAGTCTGGTCGTCAGTAGCCTGATCATCATGCTGACCATGTGTATCCCGGTAGGTATCATGTGGAGGAGATGGAGGAGGTGGAGGAGGTGGAGGAGATGGTTGCCGATGAGGGGTAGTCTGAAAAATATGTGTCTCAGTTAGTATCATAATACATATAACTAAATTTTGACAATGATATAATTTTTTACCTGTGGAGAAAATGGAGGAGGTGGAGGAGATGGTTGCCGATGAGGGGTAGTCTGAAAAAAATGTGGCCCAGTTAGTATCATAATACAAACAAATAAATTTATCGCATAAAAAATTTGACAATGATATAATTTTTTTACGATCTCCGGATAACAACATTTGCATCATCCCTTCGGTTCAAGAAGTATCGCCCCATGCCTATTCTCGACTGAGCCACCTGGCGAATTTCCTCCTTAAGCTCATTCAACCCACTATCAATCCTTCTCCCTCGAGCTCTATAAAGGCCGCAGCCTTCTTCCTCTTCATCGATTGGTCATCTTCATCCTCTCAGCATCCGAACGAAGGAAGTGTGCGGCACGCGCCGTGAAGAAGAGGCATGGTAATGAGCGGGATTAAGTAGTAGGAGGTGAAGCAGGGGGGTGATGTTGTGTAGCATGGGTCGATCGCGTGTAAGCAGTCGCGGATCGGGCCGTGTGTAGCAGGTCGTGGATCGCCGTCTCAGGTGGAGGACGTGCAATAAGCTCGCAGGCGATTGATCACACGTGGCGGCTCGTTAATCTCGGCATCCACCATGCCCCTACCTAGCATCAATCGCTTATCGCCTTCCCTTGCGTCGAGATACCCTATCACACGACTCGCAAACAATGTATATTACATTACAATTAAGAATAACAAAATGTTTACGATAACCGGATATAATTAAAAGACAATAACAATGTTTATTGCTTATTACTTATTATCTCGCCGCGCTAATCCTTTCCATCTGCGGAGAGGTAGTTTTGCAACTCCATCTCAACATCCGAGGAGCTGATTAGGATCTCTAAGGGTGGCGCAATAAATAAACAAAGAATGTCGGGAGGGTCTCGTAAGCCCAAAGCGTAACGCATGTATAACCCCTGTCAGACGGTCACCCCGCTCGTGAAGCGTCCTTGTATGTGTTCATCAAATGACATATCTTCTTAAAAGTCCGGTCCCACAAATAAGTGCCCCATGGATACTTGTTTATGTCTTCTACATTCTCCACCAAATAGAAAGCGAGCGGGTACCTATCTTGGTCTCATCGTGACCCATCATTATCCCGTTAATAAGGTAGACTAAACCGACACGTTGGAGAACTTCAGATCCTCCCGCTCATCCAATAACCACTTCTCAATATCCGGTATGGTTATCGGTTTATTGTCGAGGAAAATGGATGTGGCCGTATGTCCCCTCTTCAAAACACCTTGAATAAGGTTGGGGATCTTCGGGAGATCACCAAACGGTAAACCGTGATCATCTTTGAACTCCCTCCTACCGAATTTTGCAAATGTACCACCGAATCTAAATCGCAACTCATTAGGCATATTCGGATATATAGCCTTGAAACATACATATTGGCGGACTACGGAGAACCGCCGGTGCTCATACATTTGAATAAATTCTTTAAAAACCCCATTTTTCAACGTGTCTTCAAACCGATCCTTTTCATGTGGATCTCGAGAGAAGTTGCGTGAGCTTGGACTTTTCCTCTAAAAGTCCATGTCAAATTTTCCTTACCTTGTATACATCGATTACCATGAGGCCAACCAATTTGTCAACATGAACATATACATTGTAAATAGGATATATATATGTACTTATATATGTATTTATTTACTCCAATATGTATATATGTAGATATATATCTATGTGTGTGTGTGTATATATATATACACATATAGATATACTATATATATATATATATGTGTGTATATATATATATATATATGTGTGTGTGTGTGTGTATATAGTATATATATATATATACACAAATAGATATATGTGTATATATATGTACTTATATATGTAATTATTTACTCCAATATGTATATGTGTAGATATATATATCTATGTATGTGTGTATATACATATATATACACACACATACATAGATATATATCTACATATATATGTACATGTATATACCCATATATAGACACATATGTATACATATATATACACATATAGATATATGTGTTGTATATACACGCGTGTGAAATGTCTTATCATCTCTTTTTGTTCTTTGAAACATCGTTGTTTTGTGTTGTGTTCTGTTTTGTTGTAACATTAAGGGGTAAGAGAAGAAGATAATATGGTTTTACCACGCCATAGAATACTTCATGATGACGAGGAGAACAGAGAGGACGTGAGGGCCGGGAGAACATGACCTTATATTTTCAATCTAAAGGGTGCCTCACTCCGGCCGAGGATTACCAGGCTGCTGGGGACAAGAAAAGATGCTCTATCGAAAGCGGACTAATGAAATTTTCTCTGAGCTACCTACCAGAGCCCCATTACAAAGCACGGAGCTTAGGCATGACACAATGGATCGAAGGAATCGAAAACACCCAGGAAAGCATGCAATTCTAAGAACCTCATCAGCCGAGGCGCACCATGGAATTCACCCAAGATATTGATTTTTGGATTTTCAAACAACATGAGTTTGTTGTTTGTTTCAATTTTTTAATTCACATACTTATTAGCCATAATTTCAAGGGCATTTTTATTGTTCCCCATGTTAGCCATACTTTCAAGGCATAATTAGGTCATTAGTAATACTACTATCGTATACCTTAAAATGAAAGCAAACATAAATCACAATCAAATAACATATACATTATCAATCCCAATGTAACACCGCATACATGCTTCCATTTCCCATTTTTTCTATCAAATTCAATATCATAAATTACACTACATTATTAAATCAAAAATTATAACACTATCATACATATTCTCACATATTAATAATTTTACATTAATTTACTTCTAAAAACCTATCATACATATCATTACACTTCATTTTAATAGAATTAGCCCCATTAATTCAAATCGAATAGCAATATGAAAAACATATACATTAAATTCAATATAAAGTACAAATCTGCGCTTTCTACGCCCAAACGTAGACAAGATACGCTCAGACGTAGAGAAATTCAGATCTCTACGTCCAAACGTAGAAATATTACGTTCAGACGTAGAGACGGACATCTCTACGCCCAAACGCATAATGCATCCTTCATACGCCCAAACGTATGAAACTTCATACAAAAACCCAAAAACCCTTCTTAAACCCGTAAAAGACAAATCATACAATCACAATCAACAGATCAAGGACCACCACAAACTATATATTCGAAATCATGCACATATTATAGTGAAATCAAGCACATACTAAATTTAAAAGCTTCGGACATACTATAAAAGAATATTAGGAAAATACATACCCTTTCGCTTTCAACCGCCATTGCACTTAGAGAGATTGTGAAATTCGACTTCAAAAGCACTCAAACTTTCTTGCAAAAATCGCACCAAAATCGCCAATCGCCAATGAGAATTTGAAATGGGATAGAAAGAAGGAAGATAAAAGGGAAATGCATGAATTTGAACCGTTTAAACATAACAAACTCTACGTTAAAACGTAGGTTCCCAGTTGACTTTCCCTACGTTTAAACATAGGTCTTCTACGTTTAGACGTAGATATCCCACGCTCACACGTAAAACCTACGTTTAAACGTAGAAAAGGTCAATCGCAATGTTTTGTAAGACTTAAACTTATCTACGTTTAAACGCAGAGAACCCTACGCTTTAACGTAAGGATCTCTACGTTTACCATAATTTACGTACGTCGGAAAAGCACAACCTCGATTTTCGTGTCGATCCGACACGACCTGATTTTCCAATTTCTGTCTTCTGTGTACTAAAAAAGAAATAAAAACACTGTCTTCTTCTTCGGTCAATAACCCCACATAGCTCGAGAAAATATAAGATCATCACTGTAGCACCAATTATTTTGTTTCAGGCCAATTCAGACCTGACATTCTTTTTCAGATTCCGTGTCGAAATTATGAAGCTGGTGTTCACATTCCGACGCAACCGAGATATCATCATGACAATACAGACTGAAATTATAATAAAATCTCATAGATGAAGGGTTAAAGCGCACAAGTAAAACAATGAGGACTGAAGTGAAAATTTAATGAAGTGACAAAAGAAAACTGTATTGTCCTTTAATTTGGCATAATTTGAGGAAACAGTATACTCCCTCCGTCCCATTTTATTTGTTCATGTTTTCTTTTTGGTTTGTCCCAAAATAAGTGTTCACTTTGTGCATTAATTGTTAAATTTCTTCAAATACCCTTGCTTTATAATATTTACAATAAAAAATGTGTAGCATTAAATGCTCCAACAACAACTTAAAGGGCATAAGTGTAAAAGTATTGGATCATTTAATATGATTCAAATTATTAACTACACTTTTCTTAATCTGTGTGAAAAGTCAAACATGACAAATAAAATGGAACGGAGGGAGTAATTAGTTTTGCAAGAAATTTGGTGTAATATGTTCAATGCGCTCATCAATTACAACCTCTTCTCTATGTAGTACCAATGGTTAATAATAAATGAAAAACAACAACTTATCACACACATTTAACAAACAATTAATTTTCGAATTGAATAATGAAGTATGCAAATTCAAGGTGAATTCTTTTTTTTGAATATAATTTCAAAGTGAATTAATTTCCATTTTTAGGGGTAATTTCCATATTAGATATACCGAAAATTCAATTATTATAAAAACAATTCAATGAAATAGGGAAAAGATGCTCTCTGCATTAATGTAAGTTTCATATGATAAAAATGTTAATAGGTCAAAATACGAACAACACCCAAGGCACCATGAATTTACATAAATAATAACCTCTTAAGGTGCCCACTCCTTTCCAGGTAATTCTGATGGAAGAACTCCCTATTAAACGAGCCGAACGGTTCATGTTGCCCTAAAAGATTGAATCTTTATGAGTCTATGCCAGATGACATGTGACATTTACAAAGGGGCAATTTGGGCATATATTCATTCAGTATGATCCTTCCAAATCATCATAAATCAACATCAACATTGTAGTGATTGATGAAGGCATAAAAATGGTTCAGATAAGCTTCAGCATAAAATTTGGTAATTATAACTTTTATCTTACTTTTATCTTTTGTACCAGCATTATGTTTCAGATTCACATATGTGATTAAAAATTGTAACTTTTATCTTTATGTGTGGTTGATGATCCCAGTAACATATTGTGGGTGTTGATCCTTAAAAAAAAATGTATAGATTTTAAGAAAACACGTGGATAAACAAGATGGGCAAATTCTTTATTTTTTTTGCAGTCATGCCGATTGTTTGATTTTCGTTTTGCCTTCAATTTCACAGATCTGGGCTGGCCAAATGATGAATGAGGCAATGGTTGCCTTTATGCGTTTTGCCTATGATTTCAAAAAAAAAAACAGAACCAAAAAAAAAAAAAGATGACAACTGTTTTTCAACCAAAGAAAACAATAACAATTGAACATCATTTTCATCTCCTACTCCTCTCGACAGAAATTGAAACTCACAACAGAAAATTAAAACTGCTCACTACTTTCACAGGAGGAGGTCATCAGTGCCAACCACATTGGCCACCATGGCCGCCGTCGCCGCCGCCTTTGCCGCCATCATCGCCACGACCACCCAGGCCAGCAAAGCCATCCTGGCCATCCTGGCCACCATGGCCACCGCGGCCGCCATTGCCGCCGTTGCCGCCACGGCCACGGCCATCGCCACCACGGCCACCACCGCCAGCACAGCCACCACGGCCACCATCACCACCACGGCCACCGGGGCCACCATCGCCACCGGGGCCACCATCGCCACCGGGGCCACCAAAGACACCAACGCCTCCAACACCACCACGGCCACCAGTGCCACCAGAGCCACCAGGACCACCAGAGCCACCAGGACCACCAGGACCACCAGCACCACCAGGTAGACCAGGGCCACCATCGCCACCGGGGCCACCATCGCCACCAACACCACCCCGGCCACCACGGCCACCGGGTCCACCAGGGCCACCACGGCCACCAGGACCACCGGGGAGACCAGGGGCGCCATTGCTACCATCTCGTCCACGGCTACCGTCGTTCATCTTGTCGATTGGAGTGCAGATTGAGAATGAGGGAGGGAAGGAGCCTAGCAGAAGCAGAAGAACTGGAGAGGAAAGAGAAGAAATTTGGTTTTAGGAAGAATGGATGAAGAGATGAAGAAGAAGAAGGAGGTGGCAGTGTTTGGAAGAAAAGTGGGGTAAATGATATATAAGGTTAGAAATATATGGATATAATGTTTGGGTTCAAAGAATGGGGTTATATTAGGAATTGCGCCAAAGACATAATGTTTAGGTTGTAAAAATAATTTCTCTTCTACTCAATTTTCAAACAATAATATCTTTTAAGGAAGTCAATATAAAAATACACGTTTCACCATTGGATCAAAATTACAATAATAAAAACCGTTGGATTCATGTGTACCATAAAAAAGATTTGAACATGTTAATCGGTCATCCTCTATTTTACATCAGATGTAAAAAAAAACACGAGTTGAGTTTTTTTATTGGCAGCCTTCTTTAATCGTTTGATTCAACCAATTGCAAAACCAATCACTTACGTTGGAATAAAGAATCATCATTTCTCTAGATTATCGGATGGAATCTTGAGAATAGAAACTGTGGAAATTTTCCCATCTATGAGTGATTCAACCATGAATTTTATTGAAATATGGAATGTGGATGTTTACGTTCTTAGATGGCGGAAAAAAAAAATTAGCGGTAGAAATAGGAGTACATTCTAAGCATATGCTGAATAAAGACCATGAAAAAAATTAAACTATTCAATGAAACAGATGATCTGAAGAAAAATTAAAAAACGAATAAATAAACCTCAGATGCCTTGATTGAATTGTGTTTCAATGAAACATATGATCTGCTACTAAGCAAACGAGAATCAACTTGGTGATGATGATCCGTATAAAATAAAAATTAATTTAAAAACTTTGTTAATTAATTTTTTTAGGCAAAAAAAGTTCGGCTCGGTGATGATGATCATCGGTATAGAAAAACGATAGGAAGAAATTTTGTTTTATTAAATTTCTTTAGGCAAAAAAGTTTACAGTTTTTTTTTTCTAGGTGAAGTTTACATGTTTAGCAGGTTAAAATAAATGATTGGATGCGTTAAAGTACATATTTGTTATGGTGTACTAAATAAATGATTCAACGCATATAATTATTTATATATGTTTTTAAGGGTAGAGATTAGAAACTGAACTATCTAGTTAAATTACACAACTGGATTGAAGCGGCTCTCTATCTTTTAATCTAAATCTTCAATCGTGTTGAAAATTTTATTGAATTTTTTATTTTTTCATGTTCTTCGTTTAGATACTTAGTTCGATATAATTACATCGTTTTCTGTAAGATTCAGTGTCAATGAATCTTGACAGTGAATTTCAACAATTAATTTCGAATAATTATGAATTTCGAAAACGAATTTTCGAAAACTACGTCGAAATATGATGAATGTGGTATTAAAATAAAGAGAATAATTTTATACTTTATCCAAAAGTTCTGAAAAGTTATCATATTCACTAATAGATAAAATGTTTTTGGCCTTCTAATCAATTCCCTAAGTTTTTACGGGAGGAGTAATAATAAACAATGGTAAAGAAACAAAGAGTGATTTTATGGTGCAACGGTTGTAGGAAGATTGTATCAAGTGGCATACTTTAGAGCCATTCATTTTAACTCTCTTTCACATAATACATTTTTGACGTGTGTGAAAGGTTAGAAATGAAAGGTGGTAAAGTATGTCACTTGATACAACCTTTATACAACGGTTGCACCATAAAATTTTTCAGAAACAAAACATGTGAACTATAGATTAAAGCAAACGAGTCAAAGGAGAATCTATGCCCTTTATGTGGGCCAAAATAATGCTTCCTCCGTCTCAATTTGTTTGGGACATTTTAAAACTCATTATATTTAAAGAGACATCAATTAATGAGTTGTCTAGTCATTTAAAACTTGACTGATTTGCCTTTTTATTTTTTTTTATATGTAGCATTATTTTCACAATATTTAAGAGATATCAATTAATAAGTTGGGGCAATTTAGACAATTAAAGCAAAAAATTTAAGTCTATTTTGAGTTATGAGACTTATTTTGGGATAATCAAAAAAGAAATAAGTCACAAACAAATTGGGACGGAATGAGTAGTAGATTAAAGCTTTTTTTACCTTCAAGCTCGATCGGTGTGTCTCCGGAGAGGGTCATGTGACCCAATTGAGATCCATGGATTTTTTTTGGTACTAAGACGATATAATTTGTTGTTAAAAATTAGTTTTAGGCTCCCGTGATTCTATCAAAACAAAGTTATAAATAAAAATATATATAATTTTACGATCAGATGACCTACTTAAAAGAAATTCTGTATCCTCCAGTGCTCTGTTCACAACTTTTGAACAAACCCTAACTAATAAAACATTTAAGAACGCTACTACCAATGAAGAAAGCGTGGGTCAGTGCATACATTCTACAACACCCACCCGCCTTCAACTCCAACCTGCCCCTTCTTGTTTTCTCTAGTACCACATGGAAAAATTATTACCACTGTAAGGCCTCTATTTATGGGTAAATACATACATATATATATATATATATATATATATATATATATATATTCACCCATTTATGTCTTTTTTTCAAAGTTTCAAGACATAGTCTAGTGGTAAATACCTTAAGTACGTAAGACATCTGGACCTTATAAGCCGGGTTGTAGAGGTTCGAACCCGTAAAACGGAGATTTCCCTCAGTTCTTTGATATAATGACAATCCTATAAATTTGAGCCACTGAGGTCCTGATTAACAAATCAACTCATCATGTGGGACACGTGGAATGTGGACCTTTAATGTTCAACATTTTTTAATTCACATATATCCTTTACAACTATATGAGAGAATAAATTAGACAAATCCCGGTCATTCATTTCATATCACTCGTAATATCTTATTCTTAAGATAAACCCATGAATGATGATTGATTGATGATTTACTATACTTGAGTTATTTAGAGTTATAACAACCGGAGGTGTAATGATGTTGTTGTTTTAATGAGAATATTTAAGGACACCACATTAAATTTATCGTTGACCTTAAAGTCACTCCGGTATATTTATGTTTTTAAATCACGCTGTGGTGCCCTAAATATGAAGTTTCTTAAGTGATGTAAATGATTTTGCTGAGATAAATAAGTCAAATCTAGACGTAAGGTTTAGAAAAAGGTTATAATTACAGTATATCATTAGTGTTTTTGTTTTTAAATTTCGTTGTGGTGCCCTGAATCTAAAGTTTCTTAAGTGATGTAAGTGATTTTGCTGAGATAAATAAGTCAAATCTAGATGAAAGGTTTAGAAAAAGGAAGGTTATAAATACAGTATATCATTAGTACTTCAAACTAAGAAATAATACAATATTTGATTTATTTTCCGGAAGCGAAAGATACACACGTGCATCCTTTTTCGTTCCAAATGAAACTCAAACCCTGCTCAATGCTTATTGTCGGGTTATTAGCTAGTGTTAATCGCTAGGTCGATACATTTTTTGTAATACAATATACTCCTTCTGTCTCAAAATATAAGTCATCCTAGCATTTTCATTTTGTCCCATAATATAAGTCATTGACAATACAAAAAAAGGTATTTATCAACATTTTTCTCTTTTATTATTGTCCTCGTGAGCATTTCTCACAAGGACAATAATACAATTTGAACAATAAAAGCTGTTATTACCAAGAGTGGAAGAATCTGTGGAAGTAATGGATTAGAAAACTTCGGAAATAATGAAGTAGAGGATGATTTAGATGGTAAATTTGAAAAGAATGTGGAATCTAAAGATGAACCTGAATTCACCAAAGAGGAAGAGGACATTATTGAAGATTTCCTAAGACAAAACAGATATATTGAACCTGAAAGTGAGGATGAGGAATGGGTCAAGGTTCCTAGAATATTGAAAAATCCAAGACTGAATGATCTAAGGAACTTGTCCAATGAGCAAAGTTAAAAAGGAATCAAGTTTGAAAGGCTAATTCAAAACGAACCTTATCGGCTCAACCCAAATTCACCTCGGTTCAACTCGACAGGCAAGCACCATATCCAGTCAAGTGATTCTCGAAGAAAAAGGTGCGAGAATGATGACACACGTTGTCCTCCAAATGCACAAACATCCAAGGAAGCTTCACCATCTTCGTCTAACGACAAGGGTAAAGGAAGTATACATTCTAACCCTAATTTAATTGATCTTGAATCACTTCCTATCCCCCGAGAGAGGAAATGAAAAATATGAAGTTGGAGAAAAACGCACGATTTCTTGACACTTTTCGGCACTTAACTATTAATATCCCTTTCATTGAAGCTCTAATCAATATGCCGGAATATTGTAAGTTTCTTAAAGACATACTATCCAGTAAAGAAACGGTTGGAAAAATATGAGACGGTGTGTCTAAGTGAGGAGTGTTCCACAGAGCTTCAACACAAGCTTCCTCCTAAACTTAAAGATCCTGGTAGTTTTACTATCCCATGTGAAATTGGGGGACTTTTGTTTGAGAAGGCGCTTTGTGATCTCGGTGCAAGCATAAACCTCATGTCCTATAATGATTTCATGAAACTTGGCATATGTAAGCTTAAGCGTAAGGAGATGACTCTCCAACTTGCAGATAGATCTATTAAACATCCTAAATGAGTCATTGAAGACGTGTTGGTTAAGGTTGAGAAATTTTACTTCCCCGTCGATTTTGTTGTTATGGATATGGAGATAGGAGAGTGCACCCTTATCCTCGGTAGACCATTTTAGCAACGGTGGAGCCGTGATCGATGTTCGTAAGGAGAGCTTAGTTTGGGAGTGAATAATGAGCGCGTTGTCTTCAACATTTACATTTCATTGAAATATCCATGCACTACACAAGAACCATGTTCTTGTATGGACACTTTGTGTCCCCTTGTTGTGGATCGTACTAACACGCAGGTAGTTGAAGAAGATGACTCTATCAATAATATGAAGGCTCACAAACCGAAAGCTCGAAAATCAAAGGAAAAGGTCAAGAACCGTTGGATTCGACGACATTCGTCTAACATATGTTGGAGACCAGTATTGATAAAAAAAAGGATGCGGTACGTGAGGATGACCCACCACCAGTGCATTAAAAACCGAAGCAAGATAAAGTCTAGCTATAGACTATAAATTTAGTAAATCACGGGTACTATCCTTCCTATTTACTCATTAAGCATTTATTTCTAGTTGGTTCATGTACTTAATTGCTACATGCTTTGGTGAGTAATTGTTAGAAGTATCCCATTTTGTTTAGTATATTATATTAATTAATCATCATCATTTTGGTTGTTTAAGTCTGTCGAGCAAACGACGTTAAACAAAAGCGCTACCGGGAGGCAGCCCGTAAAAATGTTAAATATAATAATTACTCATACTTTGGATGATACTTTGCCAATACTTCGGATTGATTTTCATTTTGTTTCACCAAGTCTCAGGATGAATGTTTGAATGTCATTAAAACGGGAACGATTAGGTGGTTATCCGAAAATCCCGAGAGAAAGCAAAGAGAAAATTCAAATGCATCATTTCTTGGACTAAGGTTGATAGAACGATTTGAAATAACCCTTGAGGATCTGGGGATAAAAGACTCTGAGTCAACATAATTGTTGAATATCTGGGTTTATTTAAATACTTGTTTGAATTATGATTTTGCTAGGATGATTATTAAGACTTGTTGAATGAAATTTGTGTTTTATGTAATTCTTGAGTGGCTTGAACTAATCTTTGACATACATTTCATATTATGATTTAGTCTGTTTTAAATTTCAAATATGTGTGACATGTCTTTCTTATTATGTATTAGTTCAATTACTATGTAATGTTGTGTGTTATAAATCAATAACAATTTATGTGGTGTGTTTATCTATCTCTTATACTACACTATTACACTCCACACACTTTTATTTCATTTGCACACACAACGGTCATAACTTTGACCCGCCTTACCCCTCGCACACTCTAATTACATAATCATTTCTTTGTCCATTAATTATCATCATGTTATTCCTTTTATTTCCTAACTACTCATTTTACACTCATTCCACATTGAGGACAATGCAGATTCGTAAGTGGGGAGTGGAGTCGTAGTTAGTCAATAAAATGGAAATGCCATAAAATGTTTGAGAAAAACACTTAGTTTTGTGCATTTTTGAATATTATTTATTTGATTAAAATAAATTGTACAAGGCATATATTTCATGGATTTGAAGATGTAATGATCAATTTGGATGTGTATAACCAACGTGAACCGTAAGTGCATTTTAACCCTAAATTTATTTGTGTAACATGAATTCTTTCTGTTGGAATAGTGTCCGAAACCCAATCGGGTTGGACCGGATCCGACCGGTCGGATCATTTCTACTATTTCTTTATGTTTATACATATATTAAATGACTTTTTTGTTGTCATATATATGTTCTTTTAAAGAACCAATTATGAATTGTTATATGATAACGTCCTTAGTATTAAACTGTGATAGAGAAACCATGATAAGCGATTATGGTTGATGAGATCTCTAATCACTTTTATAAGTTTGATACTTAAATGTCTCTAGTCGATGTACTATTAAACAGGCATTGATAGTATAAACAGACTAGCACGTATTAGATGTCTTACGTCTTTAGGTAAGGTGGATAGATCTCGCTTCATCAAGTGTGTAGACACTTGACCGTGACGTGGACGTGTATTAGAGAATGCGCGACATTAGGACGGACCCACTTACACGGATAAGTGTCACACTATGTGACGGTTTTGTAATTATCCTTTTGACCGGAGTCTTCATGGCATCACGGTGTGGATTGTCATACTTTGACACTATTGAGGTTTCCTCAGCCACGGGCGATCATGCGGTAGTGATTGGGTATGACATCAAGCACGCGGAGTATACATGATTGGTCGTCCGGGAATCGCGTATCCTATGTTTGGGATCGAATATCCGAAATGGCCTTCTTATAAGGAATGTCTTACTCTTGTGAATCTTTGCAAAGTGGGAGTAAACGAGTTACTTCGAGAGAGCATGATATCCAGATTATAAGATACGGTCGTTGATGTTTTGACACTCGACTAACGACCGTATGGATATTATTACAAATGATAGGATTGTAAGTTACACGGTAATCGTTTCACATGAAAGGTAGTAGTCATTGCATTTGACTCTTCCGATGATCGGGGTCACGGTGTGTTGCTAGACGCTATCCCGTGATCGTTAGGTATGAAGGGCATTTTCCTAATTTGCACTTTGTGTCTACGGCCAACATATTCGGAAGCCTATCGGGTCACACACATAAGAACATCTAGCCGGATTAAAATGTGGTTATAGATGATAACCAAATAAGGAAAGTTTATCTCGAGACTATAAAGGTTATAGTGGTAAATTAATATGGTGGTGTTTATTTATTATGAATAAATTAAATACAAGATATTAATAGTATTATATTAATTAAAAAATATTCCGGATGCCAATTTATTGGCTAAGGTGGCGCAATTTGTGTGTGTATAAGATACACTTGGATTGTGCAATTTAATTAATGATATTACTTATTATTAATATTAGATATTAATAAAATAAAATAATATAGATATATTATCCATACATGCGTGTGTGCATAAATGCAAATTGGATTTGCATGCATTCAAGTATGCGTATATATATATGATATTAATAGATTTATTTGTGTAATATATATGATATATACACATGTGTAAATTGATTTTGGTAATAAAATAAAGATAGTAATATTAGATATTGATAATATCTTAGGAATATTCAATATAAGATATCGACAATATCCTATTTATTTAATATGAGATATTATAATAAATGAGATAAATCAATCAATTATATTTTCCTTATTTTATTGGAAAAATGTTTTCTTCTCCTCCACACTTTGATGGGCGCCCCTACACTATAAATAAGAGGTGGGTGTGCAATGCTTTTTTCAGACAACACAATTCCAAGAACTAATAGTTCTTGTGTAAAATAGAGAGCATCCATATAGAGAGTTGGAGAGAGGGAAAAGGCCGATCTAAAGCAACGGAGTTTTCCAATAACAATCCATGATGGGATTTCGTGGGTGTTTCATGTGGACTAGCGGCAGAGGCCGAACACTGGGCGGCTCTATGCAGAACTACTCTTTTAGACGGTCAAAGCGTCGATCTTATAGATCAACCAAGGTAACCACCGTCTACTACTTGTTTGTTTATTGCTTAAACGAAGTCGATCTTGGGTCGATAGGAAATAAATTTTTGAATTCCGCTGCGTTCCCGCGTAGATTTCCTAACAGTGGTAGCAGAGCGAGCTTCGAGCTTAAGCAATAAGCATGTTATTTTGCGTAGTTAATTTTATCGTTTAAATCACGTAATTAAAAGATGAAAGATTTTTTATTTGCAAAATTGATACATGAAAAGAAAAAAGAGATCGGGTGGTGCTCGCCGATCAAGGGCGGCGGCACCACCACCGGCGGCGGTCAAGGGCGGCGGCGGTAAGGCAACTCTCGCCGCCGCAATCGGTTGACCGTCAATCTTGGCGGATCTCCAAATTTTTGTTTTGTGTTTTGTGATTCAATATGGTTCATAGTTGTGATTGGTAATTCCTCCTTTGTTTAGTTGTGTCGTGTGGCTAACCAATTGGTTCAAATAGTTTGGTATTGGGATGCCACATAAGATTAAAATAATAATGGCATTTTCAAACTTTGTTTGGGAAAAGTTTCTGCGCCTTCCAAATATTTGATTTGAGAAAAGGCTGAAGCGCAAGCCACTTTCAAAATTTTGATTTTGGAAAGTGGCTGCGTTTAAAACAAAATTATTTGGCCTTTCCAAATATTTGATTTGGAATAGCGCTGCTTTTCAAATATTTGATTTGTAAAGCGCTTAGCACAAGCCACTTTCAAAATTTTGATTTTGGAAAGTGGTCGTTTAAGCCAAATTTGGTTTAGAAACCTAATGCATCCCTTTGATTACGAATCAAAAGGAAAGAAACAAAAGAGAAATAATTTTAATTTTGATTTATTTTGGAATAGTTCTAATTAATTAAAATTAAAATTAAAATCGGTTTAAAATTAATCGTTAATTTTTTTTCGATTAAAATCATTTAATTAATTAAATGTTAATTAGTTAATTGATTGGATAAAATTATTTAATAGATTAAATGTTAATTGATTAATTAAGATGCAAGTAGTTAAATTTTAATTTTATCTTTTTCATAAGATTTTATTGTATGGATTAGATATAGTAGATATAATATGATTATATTAATTCGATTGATCGTAATTCAACCGATAGGATAGATGTGAATGATTTAATTTTTCTGTTGGTTTAAAAATTGTCATAGGCCAATAGCACTGCTCCTCGAGAAATTATCGTATTTCATAATAGAAAATAATGGATCACTACAATTTCTCTTTTTCGGGTAGTTGGGCATTTGGAAACGATTTTACGAATGATGTTCCTAGTGGGGAGAACGTCCAGTACCATGAGCGTCCTAGTGGGGAGAGCGTCCAATACCATGAGCGTGATTACACAGCCGAATTTACGACTGACTAGGTTAGTTATTGTTGTTGTTATTGTCCATATTCGTTACTTGTTTTGATTTTTGGTTGTATAATATTGTGTTTATACATACTCATCTATTTTTGTAGATATTTGAAAGTAGAGATGCTATGTTAGATAGGGTACATAGTGTTGGTATGAAAAATGGTTTTGTGATTGTTATAGATAAATCTTGTAAAATGACTGGCGGAAAATTGCCAAGATGCGTTCTTATTTGTGAAAGGGGAGGATTGTACAAACCTCCACCCGGCGGCATACAATGCAAAGGGATTTGGAACGAAAAATGTAATTGTCCATTTAAACTTCGTGGTGTAGCACAACCCCTAGACGGTGTGATGTGGGGTTTGAAGGTTGTTAATGGTTCTCATAACCATGAACCAGCTGAGTGTTTTGAAGGACATGAGTATCCTTCAAGGTTGACTGCAACCCGAAGCAATTAGTGCGTGACATGGCCAATAGATCGCTCCTCGAGAAATACTTAGTGTTATGAAACAACAAGACCCGTCAATTACTACGGGAATCAGAAGTATTTACAATGTGAAGACAATGTACAAGAAAGAGCAGTTAGGGAGTTTATCTGAAGTTGGATACGTCTTAAAAGAATTAAATGATAAAAATTACGCGTACGACTATTCATGAAGATTGGGCATCAAGGATACTAACAAGACTTGAATATTTCGAACCATCAGCACCAGAGTTATTCTGGTACGATGTTGCACCAATGGGGGTTGTTTTAGCTTCAGCGTACAATGTTGTAGTGTACACATTCGATTGGGAAGCTATGGCTTGTCATACTCAATTGCCGTTGAGGTCCCAGCAAGTTCCAGTTACCCAGTGACAACATATAGCTATCGGTCGTATTAATAGAAATCACTTTGTACAAGTTTTCTTGTACCCTAATTACCCTGTACCTCCATCATGAAATGGAAATTATCAGGCGAATCAGACGGATGGGCTCATTATTATCAAGCACGTATTCAATTGTGGTACGATGTAATGCAGATGGATCCACCGGGACAACATTTCGGAGGAAATTTAGATTAATTATGTGTTTGTTTGCGTTTATTTCTATAAATGAGGTTTGATTTTTCAGTGTTCATTGAAGCATATAGTTGGATTCGATAAAATTATTATATTCGGTCCGTTGAAATTTAAACGGATTCAACTAAATAATATAATAAATAAAATATTATATTTGGTCCGTTAAAATAATTTTTTAATACATTATTACATATTCAATATTAGGTTTGTTTGATAGGTATTGTTTAGTAGATTTCAAATATATAAATTTTATTATAAAATAAATTATTAAATAAAAGTTATCATCATAATAAAAATTTACATACAAAATTAAAAAAAAAAATAGATTGGGGAGGGGTGATTTGATTGGGGGGGGGGGGGGGGGCAGAGGTGGCCAAATGGTGTAACCGCCGGTTTGATTTAACCGTCGGTTTGAAAAAACCAGCATCGCTCAAAACCGCCGATTGCCGGTTTAGGCGGTTCCGGTTTGCTCCCGGTTCAGATCACGGTTCAGATCACGATTCCGGCCACGGTTTTAAAATTTCATATTTTTTTTCTTTTCATTTTTATATAACACTTATTATTTTCACTACAATAACAAATTATTATTATTTTAATTATAATTATTAAAACGAATGTAATATATATATTATTTTAAATAGATTTCTATTCGGTTTTAAAAATAATATTAATATTGTGTTATTTTATTTATATGTAAATAATGTTATTTTAAAAAATTATGTTGTTTTTCTTATATGTAAATTGTGTTATCTTTTCAACGCCAGATCGTAATTAATTCGCTTACATATTTTTTATGTGTAATCGTGTCGGAGGCACAACACATATAAAAAAATCAAAGCGAATGTAGTTCTAATTGTTTATGTTTTTAGTCTTTTATAGTTTGTTGTAATGATTTTTATAGTTATTTAAATAGGTTTTAAGTATACTTTGATTATAAATGTTGTTTTATAGTGATGTTGCGTGGAACACCAGATTTGCGGTAACAGTGTTTATCTTGTGGATATAAGGCTATGATGAGTGATTTCGACGGTGAGGATACGGTGGTGATCAAGAACAGTGGTGGCGGTTTGAGTGTTTATGAGGAACAAGTAAATCAGTCGACAAATTGACAGAGTTTCTGCATGTATTATGTTATAGCTTAAAGTTTGAGAGAGATAGATTAGATTTTTTCTATTACAATGTGATCCCATATTTATAGGCTAAAGAGTAAGTCGGTCTACTGTTCATTGACAAGACAACTAAGAGTACATGGCTAAGTTAACTACACATACACTACAAGTGTCCTAACCAGCTGTCATGATTGGCCAGCTGTTATGTCCAGCTGGATCGATAAGGATGACGGACAACGGTCAGCGGTAGGCCGCGGCGAGTAGCGACCATCGATCATTGATAAGCATGACGAGTAGCGGACTCATTTGTGCCTTGCATGGGTAGAAATCACATTGAGAAGATTGATCCGACATGGAACTGGCGGACAAGATCCGGCTTACGGTTGGCGGACAGGACCCGGCTTGTAGCTAGCGGGTAAGAGAGGGCTGTGGTAGCGACCAGAGGAGATTAAAGCCCATTTTCCTATGTTGATGGGCCAAGAGTGTAGGCCCAATAAGGATGAACAGGGCCCCGTTCTGATCCGGGTATATCAATGGCCCCTACTCTGTGCGTGGTTTAGCGTGTCCGCCAAGGCGGAGAGTAGAACTTTGAAGAACTTTGGTGAAGATCCTTTGTGGTCGCTCGTGACAGAGGTATGCCGATACTGTTCTATCGGGCTTGGGCCAGTGTTGGTGAAAACCACTAGTTATATGCTGTGCATTGCAGCGAACAGGCTTGATCGCCGATACTGTTCTATCAGGCTTGAATCAGTGTTAGTATCGCGTAGAATTAATTACCGATTATATGTCGCGCATTTGTAGTGGGATAAAGCTTAATTGCCGACAACGCTCTGTCGGGCTTAATTAGGTGATAACACTCTATCAGTGGTGTTTTGTCAGAATAAGACACAGCGGGCACTGAGTGATGTTAGCCGCTTAAAGTAATGTTGGGAGATAATGATGTGCTGAGGCCGCTTATTCTGCGGACAAGTTGATGGCCATCAGAAGAGGTTTGAACGGTTGGAAAATATAAACGGATGTATCGGTACACGAAACGTCACATCGATCCACGTGCTCGACACGGCGGTTGAACTCGAACCGTCCCCTTGCTCGATTGGCGGAGGAAAATCGGTAAACCGTTCCCACCATCATTACTTTTGAATTTTGAATCCCAAGCGTCGCTCCTCTCAATCCCCTTCTATAAATAGGGTACTCCCCAAATACTTCCACTTTTCCGTTTTCTTCTTCTCGATAAATTCCTTCGGTGATAAAGCAAGGAAATTCGCGATTTGCTAGCGATTCAAGTAGTATTTACTTCGATCAAAGCTCGCTTCATCACCTTTTCTATCAATTAGGTATGTGATTTTACTCCTTTTCCTTGTTTTCATGTTGATTATACATTTATTACCGTCACATTTCTTGCTTGTGGTATGAATGTCGCGATTTTGCTTCATTATTTCAATATTTTCCGATGAATGCCATGAGCCCACTTTGTGTTTTGCGATTTTGTGCCCTTTTTTTCCCCTAATTACACTCAAGTGCATGTATGCTTTGTTTGATAGTCTTTGGCGATCGTTTGGTAGAAGTTTGTATGTGTGTTTAGGGTTTTTCCGGGAAATTTGGGGTTTTTCGGGATTTGTTTGCTTAAGGAAGATGGAAGGCGAGGTGTCGGGGTGTGATTGCTTTCACCTCGGCCCGATTTCCATGTCCGGGTGATAATCTAATCCACCTTGCCCTTTTCTTTCCGTAATGTCATCGATCACACCCAATCGACGTAAGAGGCTAGGGCCGCTGCGGGTTATGGGTCAGAGGAGGTGAGCATGGAGGATGCTAGCTCTAGCGGCGACGAGGAGGAGATGGAAGAAATTCCAAACCCTGGACCCATTAACATAGAATCTGTCACGGATTTTATTAATACAAAATAAACAAGTAATAAAACCGGTTAACCTCAAGTGCAAGGATCGTAGTATAGAGGCTATGCCGGGTCGATCTTACGGGGAACTAGACATTTGTAAATCCTAGTTGTTGTTTTAACTACCTATGTCACGAACTACACGAAACAGTGAATTAATCTAAACAAAGATGCAGAAAACTGAACTAGACAGAGGAGATTATCCAATGCTAGGAAGGATACGGGTAACGAACTTATTAACTAAGCTAAACTACGTGCAAAAAGGAAATTAACTAAGCAAGGCAAGACTCAAGTTGCAAGGATTTAAAATCAAATTATAAAAGGGCAAACGAGGATTGATCCACCTATCAACATGTATTGATCTCCTATCTCGATTATATGTGGTATTTATCTAGGTTGTGATTCACCTTACCTAAACATGAACCCTAATTCCTTAGGTAGTTCATCTATTAACCTAGTATCTCCCAATGCTAGATTAACGCGTTTTAAGATCGAAGGTGTTAACTTTTACGTTCAAATCTAGTGATTAGACTTACTAACTTCCGTTATTATAAATCTAAGGACTATTCTTATCTATGGTGATCTAAAGGTTTATCAAGACTTCCATCAATCATAAACATAATCATACATGCAAATCTTCCGATATAAACGCAATTAAACGAGATAAAACATAAATAAGAAACAACCTTAAATAAATAACTCACAAAGATAATCGAATACGTAAATCAATCCAAGTTGATGGCTTCACAATTCTCGTTTGATTGAAGCTTTAGCTCTCGAACATCCTCAAGAACACGATTTTGCAGAGAAATAACATAAAACGCTCTAAACTAATCGATTTAAAGTTGCATAAAAGTGGAAGAAAAGAAGTAAAAACGCAGCCTTAGCCGCCTTAGGGTTTAGTGGTTTGTATGATGTCGAATTGTTCTTTTAGGGTTGAGAAACAGCCGCTTATTTATAGATTTTGAAGTCGGTTTCACTAAGTCGGCCCACGGACGCTCGTCCGCCTAATCAAACTCCCGTCCAGATAACCCTAGACTGCTTCAGACGCCCGTCCAGACGGCGTTCAAACTCTCTGTATCAAAATCGCTCCTCATGACGCCCGTCTGCTTCATCAAACGCCCGTTCACTCTGGACGGAGTATGGACGCTCGTTCAACACGACTTGAAGGTGATTTCTTCATATTTATCTCTTTTTCTTCACTCCATTTGATCATTATCTCTTCCTTCAATCACTTAGCTCGAATTTTAACCTCTTTAAATCATCATTTGAGCCTTATAATTGCACCTATAACACATGGAAAACATCGCAAACTGTAATAATATTCAAATAATCATAATTTAACCATGAAATCACATAAATATATCGATATTGCGATTAAGCCGTTAAAAATATCGTTTACTATATATTTCCATATAAGACCTTATTATTATGCAAACTATACAAACAAAAGGGGAAAACATCACAAAATATAACCTTATAAAACATATAATTTCACCCTTAACAATTCCCCCACACTTAGCTTTTGCTCGTCCCGAGCAAAATAAGACGAAAATTAGGCTCGAGACAGTATAGACATCTCAACAAATATAACATACATTCAATAACTTAGAAGTTCACCCACGTGTGTGTGTGCATAGCCATAGAAAACTTCCACTACATCCAAACTTGAGGAACTCAAAGTAAAACTAGCTAATACCCCCTCGTAGAATAGTAATAAATGACACTCATAAGATGTACCCTACAAACGTGACATATCCCGAAAAAGATGATCGATTATATCTAGGGCCTTTCTGAAATACTCAGAGGATAATCCCTACAGCATATCTATCAGTTTATACTGGGGATAAGATAGACGATAACTTAGTCTTATATTCAATTCATAACACATTTCTCATAAGTTGATTTAATTATTCACTTTAAACACACATTAGAATGAGCTATTGCCCTCATAGCAGAATAGGACATTTCGAGATAATCCCCTACCTTACTCCAATCATAAGGCGGCTCGTCCTAATCGCCGTGAGCTCTTAGTCATCATAGTGGTATAGGACATACGTGGTACACACCTACCTCACTCAAATCATCGACTAGCTTTCGACACACCCAATTAATTCACTAATTCAACTTTTTCATTTTGGACAATAGTTACGTGTTACTTATCACATTCAAACTTCTAGATATTCACAGTATATCATACTTCGGAACTAAATACAAACTACCATAAATCGCGAGACATATACGTAGCACTAAGCACATGACTTATAAGAAAACAAAAATCACTAATCCAAAAGGGGTATAACTTTATAAATAGCTCATCATTCACTATGGCTCGTGAAAAATAGTGTTCAGTGAAACAACTAACTTACCAAACATATGATATATAGCTTAAATGACTATAAAGATAACGAACATTGAATTGAATTGCCTACTCGGGACAAAACAACGACAAAAGTGTCGGAAAATTTGAAAATTTTAGCTCATTTTGCATAATAAACAATCTGACGTAGTAAACAAACTCATATGCATAGGATTAAATCGAACTATCCCCTCCCCCACACTTAAAAATTCAACATGTCCTCATGTTGTGCAGAAGATGAAAATAATATATATAAAAAAAAAGATAAGAACTTAGCTGAACTTGCGTAGAAAACCGAGCCGTCGGTCAGGCTGGAGCATGAAAAGGCCAACGCTCGCAAAAAGCGTGGAAAAACGTCCCAAAACTAACTCAATCGGATCTCGACAAAACTACTACGCAAAACTCTAGAAACAGTAAAACTCGGGGAAAACGGGTATAACATGGCAAATAGAGATAATAAATCAAAACGAAATAAAAAGAAAAGGTCATCGATAATTATGTCAATACAAGTCAAAGAAAAAGAGTGCATGGTGCCTTACGGCTTACATGATCATCCAAAATAGACGCCTATGATAAACAACAGTAGCGTAAAAACTAAGAGTCATGAACAGCGCCGAAAGGTAGCAATAGTCAAAATACAACTAGATCGAATAAAAGTATACCAAAAAGTGCAACACCAGAAAGAATAACAAGAAACAATCAAGATGTCCCCGGAGTCGTCTCAGTCGTAGAAGGATCAGCAGCAGAGTCACCAGCAGGAGCATCAACAGGAGGAGGATCTGAAGCGGGTACAGCAGCCGTAGACGCTGCCTGCGTGAAGGTGCCGGGGTGTGTAACCGGGCGAAAGCGCAGCCCCAGGAGGATGCTCCTCCGCCTCCTCATCGTCAGGCTCTTTTTCCGCCTCGATCACATCGGCAATAACTTGCTCGATCGCATCAGAAAAGATGAACTCCGTATCACTCTCTTTGAAAATATGCATATCCTCGGTTTCTTGCCTCCACTATGCACTTCAAAGACGTACATCATGTTCTTTTGGCGCCTCCGGATATCCGTCATCCAATCTCGCAGGTCGTTGGCCATGCTTTGCACCGTGTCCTCTCCGCAGAGATAAACTAGATAAGGCGGGAACCGGAGGTGGTGCCGAAGAAGAACCAGGCTCACGGGTCGCCTCAGGCTCACCCGTTGGCGGAACTTTCTCGTTGAATACCTCACAGGTTTTTAGGCTTGTGATCCCGCCTATATTCCGGCACTCCGGCATCGATGCATATCGATGAATCAAGTGTGGGACAATCAGCTCCGCTTGTGAATTCTTCCGACTAGCTAGCCACCAACTCATCATATATTGCTTGTCCAACATCGACATTCAACTTAAAAACCAAAGCATACATCATCCCAAGATCGCTTTATGTGAAAGTGCGCCAAATTGTTCTTCGGCAATAAACGACTGCGGATGAAGCGGCAATAGACTCTCCAATCTTGAGACCATGCCGTAGTAACTATATCCTTACGGTCTCCACCCGGTCCGAAGCGCCCAAGCAACGCGTCGGGCAAACTAGTAATCGGAGCTCCTCCGAGGATCCTCCCGAATCTTGCCCTCGCTTGATTTCCTCCTTATAGTCTAAACCTCAAATGCCTCCAACCCATACCACGATTAATCACTTGCGGTGTGTAAGGGGACCGTAACGCCGAACCATAACCACTCCGTGTCGACGTCGGTTTCGAGAAATTAGCATAAAACTCCCTAACCAACGAATCATTAACCGGGGTGGCGGTATCTTCATCAACTCCGCCCATTTCCTATCCTCAACAATTTCACAAAAGCGGGGTCCACCTTCGTTTACCACCGCTTCGCTCAACCAACATATTTCTAGCAAAATAGTGTTTGGAATAGACCTCGTGTGCTTTTAGGATTTACGAACCGACGAGGCATAGGGAGAGGCACACTGGTCTCGCTTTTCGAGGTCTCACCCCAGGTTCAGTTCTACTTCCTCCCTAACCACATCATCAACATTCGCCTCGAACTTTGTTCACTTTCACCGACGACCTTTCTTAAAAGCGGGATGTCTAACCAACGGAACATCATCCTGTGTATCTCGAATCGGAGGAGGATTCATCCTCAAATCAGCTCGGGCTTGTTGAGATGCCCAGGGGTTGCTCACGGAAAATAATGCCTCGGTTGGGGTCTAAACCGGAGGGCTCAACGCCCAAACGTTTCCGTTTACCCGATTCAACAACCTTCTCTTTACCAGGCCTCTGCTTAGTAACCGCTTTCTTCCCCATATCAACCTAAATGTCTAAACCAAACGATTCACAGCAACAAGGGGTACCCGTTTAACAACCAAAGCGGGGTTTCAAGCAAAGCACACCACCAATGACCACCACAAAAACACCACAACATCATCACAACCAGAATTTGGGGAAGACAAGAGCAACAAACAGAAAAAGAAACATTATGAGAGCATATTCAAGAGAATGAGCCGAGCCGAAGATCGAACTCACAAAAACTTGAATGGAATCGAGAAAAATTGCTATAGACTTACCAAATGCTACGTAGGGATGATGGTCGAATAGATTTGACGCCCAGAAACACCAGGATTGGCCCCCAAAATCCGACTTTTTGTCAAAATGGCCGCACCGAAGAATCTCTGATTCGTGAAATGCTGTTGATTGTGGGGGAATTTGGGTTATGGAAATGAAAAGAGGGTGTTTAGAGCGTGCTAATGCAACTTGAATCGCTCAATTTGGTTCGTGAAACAAGGATTTTAGGTTTGGAAGGGAAAGTCGGGTTCGCGTTTGAAGTTGCGAGAAAAATGAAGGTTCGTGTCCGTCTAATATATATATAGGCTCGTAGTGGGACGCCGTCCATCCCGACGGACGGGCGCTCACTAGTAATCGCATGAATCGGACGGACGCCCCTAAATTCGACGCCGCTCCATAGGCATATTTGAATACGAGATAGGAGGAGTTTTTCGAGACGGGCGCCCACTATATTGGGACTAACGTCTGGTTAAAAAGATTAATGAGATTGAAAACCTTGTCTCCGCACGGGCGCCCAAATACGTGGACGGGAGTCCATGGAAACAGAGGGTCGGACAGGCGTCCAGAAGCACTAGACGGTCGTCCAAGATAAAAAAATTGCCAAATTTTATAAAATTTTCATACAAACCAACTAAATGCAAATTTTTTTTTTATTATATATATTAATGATAATTTAAAATTCAAAAGTACAACGGAAATGCTACGAACATAAAAGAACTCGAAAATAAAATAAGCACGACTAAAACAGTGGGTTGCCTCCCACCAAGCGCTTTCGTTTAACGTCGGGGCTCGACGTAACAAAACCTAAGTAACAATAGCTAGTCATCATAAAGCTCTGCCCAGTCTATAACCCTGATAAAACGACGGAGTAAATCAACAGCCGGAGGAAAGTCATAGTCATCCCGAACACCCCAATCGTCATCGGGCGCGCTCTACACCGAAAATGCTCATCCCGCAAGATTGTGGCTAAATCCACAAGATCGGATCGTTAAGGATCCGGTATGGTCTTCCTAAAGCTGCCTGCAACTCCTCAATGGTAAAATCTCCACCCCCCGAGCATCGGGGAACAATGAGAACATAAGTGACAGTCCTGACGCGGGTAAGAATATCTATATCTATATCCGTAACTATCGTGCCCCTGTGTCCATCCAAAGCGGTGAGAAGGAAATCCTACTAATGAGAGGGAACTCCTCTAGCAAAATACCGTACTCCATATCTAACTGAATGCTAAACTGATAGAAACAAACAAAACTTAATTAGACTTAGCTTAAAGCATTAACAACTAAAACAAAAATAAACACACATAGAGAGTAACTAATATAATACGGATATCTCAGGATGCCTCCAAGTAGCGCTTATTGGTTTATGTCGTTAGCTCGACACGCTTGAAGCTCACTGGATCAAAGCCATTTGACTTTTCTCGCCGCCACCCATTACCTCGTTTAAGTTTCGATCAGATTGTGGCCGCAGAAACAGCACTTAACACATGGGGTCAAATCTTTAATGGCTTTCATATACGCTTGAACTTCCCCATGGGTGATCTCTTCATTCTCTGAGCCCTCTGATGACGCCTCAATTGACGCTCCCTCTCCAATTCTTCCATATCCCAACTACCAGCTAGAACTTCTTCAGAAGGACCACTACAGCCATCCTCTGAAAACAGGTTGAGTGAAGATTCGTCGAATTCTTCGACTTCCGTAGCACCACACCCGAGAATATCGAGGAATTTAACAATCAAAGGCTTATCCTTAGGTTCACCGATATAGTGCTTGCACCTTTGGCCATTCACTCGAAACGGGTCGCCACTATAACCACGAAGTTCTAGAACGCCTCCAGGAATGATTCGGAGAATCTCGAAAGGGCCTGACCAACGTGTCCTTAACTTTCCAGGAAACAGATGTAACCTAGAATTGTATAGAAGAACTTGTTCGCCGACTAGAAATTCTCTCTTCTTAATCTTAGCATCGTGGAGTAGCTTCATCTTATCTTTACTAATCCTGGTACTTTCGTAAGCCTGGAGTCCGAACTGTCTAGCTCATGAATCGCTTTGTAGTCGATGTTTTTCACAAGATTGGGAATCAAAGTTCGTAAACTTTGTAGCCCAATAAGCTCTATGCACTAACTCGACAGCAGATGACATGGTTTCCGTAGACCATTTGATATGGAGATGTACTCATAGGAGTTTTATAGGCGCTCAGAAGCCCAAAGTACATCATCCAATTTCAAACTCCACCCTTTCTATGATTTTTTACCGTTTTCTCCAGGATTTTCTTAATGCTCTGGTTGCTTCTTTCAACCCCGACCACAATCATCGGATGATATGGTGTGCCGCTTTATGGCGAACACCATACTTTTCAAGGACTTTCTCTAGGGGTCGGTTGCAGAAATGCGTCCCTTCATCACTGATCAAGGCTCGTGGACATCCAAACCTCACAAAGATATTTTTCTTAAGAAATTTCATGACCGTCTTATGATCATTGTGAGGAGTGGCTTGAGCCTCCACCCATTTAGATACATAATCCACGCAGACTAAGATGTATTTATTCCCACAGGAGGATGGGAATGGACCCATAAAGTCAATCCCCCATACATCAAAGACTTCGCATTCAAGAATGGGTTTCAATGGCAAGTCGAAACGCCTTGTCAGAGTACCGGTTCTTTGACACCTATCACAAGCTTTACAGAAAGCTTATGTATCCTTAAAGATCGTGGGCCAATAAAAACCGGATTGGAAGATCTTAGCAACGGTTTTCCACGGACCAAAGTGACCTCCTGTGGGTCCACTGTGGCACTGCTCAATAATATCTCGTTGCTCGGATTCTGGAACACATCTCCTAAGCAACCCATCTTTACAGATCTTGAAAAGATAAGGTTCATCCCAAACGAAATACTTCAAATCAGAGAAGAACTTTTTCTTCTCCTGATAAGACATTTCGGGATCGAGATAACGGGCATGAAGGCAGTTCACAATGGAAGAATACCATGGAACATCGGGAGGACAACCGTCTATCAACATAATGTTTTCTCAGAGGAAAGTAGAGATCTATATCATCGGGATCACCCTTTTCCTCACTTAACATCCTAGAAACATGATCCGCCACTACGTTTCAACGCTCTTTTATCTTTAATTTGAACGTCAAACTCTTGGAGGGTCAGATCCAACGCGAAGAAGCGGTTTAGCCTCTTTCTTTGTCATTAAATACCGCAAGGCGGCGTGATCGACCCCACACAATCACTTGAGCTCCTAACAAGTAACTACGGAACTTGTCCATAGCAAAACTACGCCAAAAGCTCCTTTTCGGTAGTGGTATAGTTAACTTGAGAAGGATTCGGGTGTGATCGGCATAGTAGATAGGTGGAACTTTCCATCAAGCTTTTGTCTAAAAGCGCACCAATCTGCGTAGTTGGATGCATCACACATAAGCTCAAAGGGTAGGTTCCGGTCAAAGCGATATAAGTATTGGAGCGAGAGATCGAGGATTTTTGAGCTCCTCAAACGCGCGTGCCAGCAGCTATCATCAAAGGCGAACTCAACATCTTCCTTAAGCAAGGTAGGCGAGGGGCTTGGCGATCTTTGAAAAGTCCTGAATGAATCTCCTATGAAGCCGACATGACCGAGAAAACCTCGACTTCGCGAACATTCTTAGGATAACTCATCTTCTCGATAGCTTCCACCTTAGCCCTATCTACCTCAATACCTTTGGCGGACACTTTGTGGCCAAGAACTATCCCTCATCTACCATAAAATGGCATTTCTCCCAATTGAGCACCAAGTTCTTTTCCACACACCTAGATAACACCGATCAAGATTATCGAGGCAATCATCGAAGGATTGACCAAAGACCGAAAAGTCGTCCATGAAAATCTCCATACACTTTTCAACTAACTCGTCAAAGATAGCCATCATACACCTTTGGAAGGTGGTGGGCATTACAGAGACCAAATGGCATCCTTTTGTAAGCGAATGTACCATAAGTAAGGTGAAAGTGGTCTCTCTTGGTCAATAGGATCGATGGGTATCTGGAAGTATCCCGAGTATCCATCGAGGAAACTTGAGAGAAGGTATGCCCCGCCAGACGCCAAGCATCCGGTCAATGAAGTGGGGGGGAAATGATCTTTCATTGTGACCTCATTGAGTTTTCTATAGTCAATACAGACTCTATAGCCTGTAACGAGCCTCAATGCTATCTCTTCTCCCTTCTCGTTCTTCTCGATAGTAATCCCTCCTTTTTTGGGGACTACTTGAGTAGGGGATACCCATTCACTGTCAGCGATGGCGTATATGATACCCATATCTAGAAGCTTAATGATTTCCTTCTTGACTACTTCTTGCATGTGAGGGTTAAGCCTCCTTTGGGGCTGTCTTACACATTTGGCTCCCTCACTAGTCTTGATCTTGTGCATGCAGATGTCAGGAGGTATTCCTCGGATATCTCCCACCTGCCATCCAAAGGCTCTTTCGTTTTTTCGCAAGACGTTTAACGCTTTTGACTCTTCTATTTGAGATAGCTTGGCGAGATATGATCAAGGGCGACTTGTCACCTTCCCGTAGGAACACATACTTAAGATGTTTAGGCAACGGCTTCGTAACTAGATCTCATGGGGATCCTCTAAACTCGATTTAAGCCTCCACTTTTCAACTCAACATCGTTGAGCTTACTTAGTGGCTCCACCGCCAAAGCTTCTTTCTCTTAATAACCCATCTTCAAGGTCAGCTGTCAATTGATCTAGATTAACCACACCATGACTATTCAGATTATCGATCAATCGCTCATATTCCGCCTCCACAGCCTTGACTTGCTCTTCCATACAGTCATTGAAGTCATTAAATGTTTCCTCAATGGAAAAGCCGGTTGGAGAACCAGAGGGTACGTGAATAGATTTAGAGACACTATAGCTCACCTCTTGGTCACCAACTCGAATAGTTACTCGCCCACCATCACAATCGATGAGGCCCCTAGCTGTAGATAGAAAGGTCTTCCAAGAATCAGGGAACATTTTCACCTTTCTCCATATCTAAGACGTACTACCAATCGGGAAGGTAAACCTATCAATTTGAACTAATATGTCTTTCGGGATCCTGAAGCTTTCTTGGAAGATCTATCGCGAACCCGAAGGTTCATGGTGGTGGGTTCTAGAAGATCTTGTAAGCCAAGCTGATTGCAAACAGACAACGGCATCAAGCTGATGGATGCACCCAGGTCACACAAAGAATTTGGGAAGACTAGGCCTCCCATCTGCAATGTGAGCACAAATTTGCCTGGTTCACCCCTCTTGGTTGGTAAGTCTTGATGATTTATCAAGGAACAATCCTCACCAAGTTGCCTTTCCATGCCTGCTAATTTCTTTTTCGAAGACACAACATCCTTGATGAATTTTGTATACTTAGGCATCTCGACCAAGACCTCGGATAATGGCAGATTTACCTGAGTATTTTTCAAAAGGTGAAGCACCTTTTCATATTTCTTATCTTCACTCAGAGGGATGTTGATCTTCCTCGGTGGAAATGGAAGCTTTTTAAGGTCACTCTCGGAAAATACTTTCTTTGAGGATGCACTTACGGCCTTGTCTTCCAGATCTTTCCACCTCACAACTTTTTCAGACGTCTTATTGTCGGGGATCACCACCGACTCTCAATCTGAATCTTCTTTTCTCGGGGGTTCAAGCCACCGAGGTGTTTCAACTCTTTCATCTCTCGGGATCACCACCCGAGTATGCTCTTCTGGGGACGAGGGATAGTGGTTGCTCAACTTCCTCCCGCCTTATCATGGCGAGGAGGGGCTAGTGGTTTCCTCGAAGCCGTGGGGACCACTCAGCTGAGTGCCACTTCTCAAATTCATCGCACTAGCCTCCTCTTTACCGTATTGCATTGTTGGCACGAGGTCAGTGCATTGATTGTTGCTTATATCGGCCTGAGCAACTTGACCGCCCTTTGGGTTTTTCGATAGAAACTAGGCGAGATGTCCTGGGGTCTTGAAGCTAATCGCCACTCGGCCTGTTTGCCCTATTTGTCTCTCAAGGCTCTTGTTCGTATTCATTATAAACCTGTATCAAATTTTCATAGTAGACGAGCGTCCATAGATTCTGGACGCGCGTCCAAGATTTCTGAAGACCAGACGAGCGTTTGGACCTCCAAACGCCCGTCCAGTCCCAATTCTAGGCGGACGCCCGTCCGAATATTTGGACGCCCGTCGACCCCTACTTTTCTCAAATAATCTTGTTTTTAACTTTCTTTTAGGCTTTTAATTTCTTAGTTTAGGTTTTCGTCCTTAGTCTTAGATTTCTTAAACTTGTTTTTGGTCGGTTTATGCAAACCCGAGTCATAAGGACCGTTGATATACACCCCGACCCGAGCAAAGCATAATTCGCCAAACAGCGGATTCTCCGTTCTGCGGTTTTGGAAGACGAGAACTGAGCAAGACCTCGAGGAACGGTTAATGAGGAAATCACCGATTTTGCAAGAATGGTCGCTAACAATCAACGACGTTGGCGGACTACGCCATGCCTGGCGCAATCAAAGTCAACCTGCGATTGTTATCCCTACCATTGCCGCCGTAATTTTGAGCTTAAGCCGGGACTCATCCAAATGATGCAAAGATGCATCGATCTTTCACGGTACTAATCTCGAGAACCCGCATACTCATTTACATACATTTTCGGAGATATGCGATACCACTCGCATCCAGGGAGTAAGTGAAGATGCGGTGAAGTTAAAACTATTCCCGTTTTCCTTAAAGGAGAGGCTAAAGAGTGGTACTGACTCTCTCCCATTTGAATCTATCACAACTGGGCGTAACTCGAACAAGAGTTCTTAAGTCAATATTTCCCACCTTCAAGGCGCCTGTCTCGAACGAGATCTTTACCTTCTACCGGAAGGAGAATGAATCCTTCTTCGAATGTTGGAAGAGGTTCAAATCTCTTTTAAGAAAATGCCTCACCATGGCTTGCCTAAGGAAAGGCAAGTCAACACTTTCTTGAGGGGTGACCGAGCTTACTAAAGGCATGGTCAACAATTTCTTACGGTGGGGCTTTCTCAAAAAAGACACTGATGAAGGATGGGCACCTTTGTTTGAAGACATTGCCAAATATAACTATGCCCCATCCTATCAGGCCATCCAAGCGCCTCCTCCCAATGTGGAGGAAGTAAACGCCCAAAGTCGATTGCCATGCCGCAAAGCGTATGGCAAGTCCTCAAGTTCCAAAACCGATTAATCGGACTCTTCCGTTTCCGTAGAACCTCTCAGGTTACAGATTGCGAAAATTTGTCACGACCGTCACATGTTTGGCCAATGTCAATTTCAGCCCCCCTCTGTTCATCAAGTCAATGGTGTTCATAACAACGGACAGTATAATCAAATCACATGCCAAGTATGTGATGATCCGGGCACATCGCCGTCATCCCCATGATTGAATGAATGCGTGAAGTGAATGCTTTTTCTGGCTAGTCCAATCCAAGGTTCAATAACCAATTCTCTTGCCAGAATAATTCTCAAAACCAGGGCTTCGGCCAGAATCCGAGCTTTAAGTCAAATCCAAATTTCAATCCGAGCTTTAATCAGAATCCAAACTTCAAGCGAAACCCCTGGTTCAATCGTAACTAACTCAAAATTTTCAAATAATACTCGAGAGGTTCAATCGTAATTGGCCCGCCAATTCCAACTCTCAATTTCAGAATCAGCCCAGCCAGCCATACTCTCAAAATCCCCTATATGGTTTTTTTTTTAATTTATAGTTTTCTATAAGTTTTTTTTTAGTTTAAAGTAGTAGGTGTTTGTTAGTTATTTTTAATAGGTTTTTATAGTTTCTATCGGGTTTGAGAAACGCCGTCTTCCAATTTTTCCGGGTGTTTAGTTAAAATGTGACTCCGCATCGTTCCATAACCACCGGCATGTTTAAATTGGTATTTTTTGCCACAGAAATTGCACACCCCGAAGAAATACTTTCCGGGGTTAGCTAATCCTATTTCATCAGTCCGAGGAACCTTTGTGAAAAAACCCCTAAAAATTCTCGATGTTAACCTTTTTCTTGTCTTTGTGGGTCGGGTACTTTCACCAAAGATCTAAATCGATCGACTCGGGAGTAGGAGTAGGATCAAAGACTAGCACTAGCACCACGCCGACTACCACCACGCCCTTGTTCAGGACGGAAGCATTCGGAAATACATCATGATCATCATCAACGTCGACTTCATCATTTTCTTCACCTTTGTTAAGGTTGATGTTAAAATTTCCAGGTTGAGACATTATATCGTCGTAATGACTATCAAAATCAGCTTGATTGTAACCTGAAGGTGTGTCGAATCGAGGAATCGAAATGTGATTACGGTGGATGTGGTCTGTATAATATTGGGGTCTATAGCCACCAAAGAAGATCATCCGATTCGCACAACCGTGTCATCACGGAAAGCAACATTCAGATTGCCTTGTGTTGATGCACCTCTTCTTGACATTGTAAAAAATCTAAATTATATATAACGGTTATAAAAAAATTAAGTAAAGTAAATTTGATTTAAATCTAAATTACATATAATGGTTATAAATTTTTTTAATTTAACTAACCAATTTTACTTATAACTAAAACCGAATTGAAATAACGATTAAATCAGAACAACTTCATATTTCGGTCTAGTAAAGTAAATTTGATTATAAAATTAAATTTTTTTACACTTGTAAAAAAATTAGTTGAATAAAATACAAAACCAAATTTACTTATAACTAAAACCGACAAGTAACGATTAAATCGTAACAACTTAAAAAATCGGTATCGTAAAGTAAATTTGATTGTTGTTTTTAACAACTAAACAAACTTGATAATCAAAGAAATGAGTAGAAGATTTAAGAATTAAGATGTAGAGATTGGTGTAGGAATTTTGTAATGTAATGGTGTAGTATTTATAGGAAAAAATTTGAGGAGTTTGGAAGGGAAAAAAAAAAAATAGCCGTTGAAGGAAAATAGCCGTTGGCCGGTTCCGGTTCCGGCAAGTTTCAAAAAATCCGGTTCCGGTTTCGATTCCAAATATATCAAACCGGCAACAAACCGGAAAACCGGCAGTCCCCTAAACCGCCGGTTCCGGTTCCAACCGGCGGTTCCGGTTAACCGTGGCCAGGTCTAAGGGGGTGGGGTTGCGATTAACAACTCTCATATTAAAGACCACTTTCCACTTTCCTCTTTCCTCTTTCTTTTTGGGAAATTTGAAAAAATATGTTTGAAAAGATGTTTATTTATATGGTATGCCTAAAAAAATAACATTTGAAAAACATGCCTATAAAGTAATTCATAGCGATTACGTAGCGATTCGCTAACAAATACGTAACGAAATACTTTTCAGACATATTTTTTAAATATTATTATTTTAAAACATATCACACAAATTATTTATTCTTAAGCATATTTTTTCAAGTTTCCCTTCCTCTTTACACTTTACGGTCAATCCATTCTTTTCATAATAAAGCAAATGTATCTCATTAATTATAGCTGGCGACCTTTCTGAATCATTTAAGAGCATCCCTAATTACACTTGGATTCTTTTTCTTCCTTTTTTACAAAATAATGGTGCAATTGTAGAGTGGAATTTTCTTGACATACTCTATGACAATTGCCAGATCTAGAATTTGCAGGCGACCCACTCGATCCTTCTCTCTCTTAACTTTTTTCCTTTTCACACACCATCACTTGTTTTCCTTATTTTTTCTTGGATAAAACCCTCAAAAACTCTGCTTCAATTATTTACATTTTATGGAATAAATTGTTACTTGAAATCTTCTTCTACTTGAAATTGATTGAAAATAAGTCCCAGAAAAAACTTAATAGAAAATATAGGCCAATCCTTGTGTTCTGCTGCTTCGATTCCTTGCTCTTGGGCAGAAAAAAGAGTAGCTTGAAAATGGGTTGTGTGGTTGGTGGTGAAAAAATGAATGGCTAACTGGGAACGGTGGAGCATGGAGGTGTTGAAACATTCCTGAGTTTTTTTTTTTTTTTTTTTTTTTTTGTGACAACAATTTTCTTACATGATCTGCAAATTTCTAATATATTTTCGAGTTGTTTTGACAGCATTTTGTTATAATTATTTTCAATGTTTTTGACAACATTTTTCATGAGCCTGGAAAATAATGCAAATTTCCAGCTTTTGTTTGATAGTTTATGAATAGAATTTAGCGGTAACAGTGCAGAAGGCTGAGGAGATTGCTGTGGAGGAGGCGGAGATGGTGGAGGTTGGGTGGTTCTGTGGTCTTTTATTTGTTTCATTCATCGGTACAGTAATTTAATAAATTTTAACCATTAGAACATCATGTCAAACAAACCAGTGGTTTTCCATTGTTTGCCATGTAACTTTTTTTTTTTTTTTTTTCATTGTTTGAAATATTATATTATATCGTGTATGATTATAAACATGAAAATAATGTAACTTTTAATAAGAAAAATAGTAGAGAGTAAAAAATTGGATGTTCATACATGATTTTGTTTTATATATTATAAGATGAAGGAAAAAATGTTTTAAGAGGATTGTATAAAAAGGTTTTGTTGTAGATTAATTTTAAAGTGTTAAAAATGGATCACGAAAACGGAAATCATCATCGGTTAGAGGGCGATATAAAGGGTTGTTGTTGGAATAAAACATCATGTCAAACAATAATATCCATAAACTACTTTTAAATTTTTCCTCCAATGAAAATTGGCCACTTGGCCTGACTTGTCAGCTTGTACCTCTCTTTTACCTTTCTATCCATGTGAATTGTGATATGCGCAGAAGGGTAAACTAATGATAGAGATTCCCCTACGGCCCTACCCTCTTTTCTCTTTGTTTTCGTTAAAGGTTTTTTTTTTTTTTGGGAGTATTTTTATATCATTTTATACAATTTTCTTATCAATTATTTCTTCAACTACAAATAAAAAAATATTAAATCATCTCTTATCATTTCACTTTATTAATTTTATAACTTTTTTTAATCATTATTTTATTCACTATACTACTTTATTTCAATTTCTTTCGCCAACATTTCATAATCTACACAAATTTCAAATAAAATATATTAACTTTCTAATCATTACTCAATCATTTTATCTAAAACAATCCCAAAAAAAAACGCCGACCCAAAACAAACGGAGTCTTAGTATAATAATTGAATGAAAAATGATACGTGCACAACACATATGGTCTAGTGCATACACACTACCACCTCATCCCCAATAATTAAAGTGTATCTATTAAAATGAATAACCAAGATTGTATAGTGATACAATGTGTAGTGGATGTATCACTATCCTAATTGAATTGAGTTTGATCATAGTTTTCTTGAATCGAATCAAATTTCAAACTCGGCTCAAGTAGTATTAATAAGTTTTGGGTTCAAATCATATCATGTGAATGTGTAAGTCAATTGTAATACTTCACTCCCGACCCCTAGGTTCACTAGGATCATTCTAGGAGGGGTTGCGAAACTCTTGCCGCGACTTCAATAACAATACTAGAAATCCCAAAATAACAAAATAAATCCACAAATTGTTCAAGAAAATCTACAAATGATTTTACTATTATTCAATAATTGTTTACAAAATATATAAAATTACAACAAATAAACTACAACACTTATAAGTAACTCAATATGCCGACTACGATCCGTAACCTCAATTTCCTTTATCCTCGAATCTCGAACAATCATCGCCTCCACCTTCTTTTTTTTCCTCGATCTAAACCTGTAAATATATTTATAAAAGAAGAAGAAAAAAAAAAACAAAGAAAGCGAGGCGACAACAAAATACTTCAGTATGAGTCAGTGTGTAATAGTATATATATATATATATATATATATATATATATATATATATATATATATATATATATATAAACAATACTTTGATGCAACATTTAAAAATGACTGTCCTAAAAAATAATAATAATAACAACGGAAGTCTTTTTTTAACAATTGAAAGAATATTTTTTAAAACAGTTAAGTGCACAAGCATTAAGAAAACATGTCGGGTTCATTTACAAACATCAGCTTTGGCCGAGCCGATGAGTCAAGTACCGTCCAAACACCTTTTTACCACATGGATTTCAACCGCATTCCACGAGAACTAGTCATGCCTGACAACTCCAGCTGATTGTCAAGGAAAAGAATCAACCTTCACCGTGCAAACCTCCTACACGACTCCAGCCAACCCTATCCATGCCCTAGGACCCACGCACCAACCGTCAACACTTGCTTTCCCGGCTGTAATATGAATCTTTGGGTAAAAGGTATCGTCCCTACTTTTACGAGCGAGCACTCTAGCTACCGTCGGAAAGACTTCAAGTCAAGAGGCCCCGAGACCGGTGACTAGCCGTTCTCATAGAGCAATAACTCTAATCCCCCTAGCCACCAGAGCTTTGACACTTTCATGCCACGAGCGAGCGAGTGAGCAAGTATTATCCGTCAATTCCAAGTATCGGTTTTTATAGTTACAAGATGTTAGGAAATTAATCGAGTAGCGTAGCGGAATTTAAAAAATTGATTTCCCGATCCAGGATCGACTTCATTTAAACAATATACATATAAGAGAGGGGACGGTAATACTACCTTGGTTGATCTAAAAGATCGACGCTTTGACCGTCTGGTAGGGATAGATGTGCGCGAGCCGTCCAAGTGTCCGGCCTCTACCAGTAATCCACACGAGCACCTTTCCGGAATCCCGCCAAGGATTGCTATCAGAAAAACTCGACTGCTAGGTCGACCTTTTCTCTCTCTAAGAAGCTCTCTTATTTTTCACAAGAACAATGAACTCTTGAAATTATGATAATAAAAAATGCTAGCCAAGCCTCCCTTTTATAGGAGAAGTGATGCCTCTCTTAGTCTTCCCAACTGCTTGGGATTAGTTTCTAGTAGATTGATAAAAGAGAGAATATTTTTTTAATAAAATAAGGAAAATCCATTTGATTGATTTATCTCTTTTATTTAATATCATATATTAAATAAATCTAAGATATTGTCAATATCTTATATTGAATATCTTTATCTTATTACCATAACTCTATTCAATATTAATATTATGGTAATCTTATTAATTAAATTGCATAATCCAAGTGTATCTTGTACACAAGAAAGTGGCGCCCCATATGCCAACTAATTGGCTTCCGGAACATTATTTAATTAATATAACACTATGATTGATTAATTTATAAAATTCATAAATATCATATATATATATATATATATATATATATATATATATATATACATATATATATATAGTATCGCCACATACATACAAATATGTATATTTAATTAATCAACATAATTAATATATTGTATTATATTTATTCATAATAAATAAATACCACCATATTAATTTACCACTATAACCTTTATAGTATGAGATAAATTCTTTCCTTATTTGGTTATCAACCATAACCATATTTTAATCCGACTCGATGTTTATATGTGTGTGACCCGATAGGCTTCCGAATATGTTGGCCGTAGACATAAGGCGCAAATACGAAAATGCCCTTCACATCTAACGATCACAAATAGCGTCTAGCAACATGTCCATGACCCCCAATTATCGGAAGAGTCAATACGCAATGACTACTACCTTTCGTGTGCTCGGTTAGCGTGTAAATAGAATCATATCGCTGTAATAATATCCATACGGTCGTACGTCGAGTGTCAAGCATTAACGACCGTATCTTATAATCTGGATATCATGCTCTCTCGAAGTAACTCATTTACTTTCATTTTGCAAAGATTCACGAGAGTAAGACATTCCTTATAAGAAGGCCCTTACGGATATTCACCCCTACTATTAGGGTACGCGATTCACAGACGACCTAACTTGTATACTCCGCATGCTTAGTATCATACCCGATCACTATCACATGATCGCCCCATGGCTAAGGGAAACCTCAATAGTGTCAAAGCACGACAATCCACACCGTGATGCCATGTAGACTCCGGTCCTACGGATAATTACACAACCGTCACATAGTGTGACACTTAATAGTGTAAGTGTGTCAGTCTAACGTACGCATTCTCCAATACATGTCCACGTACAGTCCAAGTGTCTCCACACTTCGATAGACGAGATCTATCTATGCCCTTAAAGACAGAAGACATCTAAGCGTCTTTAGCTTTGTTTGTATTATCAACGCCGCGTTTTAATACATAATGCGCAGAGACATATAAGTATCAAACTTATTAAAGTGATTAGAGATCTCATCAACCATAATCGCCTATCATGGTTTATCTATCACAGTTTAATAATAAGGGCGTTATCATATAACAATTCATAATTGGTTATTTAAAAGAACAAATATATGATAACAGAAAAATCATTTATTATATATGTATAAATCATAAAGAAATAGTAGAAATGACCCGACCCGCTCGGATCTGGTCCAACCTGATTGGGTTTAGGACACTATTTCAACACAAGATTGTGCACTAGCTTAAAACAGTTAATGTTAATTTTAATAAATAATTTGAAAATGACTTCCTACTTTAAATGATCATTATTTGATATAAGTAAAATACTCGAAAATAATTAAAACACACATTTGAATTTTACTTAAAATAAAGAACTCACATTTGATCCGGATTATTGATCAGCTCCTAACCTAGAGATAAACGTCCGATCCGCATTTAATCTTAAGCATATGTATCCGTAAAGTACCAAGCATTTCCACTTTCAATGACACTATATCTTCTGGGCTGTATTTATTTTAAAACTTCAAACGAACAGATTATGTTGTTATAATATGACATGAATTGTATGGCTGCACTTCAAAGTTCAACCCACACGTACCACGTTAAGAAACTAGCCACCCAAAATAGCATGATAAACTTAAATCCCACCTAGCTACTAGAATATCCTTCAACCATTTTCCATCAAATGTATCTACTGCATCCTGCTTAGGTTCTCCAAAATTGGCCTTTTCATTTAATTTGCATCATAATAGAACAACCGGCCTCAGTTGTAATAGCATAACAACAATGAGTTTAATTGTTGTTTACACATTATAAGTGACACGGCATGCAATTGAGTCGATGTAAGGATTGACGGTGATGGTATGATGACTGACAACAATATATATATATATAGCAACGAAAGAGATTGTTTGATGATTCCGATGGTGGCAACGGTTAAGGCCAGGTGGTCGGACATGCTGAAATAGGACGATCGAGAAAGGGTAGAAAATGAAATGGTTGAAGAGTAATGAATAAAACTTGATGATGGCTGTACTGCATTGTTGTAAAGGTGTGAAGATGATGATACCGTAAAATCACAATCGTTTTTTATGCAAAGATATCATAGATTTTGTATGGGTGAATGATGAATGGATAATAGCTGCAACTTCTTGTGAATATATATCTACCTTAATATTTATGTAGAAAGATGACTTTGAGTGGATACATGAATTCTTATATAATAATTGAAGCCGATCATTGTACTACTAGTCTGCTAGGACGACAATCTACTTAATACCGTTCCAGATTGTAGAGGCAGTTGACTTTGTCTTTTTCAAAAGGATTTCCGTATTTCAACTCCATAACTTAAACCCAGAGGGATTTATCATCAGTTAACAGCTACCAAACCAGCTTGTCTAGTAGTGGAATAATCATTTCATGAAGCCTCTTTAAGCCAAGCCCTCCTTGCTCTTTTGGTTGACAGAGTTGATCCCATGATATACAGTGCATTCTTCTCTGTCCTTGGTTTTCTCCCCAGAAAAATGCTCTACATATTTTCTCCATCTCCTGCAAACAACAACTAGGAAGCCTTGTGGTTTGCATGATAATAAGGATGCGTGGCTAGGGAGGATTGGATGAGGACCATCTTTCCAACTCTAGACAAGCATTTAGATTTTCAGTTGACTAGCTAATTTTTTTTTTCATCTTGTCGGTAATAAAACTGTACATATTGATAGTCATTTATCATTAAGGTATGAGCCAAGGGCACCCCAAGGTACTGCCCAAAATCCTCCACATGCTGCATATTAAGCTCATGTTTGATTTAATCATGTATAAACAAATACTCCACCGTCCCAAATTTGTTTGAGACTTTTGGAAATCTAAAAATTTAAAGCAACATCATTTATTACATTGTTTAGTAATTAAAAAATGTCTAATTTACAATTACATCCTAAGTATATTGTCCTTACATTATTTAATAAAAACTAACATGTGGGCATTTTAGACATTTAACAAACAACTTTAAATCTAAATATTATTATTGGCATTTAACAAACAACTTTAAATGGAATAATATTATTATGAACGAAGAGAAAGTATTTTAAGCCAAACGTTGAGCACATTGATAAATCGTTTATACTATCGTCAAATAAATACTTAACGAAGAGGAGATTTTTCATGCAAGCCAAACGCCATTATAAATGAACCGCATTGCGATCATGGGCTTTGCACAATCGATTTAAACGGTTAAACCCATAAACTTCAACCCAACAGCCTACCCCATAATTCTTAATTCAATTTCAAGGGATATTTACGGCAAAAAAAAAAAGAAGGAAAAAAGGGCAATGAAAGTGGGCCATTATAAATCCGCATTGCGATCATGGGCTTTGCACAATACGATTTAAACGGTTAAACCCATAAACTTCAACCCAACAGCCTACCCCATAACTTCTCCACTTCCCCCAATTTTTCAATTTGCATCAGTCGAAAGATTCTCCCTCGTGCAGCAGTTAAGCTATCGAAGGAGCACAGCAATGGGAAAAAATAGGGGTCGCACTCAAAGAAAACACTTCAAGAACAGCAGAGAAAACGTCTGGAAGCGCACCAAATCTGATGAGCAGCAACCCCAGCTGGAGGATGGAAACACCACCACCACCACCACCACCACCCCTGATAACAAAGCTCCAAAACAGAATGTCGCTTGGGAACCTTTTCTAACTCAAAATATCGCTTTTGAGGAATACTACAAGGTAGTTTTATCGTTTTAGGTGCCTTCAGTACTCATAAAGATGCAAGCTTGTTAAAGTTGCATTTACTTTTTGGTCCGTTCTGGAGAAGTTACATCTGGATTTTTTTAATTGGATTATGTTTTTTCGTATTCTTTTAAAGCGTGGAGGGATTTGAATTTTTTGTAGGAGCAAGGAATAGTGACACCTGAGGAATGGGATGCTTTTATGGAGTGTTTGAGGACAGCTTTGCCAGCTGCATTTAGGATTAATCCCAGGTGAATGCATATCATGTTAATGATTTATTTCGTTATTTGGTGAACTGGGTTTTCCATATCGTGACATCGATTGTGGTAATGGGCTAATTGGATTATGACACCATAAGAATACCCCAATTGGATAAGTATTGATAGATGATATTCACTTGCAGTTGCAGCTGAAGTAATTCACAAAGCTGGTATTTATCAGCAATATATCTGTGCTCTCTTTTACTGACTACATTGATTGTGTTTGTCAAAGAAATGATATCTTTGTGTATTTTCCATCGATTGAATTGCTCATTTTCCTCCCTTTATGATGTTGCAGTAACCCTTTCTATAGAGATATTCTTTTCAAGTTAGAAAACGATTTCACGATAACTCTTCAGGCTGAGGTAAGTTCTTTTTATTATAATTTGATCCTAAAGTTCATCTTTTTGCTAAATTTTCGTAGAGCTCAGCCATTTGTTTGCTCATTTCATATACTTAGGATGCTAACGGGAGTGAAGTGGAGGCAATTAGACCATTGCCTTGGTACCCTGATAATCTTGCTTGGCACTCAAATTTTTCTCGGAAGCAGCTGCGGAAGAATCAAATTCTTGAAAGGTTACTGATGCGTTTAATTATTTTGAAATTTGAATTATTCAATGTCACAGAATTACTTACCGCAATATTGTGTAAAGTAGAGCTTGATTAAAGCGTACTTTAGGTCTTGACGTAGACATGAACATCAGAACTTGCCATTTCTTTTTTGGTTTTGCGCTTAAACTTGTTTTTATAGTAAAGTGTAGAAATATTTTCATATTATTATTTGTAACAACATATTAATCAGATTATACATATTAATGGGATGCCTTATTCCTTTAATATGTATGATTGAGATGTTACTTATTTATTATTTCTGCCGTTACATCCTTCATTACTTAGGCGGCTTTCTTGATAGAAGATGTTATTTGTGCCTTAGCTGGTGTTCCCCTTTAGTTTAGGAGGAAGCGAGAAAGCTTCAAAAGGCTAGTCCGAACACAGCAGACAGTGCATTTATTGCTGCTGTCTGCTGCTAGCTGTTATGAATTAATCCCATCCCCAAGACATTTGTATCCCCTATTGAAACTCATCTTTCTCATCAGATTAATAAAGAAGAGTTTCTTATCCTTTTATTCTTTTCTCTCAATCTCTTCATGGTATCAGAGCAAGGTTCCGATCCTCGGACCTGTGGAAACAATAAAGCTTGAATAGTTTTGTTCAAAGGCTTTCCCGAACTAACATGCAAATCATTAAACTCAATGCCATAATGAGTATTTACCGAATTGTGGGTAGTGTCCTTGTTCTTCCTTCACTTTCTATTTTGATAGTTCTTGATTGGCATTGTTTGTTTTTAGGAAATATTGCCATAACAAGTATTTTCTGAGCTCTCTGTAATATCCTTGTTTGTCCTTCACCTCCTATATGACCGCTAAGATGATTATTGAGTGTCATAGTTCATATTTTGAGGAGAATAAGTAGGAATTCTGATAATTTCAAATCCCTCATGATCCATGTTATATGGTGCTGAGCCACATCACCTTATTCAGTTATCACTTGAAGCTACTTTCATGAAAATCGGTCGACATAAGTTCCTCATAGGATAACAATCTTGGTAGATGTATGCTGTGTTATGGCCAAAAGTTGCTAGGAAATGAATGATCCGTATTTTCCCAAGCATTATGACACTGTATATATGGATTATATTTCATTAACCATCCATTTTGACCATCTAAATTTATAACCTGAAAAAGAAAAATGCGGCCTTTTGTGTTTATGCTGTCCTGAAAAAACGTTGAAGTGTCTTATGGGACTTATAACCTGCAACTTCTAAATTCCCAAAAGACTAGGTGGTACTTCTATAAACCCTTCCATTTTATTTTTGTTTTAGAATAGAAATAGGCTGGAGTTTCTTGTATTGCGAGGAAAATGTCCTTCCTATTCTTAAGGTTCTTGTAATTTTGCATGATGGATTCTACTTTCGTGCTCTTTATTCCTGAGCTGCTATTCATCAGACAAGCTTTTGTTCCTGGTTTCAAATAAGTTGGTTTTTAAACAATAACTCTTTTGCTATTTGGACTGTATTTCCATCTTTATTGTGCATCACTTGGTTGGTGCACAAGATATATGAGAGCATGAAATTAACAATTTGAGTGTTCGTTTTCATGTATTCCAATCCTGCATGATTGTTTGCTCTTGAATGAACTGAATCATTGAGGTTTTTACGGGGACAAAGTATGGTACTGTCATTTGGTTCTACTAATTTGGATATTCTTTTTGGTTTGTTGATGATTTAGGTTCCATGCATTCTTAGTGCTTGAAAATGAAATTGGAAACATTACAAGGCAGGAGGCAGTAAGCATGGTGGGTCGATGTTTATGTTGATCTTTGTTTTTGAGGCTTTGGAATTTCTCTCCTCAGTTTATTGATGATGAATTATTTAGATGGCTTGATTATATGTGATTTCCAGAACATTTGATATAATTTTACGCTTGCTTCTTTTCAGGTCCCTCCACTTTTCTTGGATGTACGTCCAGAACATTATGTTCTTGATAGTAAGCTACTTTATATTTATCCAATGAAAACGAGTTATCTTATTTGTTGATTACAGATGGCAGTTGGGTCAATTAAGGAATTAATTGCCTCCAACCAATTATTTTTTTATCCTACCGGTAATTGAAGGCTGGCCTTTTAGTTTCATAAGCCAGCCTAAACAGCCTATTCACCAATTTTTAACCGGACAAATATACCAATTTCCGGATAATATTTTAAAAAAATTGAAAATGATGATTTTTCAGTTTGCAAAAGCTGCAATCCATCATGTTGTGGGTCAGCCCAGATATGGTTGCCGAGGAATCATTTACAGAGCTTAGTCATCTTGTTATAGTACTTTAGAGGCAATGTTAGAATAAATTTCGTTATGAAATTGTTAGTTAGCAATGTTCATTTGATACGTGTTGTCTGTGGTACCCAACTGTAGTTACCAGACAGCAATCCAATAAAAGGGTTAGTTGATTTATGCCAAAATATTTCCGGAATTGAAGAGGCCAAAATATAAATTTTCTTCATGTGGAAGGTATATCACCAAAGAAAAATAGCCTTTTTTTTCCCTTGTACAAGAAATATGTTTGGTTTATTTTTTACCTTGCCTCTTGCCAGAACCCTGTGGAGTACCTGTTGCTTACCCTTCTAAATCACCAGACCGGAGCGTTTACCCATTTTGTTCTCTTTATCGGTGTCTAATCAGTTTAGAAATTCATTGGTAATGGGTCCTTTTGGTTACCCGGGGTAACCAAAGGGACTCCTTTGAAACCTACTATTTTTTTGAGTGTAACACTACAACTTCTGGTGAAAGAGAAATTTATATTACTTCTATTGTTACGCTGAAAACATAAGTTCTGTTTTCTTTAGTGGCAATATATAACCTGGGAGGTGTTGATGGCTGAAATGAATGCCTGCTGCTTAGTTTTGCATATTCTGTTGCAAATACCATAACAAACTCTTCTGTCATTGCAGTGTGTGCTGCTCCAGGCTCAAAAACATTTCAGTTGCTTGAGATGATACACAAGTTATCAGGATCTTTACCTAGCGGAATGGTCTTATTTTCACATTATTCCTTTTCCCCGCTCTTTTAACTTTTTCAACGCATATCATATAGTGAGAAAAACTTTATTTGCCTTTTTTTGGCTTCAGGTCTATCCATATCTCAATTTTATGCATTTTGTTGCAGACTTAATTATGTTGTTTGATCTTATATATATTATTCTTTTAATCAAGGTGGTTGCAAACGATGTTGATATCCAACGGTGCAATCTTCTTATCCATCAAACAAAGAGGATGTGCACAGCAAACTTAATTGTCACAACTCATGAAGCGCAACACTTTCCCAGCTGTCATTTCAAAAGAGTTCATGCAGTGGCTCTTGATTCAGAAATTCCGAAGAAACTTGAAATCAATCAGCTTTTATTTGATCGTGTGTTGTGTGATGTTCCTTGTAGTGGGGACGGTACCCTGCGCAAGGCTCCAGATATATGGAAGAAGTGGTACTTACTATCAAGATTATTTGAAATTTCCTAGCCCTCTTGCAAAATCAAGTATTGATGTTATGTTTTCTTTCATCAGGAACGGTGGAATGGGAATCGGTCTCCACGGCCTACAAGTTCTTATAGCAATGAGAGGTGCCTTGTCTTTTTTTATCATATCATTTGAACAGCTTTAAATCATTGGTACTGTTTTGTAAGAGAATGCATTTTGCTGTTAAGATGTAGTAGTTCCTTTCTACCATGGAAACTAAAGTGTAGATACTCAAGTGAAACCTTAAACCCTAAACTCTAAACTGAGGTCTGACTAAATGCAGAGAGTTGAATCATTTGAACATTGTAGCTAGTGATTATCAGTGCACACACAAAACAACAAATGATTCGATATTGACCGTCTGATGTTGGTTTTTTTTTTTTTCTTTCTGTCGTTAAAGATTAGTAAATCTTCTTGGGTTCTGCAAAAAAAGGAAACTGAATAAAGGGATATGTGATTGTGAGTTTAGCTCATTACTTATCGTCAATGTTGTACATAACAAGTGAGCCTTTGGTCGTTTTTTCGGTACCTTCTTGTATCCACTTTGAATTTGTACTTCATTACCCAGGGGAAAGAAAGACCTAGATCTGCAGGAACACTTTTTCCTTCTCTCCACATCCCCCCTCCCCTTCAATATGAAAGTAAAAAATCATGAAAATCTGTTGAAGGCCATAACATGAAATGTAATAAAAAAAGAAGTGATGGAAGTGTACTGCTTAAATAATCATATTTTTATATGTTTGAAAATTGCTTAAGGATCCTGATCTTCATATTCATTTTTAATATTTCTTTGTCCTTTCAGGTTTAGCATTGCTCAAGGTTGGTGGAAGGATGGTTTATTCCACATGCTCAATGAATCCAGTAGAAAACGAAGCTGTAGTTGCCGAGGTAATCTACTGGCTTATTTGTAAATCACATGGGAGGGTTATTTCTTCTTGCTTTCTCTGTAGATAACTCAAGGATTGTCTTGTAAAAACAACCGTGCTTTGTTCGTGTGGTTGTGCTACTTACAATGTGTTTTTTTAAAACTTATCTACTTTACCTAGCAGGTATTATAGATAGTGACAATGTGGATAGCAGGACTGTATCAAAGAATCAACTAAATTATTGAATAACATAACTAAATTCTTATCTTTGTGCTTCATCTCCACGTCTCTGTTTAGGAATTTACGCTTTTACAGTCTATTTTAGGAGGACTCGGTTTATCTGTATAAAAAATAAAAATAAATTACATATGGTCAGGATGAATATTGAAAAGTCATTTTTGGAACAAGTTTCTTTAGCATTTTGGAAAGAACCGATTGTTATCATGGACCCAATGACATGTTTAGCGCCTACAAGGAAAGTCACACTTGAGCTGATGAAACATAACATATGCAAAATAATATTGTTAGGATCTTGTTTTTGTTCTACCACTGCAAGACTCTGCATGATTTATTTGTGAGAATATTCAATGTATGAATATTTGTTTCATTGAAGTTTGGAACGATTTACCCTCTGCTCCTACTGGATGTATTGCTAGCGTACATAACAAATTTGACAGATTGTGTGTATGAATTCCTTTTTTTAATAAATGTAAATGATGGAGAATTTGAAGGTTTGCAGCTCTAAAACCTAGACATTCTTAAAATATAAATAGTTAAGAGAAGCTAAGTTGCACTGCCAAGTATTTCAGAGGTTCATGTTTCTGTATTTTTTAATCAATAACTTCTGTATATGGTGTCAGTTTTCATTGAATCAAATGACATGTTCACGGTGGCAAAATGTTCAATTAGTTACCACTTACCATGCTAATTGGGATTGCATGTTTTTGTTGCTTTTAGGTTTTGCGAAGGTGTAAAGGGCCGTTGAACTTCTTGACGTTTCAACTGAGCTCCCACAGCTCATTCGACGTCCAGGCCTCAAAACATGGAAGGTTTGGGTTTACTTTTTGCTTTGTATTTCGCATTTGACCTTAGCCTGGAAATAGGTGATCTTAATTTTCTCTGTGTTTGTGTGAATTTTAGCCTCTTTGAGAAGTTTTAACTTAACCACCACAGGATTACATGAATTACATGGTTCTTCCTCTATCTTGCTGCTTGTCAGAAATCTTGCTTACGTACTCGTAAACATCTGAATTTGCAGGTTCGAGATAAGGCAACGTGGTTGACATGTTTCAAAGATATTCCCAAAGATCGCAAAGCAGCAGTTACTCCTAGCATGTTCCCATCTGGTGAAACTTATGAAGATGTTTCAAAGGATGATCTTGATACAACAACCACTAATAAAAATCCCGAACACGGTTCTTTGACCGAAGACTCTGTTGTTTTGGAGAAGGAAGTTTCAACCTTTCCATTAGAGCATTGCATGAGAATAGTGCCCCATGATCAAAACACCGGAGCCTTCTTCATCGCCGTGCTTCACAAAGTCTCCTCTTTGCCAGGTAAATGTTATAATTACTCTTACCGCAGCTAGATTCTTTATTATTCTGCATCAGCTAATCAGGTATCATGTTATTGATATGATTCTGCAGCCGTTGAGAAAAAACCCGCCAACTCATCCGGGAAGTCGAGGTCTGTTAAAAACTTGAACGGTGAAAAGGCTGCAGTTGAGATCAAAGAAGACTTAAACGGGGTAGCAGAAGATCCTGTTCCTGTTTCAGATGTTGGTGAAGTATCTGAACCAACATCTGAAGCTGATAAACCGATTACCGAAACAAATTCTGGTGCGGATACTCATGATGATGAAATGATTGATGCTGATATTGACAACGAGGGTAGTAAATTAAACACCAACGCTCAAGATGGGGTCGAAAATGAGGATACTATAATATCTGAAGAAAATGGAAGTAAAGAAAGAAAACTCAAGCAATAAAACTAATAATGAAGCTGGAAGAGGAGGCAAAAGAAAGCTACAAAATCAAGGCAAAGGGCTAACAATGGACCCTGTTCTCTTCTACAAGGAAGAAGCAGTAATATCTAATATTAAGGAATTCTATGGTATCGATGATACCTTTCAGTTCCTTGGCCACCTTGTCACACGAAACAGCGACACGAGCCATGTGAAGAGAATTTATTATGTTTCAAATTCAGTGAAAGAAGTTCTTGAACTAAATCTGGCATCTGGTCAACCTCTCAAGATTGCTTCAGTTGGTGTGAAGATGTTTGTAAGTTTTTTGCTCTACTTCCATTTCATTCAGAAATTTTATGATATGAATAGAAATGAACATACATGATCATCTACTCGGTATAACTTTCTGAAACGGTTTCTTCTATATTTTTATCGTTTTTGTTCTGCATTTTTACAGGAGAGGCAAACATCAAAAGAGGGGACGTCGTCGCCTTGTATATTCCGGATATCATCTGAAGGATTGCCATTGATACTTCCATACATCACTAAACAAATACTGTATGCTTCTACAGTTGACTTCAAGAATCTTCTGCAGTACAGAACTGTCAAATTTGGTGATTTTACTGACCCTGAATTCGGAGAGAAAGCCTCCAAACTAATGATGGGTTGCTGTGTTGTTGTTCTAAAAGGTTTGTCAGTTGATTCATGTTTCAATAAGAGCACTTGCAGTACAAAACAAACCGTAAAATAAAGATTCAAATCATTTAGATCCATTAAAAGTCATCTGTAAAATACAGAACTCTTGGCACTATATGTACTGCACAAAACACATTCTCTACAATAAACAGCAGCTAGCAAGTAACTGAGCTTTGTTTTTTCTCTGCATTTTTGCAGATAATATTACAGCACCAGATAATAACCACGTGGTGGATGCATCTCCAGTAGCTATAGGGTGCTGGCGGGGTAGGACAAACGTGTCCATCATGGTACCTGCAGTTGACTGCCAGGAACTCCTGGAAAGGATGACGGAGAAACTCGAGAAAGTTACACCGGTGCAGGAAAGCGAGCCGCCTTCGACTAAAGCAAGTGATGAAGCTGAAAGTATGGTGATGATACCTGATGCTTGACAGTTAGTTGCCTTGAGAGAATACTGTGTTGTAATACTAGTTTTTTTTTTTTTCTTTTCGGGGGGATCGATTTGATACTTTTATTATCTTATTTCATTTTTAGGTCAGGATTCTGCATAGACAAAGATTTTTCAGTTTTCATACATACACAATAGATAGACCGTATTATTATTTGATAATATTGCAGTTTGAATGAAAACATAACAAAAAGAAGAGACTACATCTTACACTTTCCTTTTTGATTATTAGAAAAAGGTTGAAAAAAAAGGTGAATGATGTAAAACTGCATGGATGATGTAAATCGAGAGTTATTCCTTGGTGGTTCAATTTGTAAATGATGTGTGTAGTTTTTTTTATGTTGAGAGAAATCGATGAAGGGTATCGGACATCAACACCTTATGTCAAAGGCAAATACTGTCAGTACAACACTCCTACTCTTTTACTATTAGGGCGTGCATGAGATATGACGGTAGGTTTGGGAAAGGGGAAGAAGAGGTCCACGGGAGATGTTATTTTGGGGATATTTTGTATGGTCTGTCTACTTGTCGAGACATCTGCACCACACATTTACATGTTGTGTTGTGTAAATTATGTGGTGTAGATATTTTCACGTGAGATGTCATGTAGAGACGCCCTTATTCCACCACCACTGCCATCACATTAATCATCATCGCCATCACCACCCACTACTACCGTGCCCCAACTATCACCCACCATCACACCCCCCAATACTCATCGCCGTACCATAATTGCCACCCACCCATTACACTCATTGCCACCCATCATTATCATCCATTGTTTCACTTATCTCTTTGAAGTCCATTTCATTTTATCACATGCCAAGACAGAAATGGAATCATGTTGAATACATAATTTTATTTCCTTTCATCCTATTATATTACATAGTTTGTAAAGACTGAAGGTACATTTTGTTGTTGTTGAGGGAAATCGATAAAGGGTATCGAACATCAACACCCTATTTCAAAGGCAATACAGTCACTACAACAATCCTACTCTTTTACTATTAGGGCGCACATGAGATGATATTAGTAGGTTTGGGAACGGGGAAGAAGAGGCCTATGGGACGTGTTATTTTGGGGATATTTTGTATGGTCTGTCTACTTGTCGAGACATCTGCACCACACATTTACATGTTGCGTTGTAAATTGTGCGGTGTAGATATTTTCACGTGTGATGTCATGTAGAGACGTCCTTATTCCACCACCACTCGCCATCACATTAATCATCATCACTGGTACCACCCACTCCTACCGTGCCCCAACTATCACCCACCATCCCACACCCCGCCAATACTCATCGCCGTACCATAATCCACCACCCACCCATTACACTCATTGCCACCCATCCATCATTATCATCCATTGTTTCACTTATCTCTTTCGAAGTCCATTTCATTTTATCACATGCCGAAAGACAAAAATGGAATCATGTTGAATACATAATTTTATTTCCTTTCATCCTATTATATTACATAGTTTGTAAAGACTGAAGGTACATTTTGTTGTTGTTGAGGGAAATCGATAAAGGGTATCGAACATCAACACCCTATTTCAAAGGCAATACCGTCACTACAACAATCCTACTCTTTTACTATTAGGGCGCGCATGAGAGGACAGTAGGTTTGGGAAAGGGGAAGAAGAGGTCCATGGGACATGTTATTTTGGGGATATTTTGTATGGTCTGTCTACTTGTCGAGACATCTGCGCCACACATTTACATGTTGCGTTGTGTAGATATTTTCACGTGAGATGTCTCCATATATGGAGATATCTCCATATATGGAGACGCCCTTTATTCCACCACCACTCGCCATCATCACACACTACTACCGTGCCCCAAGTATCACCCACCCCACCAATACTCATCGCCGTACGTTGCACTCATTGCCACCCATCATTATCATCCATTGTTTCACTTATCTCTATTGAAGTCCATTTCATTTTATCACATGCCCAAGACAGAAATGGAATCATGTTTAATATACATAATTTCATTTCCTTTCGTCATATTACATTATTACATCAATTCAAACACACACAGTGTAAAAGACGTTTACAGACAACAAAAGGAGTGAAAGCACGTAAAGGGACCCAATATACGTACAATACATATGTGTGACAATGTCTTCAAAACAAAACAATTTACTACAGTACAATTTTTTTTTTTTTTTTTTAAATATTCAAAACGCCAAGCGATAAGATGTTTTTTAGGATCTTTTATACTACATTTTAATGTTGGGACACTGCTATTTCTAACGCTTCTTTCAACACTAGCTCACAACCAAATTTAACTGAGTCGTTCTAATCATTAGTTAATTAGGTTAGAATGGACCCTTAAGCATATTTAATTGGTTACCACTTTCCTAACTAAGATGTGCGTGGACATGACCTGGTGGTATTGGCTTATACGTGAACACTTGATTGCGACACGCGCATCGATTAGCTATTACGAAACGTACGACGATACGGCCAATTCCAAAATTTAAGAACATGACACGCTGCCGACATGTTATATATATATGTAATGTAAATAAAATTCAATTTATCAAAAAAAATATTCGTAAACATCTGAAAAAACTAGACAAAAATAATATATATGTATTCTGAAACTACATGAATATCAGAATAGATATTCGACCTTTATCTGGTCAAGAGAAATTGTGATTGACCTTCAAAGCATTACAAAGTGTAAAAATGATTGTTTATCAATAAAAAACATATAAACTTGATACGACGTATTATTTATTTAATTATTATAGAAATGAAAATAGTGTATTTTAACGTTTCCATTGAAAAAAACTTAAATAAAGAAAAATAAATCAAAAAATTGGGTCGGGGAGTGTCGACGGTGTGTCGGGGAGTGTCGACGGTGTGTCGGATATTTAAATTTTAAATAATATTAATTTAATTAGCCGACACGTGGTATTGCGGTGGTGTCGGGCGTGTGTCAATGTCTTTGTGTGATGACAGCGGTATGGAAGAGCAAGATCAAGAAATGTCGGTGCATCATAGATATGTACCCTCTCATTTTGCAAGTGAAATTAATTTGGAGTCTTTACCGGTACACAATTACTGACCGATTGTGGTATCATACACATTCGATATTTGAAAAGTTGATTGTATGGTCTATAGCCAACTTTCAAAAGGTGGATTATTGGAACCATTGACCTTAATTTTCAAAGTCGATGGAAAATGATATTTCCACTATACATAGTGTGCAATGAACATACACTACACACATTAAAATGTACTATTTCAAATGTGTGGATAAGATGTGTGTAGTCAAAGACGGAGCCAAATAGAGGGCTTAGGGTGGCTAAGCCCACCCGGATGTTATTTTTAGTACACTAAAAAACATGTATAATTCAATCCACCACAATCAATTATCCTAGTACAGCCCACCCGACCATATACAGAAAGTCCACTAGCCCACCTCAATATAAATTTCTGGCTCCGTCATTGTGTATAGTGTATGTCCACTACACACTATGTGTAGTGGATGTATCACTACCCCAAAGTCGATTATACGGTCAAGAAATTTGCTTTTAAAAGGTCATGTGTGTAGTGTCTGACGATGTCAAATTCGCCAATGGGTGAATCTTGGTAGGAATCAGACTTGAAACCAGTCTTTCAAAGTAGTTAATAGTCATTTTATTAATGTTTTAATTAAGTGGATAGTCATGCGGACTTTAGGGAGTATGTTTTAGCTAAATGGGCTTTTAAGCATATAATTACTTTTTAGTTCCTTAGATTTCAAGCATGCCATGTAATCGAGAATCCCCTTTTGAGAATGCAATCATCTAAGGGCTTAGATTAACTCTTGTTTAATCTTTTACTTTGTAGATCTTCTACATCACTATGCTCGAACGTCAATGAATCTAATGGAAGTTTCTGGCGATTTGCTAAGTAAACAAACATGAGAAAAAAGGCTTGGAGTTCTACTCAAGAAAGCCTTTTCGACCGTCAAGTCAATAAACAATGAACGATAAAGAGCACAAACCAAGAGAAAGTTAGCCTTGACATGCTAAACATATATAAAATGCTAGATAGTGACATATTAAAATACACACACATATATATATATATATATGGAGTAAGTATGTTGATAACAAATCATGACAACAAATTAAATAATATGAAAATGTGCTCCTTCAACAAATGGAGGACAAAAAAAATATGACAAGATCTTTTGCAGTATTATCTTTTCTTTCTTTGATGTTGATTATTTAGTCTTTCATTTACCAAATCAAATGTATTTTATTTTGTGATAACAACAATGAAAAAACTGACGTTGACAACAAAGTTTCAAGAAACATTTACAACAACTCCAGTATTATCCATCACAAAAATTACAACAGTACATAACACAAAAACTCCATATTACAAGAAACAACAATTGACAACATGTGTAACTTTTTTTTTTTATGTACTCAAAACTATATTACAAACATAACAACACCCTATATATGAGGAAATCGATGCACTGATAATTCTGTTGTGGAGTCTTTCGTTCTGCAGAGACCTCATATTGATACGTAAAACCGTTGTTTTGTTTAGGGGTCTTTGCAGAACGGAGACCCCACTATCATAACAGAGACCTTACATCAGAATTTTCTGCAAAAGCATCCAAAACCTTAGGTTTGAAACAAAGATGTATAAGACAGCAGCTTTATTTTGGCACTTATCTGTACACATATACATGCTTGAACCTTTAAGGAGATTGGCTCCAGTCCCAGACATCATCCATAAGCTCACCATCGTCGTAAAACCACATCTGCACATCCTCAATTTGTTGCTCCTCTTCCCAATAAGCATCATACATTTCGTCGTCATACTCATCTTCATCACCGACCACGAAGTCCCATGCTAAGTAGCCGGAGTAGCTGGATAAAACCGAGCAACTATCCCAACCATTCAAGTAATAGGAATCCACAACATGAGGGCCTAGGACTTGCAACTTTGGATATTTCTTCAGCAGTTTGTCATCCAAGTCTACATGCCAGCATCCCCGTACGTCTAATAGTTCAAGATGGGTGCAGCTTTTAAGTATTTCAACAACACTTTTTGTATCTATTACAAGATAAGCAACCTCAAGGTGCTTGAGTTTGGGCATTGTGTGGGCAATAGCAAGGGCTTCATCATCTTGAGGGTCTTTGTCGATCACCTCAATCGGGTGCATGACTCGCCTTAGCTCACTCAGAAACTTACAATGCTTCCCAAAAGCTTCAAGTGCTTGAGCTCCTATGTTCATGCAGTAACTCACGTCTAAAAATGTCACATTGGAGAGCATTTCAGCAACCTCTACCACGATTGAGTTGCTTATTCCACTTCTAGGCACGCATAAAGTTTGCAATGATTTACCACTGCAATGGCAACAAAGACATTATTTTGAGGAAACCTCGTTACCATTGTGATATTGTTGCTAAATACAGCTATCACTTAGTAATAATTCTCATCAGCAATTTTACAAAAATCAGTGCAGATTGTACACATAAACTACGACACAAGGCCTCTTATCTAACAACAAATGAATCTTTACCCTAGATTTTTCATTCCCACCTTCACTAAAAGAGCTCACAAACTGAAAGAAATCCAGGACACCTTAAAGATTTAAAGAAATTAAAGTTCAAAACATCACGTAAGAGGAGAGCACTATAGAGATGACTCAGACACTCAGTTGCCTACATCTAGTAACATCTTCAATGAACACAATAAAGCTTCAACTGAAGGTCAGAACGTGTGAAAACAAGGAAAGCTAACATGTCCTTCAAGGTGGTTTGATGACCTTAAAAAATGGGAGTTGTCTAAATGCTAAGAACAGAAATTAGATACTCACTGATTGGCAATGAAAGAAAAGGTCTGATCATTTGAGATGCCAGAAACACGGAGTTTTCTCGAAGAACCACAACTTCTATTGAGAAGCAACTGAACCATTCGATCTTTCTCTTCAGTCTCATGAAGCTGGCACCATTCCTCAATGTCTATCTCTTGCCAGCAGTAAGGCCCCATCACTGCCCTTCCCCATGACTTGCAGACTCTAGGAACCACTGTAAGTGTCTCCTCAAGGGAGAGATTTCCAAATATTTGCCCAAGTACATCAGGTATTAATTCATCCCATCTACGAACATCGCATTCATAGTCCATACTATTTGCCTCCAATCTACCCAAAAAAAAAAAAAGTTAAACAATTCCTATATAAGCTGGATCTAAGGGTTTCACTATGATATGTACATGATTGGGTAAAAACTACAAAAACTTGATTGTTACGGCACAATAAATCTACAATATTCAGGGAAGCAGCTACGAAGATGATCAATTTCTTCGCAGCTTAACGCAAAAGCATATGAGCTTGCATAGTTCAATTCATAGGTAAACAATCAAATCACCAAAAGAAGACAAATGAAAACAGAGGATATACATAAAACAAAGAATGAGCTCGAGAAGAAATCGATATGTTCCCCAAAAATCCGCAAATATGTAGCTGCCAAAATATCAAAAAATCAATCCTGCATTCATTAACCTAATAAAGGAACAAACCATTTGATAAATGCATACGTCAATACATGTACGAGCCAGAGACACCGACTTCAAGAAAAACATCAAACCAAACAAAGCTCCCCAAACGCAAATAAGGAATGCAAATTTTCTTCATTAAAGTTGCGGAATCGGCGCCTTTATAAAGGCGTGCACTAGAGAATTAATGACGTAATGGTACAAAGCAGAATGCAAAATTGGGAAAAAACGGAAAGGAAGAATAAGACAAAAAGAGGATTACCGGTTGCAGATCTAGGAACAGAGCACCTTCATCTGGAATCTGAAAGAATTGCAGTTGTCTCGCTATTCTGCATGATAAAGGTGAGGAAGATGAAGCTTGGAATGAGAATCTGAGATATAGATTCAAGATTCAAGAATAAAAAGATGGAAATGCAAGAATAGAGGTGGGGATTAAAAGTCGACCATCATTTTATACTTGTTAGATAATACTCGATGAAATGAAATGAGCTAATATTGCCAGTCCCAAAATATAAATCTATTTGAAGTTTTTCAAACAGATTAAAAACTTAATTAAATTGGTTAAGTTTTATTAATTTTGATGAAAAAAGTCTAAAATAACCTTTGAATGCTATCAATGTAAAATAGTGAAATGTGAGTGGGTAAATAATATATGAAGGGCAAAAGAAGAAAAATGTAATAAATGCTTCATTGATTATTTAAATGGACTTATATTACAGGACAAAACCGAAAAGCTATATGGATTTACATTTTGGGACATAGGTAGTAGCATTTTCTTCATATTTATTCATTTAGTTTCATATTATTCTTATTATTAATATTATATATATATATATATATATATATATATATATATATATATATATATATATATATAAACGAAACGAAATATACGGATGCACACTTTTGTCTCTATCGGGACTCGAAATCGAATACGATAGGTTAAGGGGTCGCGGTTATTACCACTGGATCAATGCCTCATTGGTCATATTATTCTATTCACAATTTACATAAAACGAATAATTTTGCAATAATATATTCTCGATACTTTTATACAATAATAGTACATAGATGTGAGAGATTTTATCATAATCTTATATCAAGTGACATGTATTGTAGTTTTTACTTTTCATCCCTACACATAATACACTTTTTGTAATGATCCAAACCTACCTAGTTGGTAGATAATCCGTGACAATTATACATTTCAGTATTATATCACACCAAATTTTTCGTGGAAGATTTGAATTGATTTTAAACAGAAAGATAGAATAAAACAACTCCAAATCAATAATATGAAGAATGATGTTGTCATCAACAAACAAGGTCATGGTCTATCCGGTGGTATCGGGCTGGCAAGGCGACGTGTGTCAACAATGACAACTTCCATTTTTATGGTTCATTCTACGATCCCGACATGACAATTACCATAATAGCAGCCACAATTTCATACAATAATCAAAACACAACCCACTAAAATCCATACTCTACCCAAATACTACAAAAGATGGTTTCAACAAGAAAAGAACAAGATACAAAACGAGTCAATTGATTTAGGGCACTGACCTTACAATGAAAAAAAAAAAAACATAAATCTAACTAGTGTAACATAAAATCACAGACATGATCCTCGTATACATCATCACCGACATCACATCCCTCGGGAATGTTAAATAAGGAATTAGCTCACAACTTAGTAAAAAAACATAATCAAACAAGGCATGACTAGAAACTCATAATGAAGGCACATTTCACCATATATTCTTTCTTGGTCTTCAATAGATTATATCCTGGTCTCAAGCCTATCTTGGTAAACACTTCATCCCCAATGTAACTGATCAAACGAATCATCAATGCGAGGCAAAATATATTTTTTCATTATTGTCAACTTGTTTAACTCTCTGTATTCAATGCATAACCTCAATCTGCCATCTTTATTACAAAGAATACTGGTGTTCCTCAAGGTGAAGCACTTGATTGAATGATCTTCATATCTAACATCTCATGCAACCGTTCCTTGAGCTATTTGAGTTTTGTTGGGGTCATTCTATAAGATTGTTTTGAAACTTGTTGATCCCCTAGAACCAAGTTGATCTCAAACTCAACCTTTCTATATGAAGGAAGGCTAAGTAGATTTCAGATAAAACCTCTAGAAACTCACAAACCACTAGAACATTTCATAAATATGGTTGGATCTTCTTAACATCCATTGTGAAAACTAGAAACCAATGAATCCATTGCGAATAGCTCGCATGGAAGAGAATTCAGATTAAATAAGAACATAAGTCTGTGGAAAACTTACTTTGCTAATAAAAATTCCTCTAAAATAACATCATCAAGTTGAAAGACTCTCTGAGAGGAGTAGAAACATATATGTACTAAAGCTTACTAGATGGACGACTGAGCTTCTTGGAAGGGATCCATAACACTTTCATTGTGCCACTCTGTTAAGACATGTACGTGTGTTTCCTTCTACTAGAATGTTCCCCTGCCTCACGTGGGTCGATACCTTCCATGGAGTAATAAACCATGTCCTAATTAACTGTGAAAATCTTATCTTATTGTCTTCTACTGAGGTGGTGGGGAAGGTGATGAAACTAGTACTATGTACCAGTTGGGTATACAACAAAGCTTGGATCCGAGCTTGATGCTTTGAAGTGACCAGCATGGTGGTGGTAAGCACATCTTTCAATACCCATGAAATAGGCAACACTAGAGATGGTGAGGGAGGAGGTCCGCTCCATGAGCTGGGAGTGAAACTTAAACCATTGGAAGAGATGAAGAAAGAACCAGTGGCTAACCCTAAGGCTGATTGCCATTGCTTGGTTCATCACCAAAGGAATAAGATCAAGTGTTTACCATTTCTATTGGCCCACACTTAGGAGATAAAAGAAGAATCTAGCCTAAGCAATATCAATACTTAACTCTAAAATCAAAACCTAACACGAATAAATGTCTTGTCACTCTATTACCAATTGTAACAATGCGTACCATAGGCGAGGGTAAAATGGTAACAAACTGCTCGACAAGTGCACAACTCGTGATCAATTGCACGCGTAAGCCTTACATAATAGTCACATCATACATTAAAGAGTGGAAGACGGAAAGAAAGTAACATATGAGATGCGCATAAATCGAAACAAACATTAAATATTAGAATTGTTTAGACTCAGAACTGAAAGATGAAACATAAAACAAGAAACAAAAGCCAACCCTACCGCACATCCGGTAGGTCTAATTTTCAAAATTTAGTTTCTCTGTTACAGAATGTAATTTACAACTCCAGAACAACAGAGGAACAATCCCAAAATTGCTATAAATTCCCAAAAACTACATCCTTCCAATTCCACTAAAACAAAAGAAATACAACTAATTTAACTATCTATTGTCTTAAAGGAAAGAAACTGAAACAACATAAAAGTCAACTATTGGGTGCACAACCCGAAAATAGACATAGAAAAGTATAAATTAAAAAGTAAACAACCTAAAACATGATATCTCCAACAAGCTCTTCCTCTATCTCATGTCTTTCAACATATTCTTCATCTGAAACATTAAGTAAGGTATGAACACGACGACCTAGTAAAGATGACATAATTAAAAGGAAACAATGCATCATATGAATACTACACTGATAGTTCTTTTTAAATGCAATTATAATTTAAAATAACAAGTTATTCCTTATACTACAAATGCATCATATGAATAATTGGGAATAGGGAGGCGGGAGGTGGGAAGTGGGAATTGAGAATAGGGAAGTGGGAGTCACATGACATAATACGGTGCATCCTACAATAATAATAAGACAAATTTAGAAATCATCTGATCTTACTTACCGCATCATATTTACAATATCATTACTTACTTTCCATTAATAATCTTATCATACCTTCATTTTCATTCATGATTACCATATTACCATTACCATACGTATATTATCATACATAATTACCGTATTTTCATAACCATACCTAACATTGTCATAAGTGGAGCGACATACATGAAACAATGGTATCAGATGATTTTTTCATTCTCACAAAGGGTGAGCTTGTCATGACTCATGACCCTTTAATAATTTTACCATGCTTGCCGTGACTTTTCAAGTATTTTCGCATGCTAGCCATGGCCCTTTAATAATCATACCATACATGACATGACTCTTTAATAAATATAATAAATTGAAAATCTAAGTGACATATTATTATCATATTTAGTTAGACCCTCAAATGGGTACTTATAAATGGCCCAACATCCATGCGTGGGACACATTTACGGATGTTGAGAATTTTTTACAACTCATAGTTAAAATAATTTGAATTCCTATACATTGTCAATGCATGTGGTCCTATTATGCATCTCAGATTACTAAATGACATAAAATTATGTAAAATAAATAATAACTCGAATTCTGTAAAATACATGTTGACTTGACCCTACATGATTATGTATTGTGTGTAAATTGAAAATCTGAAGCAGCAGTAGACTTCAAATCTGCCGCATCTATCGTATATATAACGTAGCTGCCGTAGTATCGATACCCCAAACTGCGGTAAATTTTCCATGTAAAGATCCAACTTCAAGATTCACCAGTAATTATAACTAAATTTTGCACATTTACAATCAAAAAAATTAAATTTCATTAATTACAATCAAACTATGGTCCAACAATTATTTAATCATTACCTCTATTTGGTGCAAACTGCGATATAGATTCAAAAATAATCACGGAAAACGAAGATCTGTCTATTAGATACATACATGGATGTACAATTAGATCAAGCTAAGAGATACTGCTTTTGATGGAAAACATATAAAAATTAAAAAGATAGATCATCATACCAAGAAAATGTGATGATAAATTTCAACTCATGCATCACAGTTCGTGTAAATTTCAATTTTACAGAGACTATATTATGTATTCCACCACTTCAAACTTGAATTATATATATATATATATTCAATTCTAGAAAAGTGAAATTTCAAAATGATGCCCCAACGATCAACGACAAGATGTCAATAACGGTGTCCTATTTTTAATTGGTAAACTTAAAAAATATGTCTAAAAACTTGTGTATTAAAAAAATATGTTCAAAAGTAAACATTGAAAATTATGCTTGCGTCCGAAGCGACGCGCGCGACGATATGATGCAGATTTGTGTATTGAATGAGCGGCGACAGCGTGCGACGCGAAGGAGAACGTCATCGTCGAGATATATTTTGTTAAATTTTTTACATTTCGGATATAGTTTCTCAAGTTTCCCTTTTTAATTTAAAGTAATTCATATATACCACACACACAATGAAATTGGTGTACAAAATATAAAACACCCGTATATTAGAAAAAGAGAATTCTCATGATCGAATTGTTGTTTTCAAGTCTGCCCTTCTTCTGTGTACTAAAAAAGAAATAAAAACACTCTGTCTTCTTCTTCTTCTTCCTCAGTCAATAACCCCCCCTACCTCCCTCTTTCTTCTCTCCGTTCGTACTCTTCCACATTCCACCATTTTTATACCTTACTCTGCTTCAATTATACCTACCTATCCTCTCTTCTCCTTTCCCTCTATTAATTACTATTCATTTACAATCATAAAAATAAAATGCAACCATGCCTTTTAACTTCAACTACCCCATTAAAGTTCCCTCATTTTATTTTACTTTTTACATTCCTCCATCTTCTCTTCCCTATTACAGTTACAGCCTCTTCTTCTTCTTTGAAACAAAACCAACATTCAACCCTTCAGGTGAGTAGTTTAGTATATGTTTTGTGGTGGGATGGGGTGGTCCCCTGTTTTTTCTGCATTTTCTTGGTGATTTCTTGATATGGGTTTTGATAAAGTTTGGATTTTTCTTTTGTTGTTGTTGTTGTTGAAGGGATTGAGGGTTGAACAGAAAATAAGGTTGGGTTCAACACCACCAAGTTGTTTTAACAAGTGCAATAATTGTCATCCATGCATGGCGGTTCAAGTTGCAACAATGCCAAATAATAGCGGTCCGGTTAAACCCGGTTTGGTTGAACCGAAAAAGCCAATGGATTTCTTTGATTCTTCATCATCTTCATCAGTGTTGTTGAACAGGTACTCCAATTACAAACCTCTTGGTTGGAAATGCAGATGTGGTGGCCAATTGTACAACCCTTGATATGATGATGATCATATCTCACATTCAATTCCAATTTTTTAAATAAAATTCTCGGATTCGATTCGATGCGATATTATGTATGATTCATTGATTGATATGATTAATCGAAGAGAAGACGAGAAGATGATGATCGATGTGAGGAAGCATATGATGAGAAATGAAATGATCTAGCTATGGGGATTGATAGAAGATGAAAGAGTGATCCAATTATATCTTAATTAGCTTTGTTGCATAAAGTTTTTGAGTAGATTAATTAGTGTTTATTTCATGATAAATTGTCAAAAATAAATAATATAATACATTTGTATACCGTTGATTCTGATGTACGACGTATTAGTTTATATGTGTTTGATTAATAATTTAAAAGTGTATTATATCACATTGTTATGCCAATTTAATTTTGTCATGAAACTAGTATTATGTTTTTGAGTATTGTCTTTATAGGGAATATAGTGTTTAATTTAATAAGATTCTTGATATGAGATTAAGGGTTTTCTTAAGGAAATTCTTAGGTGCTAATTCCAGTTGTTTAATTAGTTATTCAGATCAATTAAAATCACATAATTTTAATTCGAAATAAAACATCATAGTTCAGAAGGTTTCCCACATAAACCATTTCAACTTTATAAATAAAGTCTATAACTTTACAAATAAAGTTAGCACGTAAAAGTTACAAGGTTTTTGGGGTTATTCTTGATGGTAACTCCACATTAAAAGGTTCCTTCTAAATGGTTCAGAATCTTCAGATTCAATAAAATATCTAACTCCATTATCGTGTATTTTTCGATTTTTCTAGAGGGAAGTTTTTTACAAGGAAGTTTTGGCCTAATATCTCTGTATGCATCAAAGTGACGAGAATGATGATCTAAACCATACAGTTTGAATCAAGTTTAAAAACAGATGGTCTTCTGCGTATTTTCACGTGTGTGTGAGACACCAATCGCAAAAAACCTCCTTTTTTTTTTTTTTTTTTTTTTTTAATGTTGTCATTCTATCTGGAGTGGAGTGACTTGATACCCAAATCGATCTGGATCACAAAATTTAAATTCTACTCCCTAAAATAATAAATGAGGCGATTCTTTAAAAAATTTCCTCCATAATATTGAGTTAATGCATTTTCCAAAGGTAAAGATTTATTCTTAATTTTTCTACTTTACCCTTATTTAATACTAGGGTAGAAATTAAAAAGAGTAGTGCATTAATTGTATTATAGAGATTTTTTAGTCATTGCATCTGAAAATTCATAGCATTAAATCGCTTTTTTAATATGCGTGTTTTTAAGAACTGACTTAAATATTTTGAAACGGATAAAATATTTAAAAACAGTGTGCAGATCATGTCACATACACCTCCTCCACGTATTGAGGATGCAGTTTTATGTAGGTAAAAGTTACTATTTCATTAGACTGAAGATAATAAATGAGGAGTTAGCTAGATGTATTTATCACATGTAGAGCTATTGTACCGATTTCTCACACTTTTATCAGATTATCTGACTGATTTTAATGCCACTTTTAAAGAGAAAAAAAGGATTGGTCCCCCTACGCGATCCTACCCTCCCACTTCCCCATTTCCCATCCCTAATTTTACTTTTCGTTTTATTCAAATACTAATATATTATTATTTTTTCTGACGAAATTCGTTTCTTTTTCTGTGTGGTTAATTAATTTTTCTTGGGATTATCATGATGTCTTTATGCCATTTGTGAATCTTTTGTTGACTGTAGACTTTGCTGAATCTGATATTTTAAAGAAACTTTTTTTGGAAGTTTGAAAAATAAAAATATGAGGTGGAAAGATATTAGTAGTAACAGAGATGTGACACATCGATTTCACTGAATTCGGTTTTTGGTGAAGGGTGACATTAGTCTTTGGTATGAACAGTGATAGTGAACAGTTGCTTGACAGCTACTGCTTTTATTAGTATTAGTTTTGAAATAACTGAACCAACTGCCAAAAAAAAATATTCATTTTAAAATAGTTGATACAATTATATTTTCAATGTAATATTTATTGTGTTTTTACTATTTTTTAATTTTTTTATTAAGGGATGAGAGAATAAAACAAACATTGTATTAATTATAGATTAGGGTTTTTTTTAATCATTTTGATATTCAAATTAAAATACTAACTCACATCCTTAATATACGTATTTTTGGCAACTGCCTCAATTATTTCAAAACGAATGAGTATATGTTTTGGCCAAAGAATTTAAAATAAAAATCTTTTGATTTTTCTCAAGTTTCGAATGCCTTTGACAACAATTAACAACATCTAACTACACAATTTACATCATCATCCAAACATTTTGGGTGGACACACAACCGATGAACTATGTATCTACTTATTTCTCCAACATTTTTGGGTGGACACAAAACCGGTGAACTATGTATCTACTTATTTCTCCATAACAAACTATACAGATGAGATCAATCATTTTTGCCAACATGGTGTTTTGAAATTGAGAACATGGGTCGGAGTATGTTGATTTGATAAACAACATACCGAAAACTTTCCCACCAAAACTTTAGGGACATGTATATCTAGTGACTTAAGCTGTGTTCAAGACTTCTATACTCTCCCCCTCAGTTTGTTTGGAGATATTTAATGGTGGTAACAAACTAGTTTTCAACAAGTTGTTTAAACTAAATAAAGGCTTGGTTAGCTTCGGATTTCTATTTTAGAGGGAAGATCCATGTATACCTTGAGAGTTGAGATCCATAAAATGCACATGATATAAAATATCATTAGTAGACTAAATAGGGGAGGGTCCCCAAAAGATCAGACTGGACAAGTTCTAATACATGACTAGTTTTAGATTGAGAATCGGTATAAGGTAGAGAATGTTGTTTACCAAAACGACACGGCGCACAAAAAGTAACTTTCTCATTAAAGAACACATTAAAAGACTTAAGAACACGATTCAGAACTCTTTCAGATGGATGGCCCAATCTCTGGAACCATACTCCTACATCAGACCTGCTACACAAAGTACTAACAAATGACTTCTTATTTAAACCAACAAAGACTTGTTCTTGGGAGAAAATTGGACCGAGTTGAGATTTGGAGTGAACAGGGCTCTTAACAGGAACCTGCAACTGATACAAAGCATCTTTAAGCACCCATTCCTGCAGAACTTTCCATGTGTGATTTTCCTTCGGAAAACAACAATCGGATTAAATTTCCATAAAAAGAGTTATGTGAAGTTAGTTTTGATACACTAAGCAAGTTTTTACAGATTTTAGACGCATGTAGTATATCATTTAAGACTAACAAAGTATGATTAGAGGCAATAGCAAATGAAATAGTAATAGTTATGGTTAACGAAGCTCTGTTACTTACAGAGAGAGTGTCATAACCCTCATATCATGAGTTTAAGTGCATATTATTCAGATCCGTTGTGATGTGATTGGTTGCACCATTATCAGCATACTAATAAGGATCCATAACAGACTCTGGTGTAGCAACTTAAAAAATAGGTGCTCTGGGTGATTGGGTATGAGTTGATGAACCACCAGATGGGTTCTGAGTATTAACATAACAGAGTCATACATGTGATAACAATTGATTGCTATGTGTCCGACTTTGTTGTAGACCTGGAAGGTTTGCCTAGGCTGGCTTGTGTCAGTATGATCCACGTCCACCTCATCTACCTCTTGTCTTGTTGCCTCTAAAACCTCTTCCACATCCAGATTCTTGAGCAAGGGATCCAAATGGTGGCCTAAAAATCCAGTGCTTCATTGACCCGAATTGGTTTAGGCATGTGTGAGTTCTTGCCGAACATGCGGTCTGAAATTGGCCAAGAGTCTTTCATGTGTGACAAACTGTGATTGAACCTCTTGCCAGGGTATTGATCCAATGTGAGATATGATCTTGACAATCATTGGTTCATAGTCTTTGCTGAGTCTACTAAAGGCGGCAGCAAAGATCAACTCACCTTTGGTGATTGTATATCAAGCTGCAATCAAGCCATCAGAGTATGATTTCATCTTAGCTAGGTAATCAACCATGAATTTAATACCCTTCTTAGTCTCTGTTAGAACAATATTGTACTCGAACATGCACGCCTTGTAACGTCCCGAATTTTATGAAATAAAACGAGAAGGGTATAGTTGTCAAATAATAATAATAATAATAATAATAATAGTTTCTTTCTCGTAGTAATGTCGAGTCAAACAATAAAAGTACAACATTAGTTCGCCTTCCATCTTTGTCGACTCTCTCCTTGTATATGCGTATTTGTATATATATATATTAATTTTATATATAGACACCATCTGCAATTTTCCATCATTAAGTTAAATATAATATAATTATATCATTGAATATTTAATTTTCATTGCATGTAATATTATTTTATATTTTGAAAATAACTGAAAATCATTTAGGAATTATGTTTCTCAACTATTTATAAGAGATAATTAAGTTGAACTGCAGTTACATATTTAATGATGTACTTAATAATTTAAACTGATGTTTAGCTTAACTCCAAATAGGTTAGTGGACTTCAATTGTCCTTATCCGTTACAAACTGAATAGTATACATACCCAGGATATATATATATATATATATATATATATATATATATATATATATATATAATTCCGGTATCCACTTTTCTATTCATTTAGAAAATCTTGTCATCACCATCAATCTAAGCTATATGAAAAAAAAATTGATCACCCTCTCTGTTTGATAGTTTACCATATCTATATGCCGATTCTGTCGTCATTTCCATTTAGCCATAAAAATACACCCCACTCGATGCATTTGCACATCAAACCCATGGTCGAGATAAGCCGCCAAGAATCCACCATTACCTAAACTTCTGCATGCATCTTAATATTCTTCACCTTCTCAAAAGAATTCCACCGATTGATGCGGTGATTGCAGTTGACCTATATGGTCCAAAAAGAAACGTTTGAGCAATAGGATAATGCCCTCCATTTATGCCCTTCAATTTCCGTACGCATAACTTTTGTTGTAGCTAACTAGTCGGCTAGAATGAGGAGCAGATTTTCGGCGACAGGAATTGGGAAGTGTGGTTCATAATTTTGGAATGATGGGAACAATATTGATGGAAAATGAAGTTTTGGGATAGATCAAAATCAAACTTTATTTGGACAAGGGTGTAAGTCAATATCTTTGGTGGGATCTATGTATATGAGGTTGAATGAAATGGTAGTGATTGAAGTTCTTTCAGCATTTTGGGAGATTTTCGAAGGTACACGATGGTGAATGATTTAGTTTTGTGCCAACCGTATGGATTCTGAAGTATGGTCATGTATCTCACAATATAATTGGTTAGCTCAAATCTGAGGTGAGTCTTTTATTTTGATATAAAGCCAATGTGTGACTTTTAAGTATTTTCAAGTATTTTGCTTATATCAACTATTGTTTTAAACTCGGAAATTGTGTTCGAATGATTTCTTAAAAAAAAAAAACAATAATACATTGATTGTTTTGAGCTAGTGCACATCTTTTAAACAATAAAATGATACTTGGAATACTTGCTCGCTCGCTCGCTCGCTCGTGGCACGAAAGTGTCAAAGCTCTGGTGGCTAGGGGGATTAGAGTTACTGCTCTAGGAGAACGGCTAGTCACCGGTCTCGGGGCCTCTTGACTCGAAGTCTTTCCGACAGTAGCTAGAGTGCTCACTCGTAAGAGTGGGGACGGTACCTTTTCCCGAAGATTCATGCTCTGGCCCGGAAAGCAAGAAGTGACGGTTGGTGCGTGGGTCCTAGGGCATGGATAGGGTTATTTGGAACCGTGTAGGAGGTTTGCACGGCGAAGGTTGATTCCTTTTCCCTGACAATCGGCCGGAGTTGTCAGGCATGGCTAGTTCTCGTGAAGTGCGGTTGAAATCCCTTGGGTACATATGGTGTTTGGGCGGTACTTGACTCATCGGCTTCACAAAAAAGTGGTGCTTGTAAAATAAACTCGACGTATTTTTTCCTTAATCTTTCAGGCACTACATAACTTTTAAAATTGACTTATTATTTTTGCTCTTTCTTTTATTTTTATTTTCAAGAATTATTTACTAACTCGTTTTGCAAGATTAATAAAGGTTTCCGCTGCAAATTTTATAAAAGTTGTTTTTTTTATATTTATATATATATATATATATATATATATATATATATATATATATATAAATAATATAAGTATAACACTTGCACACGCTACTCATATCTAAAAATTTTTCTTGACGCCTCATTTTTCTTGTTTCTTTGTTTTTTTTCTTCCCCTTTTATAAATACATATATACAGGTTTTTGATCGAGACATAAAGAAGAGTATAGAGATGATGTTAAACGAGATCCGAGGAATAAAAGAAATTGATGTTATGGATTAGACCGCGCATAGTGAGTTAGTTAGTTATGAATCTTATAATTTTATTGGTTGTAATCTTGTAATGAAATTAGATAGTGATTTATGTAAATTTGATTTGTGGTAATATTATAATCAAGTTTGTAAATGAAGTGTTGGTGAATTATTTTGTGGATTTAGTGAATAATCTTGGGTTTTCTAGTATTGTTATTGAAGTCGCGGCGAGAGCTTCGCAACCCCTCCTAGAATGACCCCAGTGGACCTAGGGGTCGGGAGTAGGGTATTACACGCCTCATACAATATATATTGTTGATCAGATCCTCAATAACAGACCATGCTTCATGAGCAATTGTGCAGCCAATGACCTCTACTAAAGCATGTTCGATCATGGAGCTAATGAGTTACCCTAAAAGAGCTGGTCATGGGTTATCCATTCATCAAAAGCACGGTTTCCACAAGGTTCTCCACTGGAGCTAAACTGATACTGAGATGGTTGAGGTTTTGTTCCAAGAAGACAAGACTACAACTTGTGCCCACAAACCAACGGCAGGATTGTTGATTTCCAGAGTAGGAAGTTGGATCTGTAAGAAAAATTATGTCGGTCATTAATTGATCCCGTGTAATTTTCTTCCCCATAATAGTGGTCTTATAGGAAATTCGTTTCCCCGGAAATATCTTATTTATTATTTATTGGTTATTTAAAAGGAGTTTTAATCCGATTAAAACTCGGCTTTGATGGACGGCCGAGATTAAAGTTTAAAGCGCAGATCATTCGGATTTCTACTTCTCTCTCCACCTATAAAAGCAATGCTTTACTCCATCATAAAGATAAGAAAAGAAAAACCAACACATAACTGGTTGTAAGCGAGGAAAGAGATGTCGGAATCCTCTCATCAAGACGGCAACAACAACAGAGACGTGGTCGAGTAATTGATGGATGTAGGGAAGCGATCGCGGTGATTTCTTCCGTTACTTCGAATCTATTGTTTAAATTTGCATGCCAGATCGTGAAAGAACCCTACAATCATGTTATTCAATTAATTATTTAATTATTGTTGAATTCATATATAACTCATGAATGGAGGTTCCGAGCCGAAACCTCTCGCACTGTTCATCAATTGTGTTGGAACATCAAACATGCATGACGAATTTGTTTTGTTGTGTAAAATACAATCGATCAGAAACGGTAGTTGATGCTATAGTACAATTGAACGATATATTTCTGCAAAGGTGAAATTTTTTTTTTTATATTATATATATATATATATATATATATATATATTTTCTTCGTTGAATTTTGATGCCGCCTGCATCATCAGGGTTTCTGAATGTTATTAGTAGCATTATTATTTTCTTTTGGATGCCAAAAAAAAAAATAATAATAATTGCGGCATTGATGAAAGCTGATAGGCGGCGGCGGCAATGCATAGTGGCAAAATTAGGGTTGCATAATATTTACGTTTCAATTCTGTTTATTATTAATATTTATTCTTTTTTAACAAAAATAAATAAATAAATATAGGTTTAAGCAATTACGATATCTTCTGAATGTTGTTGCGGCAGCTGGCATTAATTAAGTACTGCATATTGGGCTAGTTATTTATGTGAAGTTTTAACTGCAGCTCTTCGTTATTTTTGAAGTAAAATAACATTCAGTTTTGTTAAATATAAACGCATTGAAAGATTATATGATGTAATTTCCTTGTAACATTTAGGGTTACCCTCATTGCATGTCACACATTGATTAATCAAATCAATGAATTATAGGAAAATTTGCTTACGATTATTGCATTATGTGGTCAATAGAAAATTTTTCTGGGCATTAAATGTAATAATTATATATATTACATGATTTATGGAAATCATCTCACCATCATTAAATGAGTTTATTATTAATTCTCCAATAAAAAGTCACGAGTATGCATTATTTATATGTGTATACATTAAGTGAAGACAATTTAATCAAACATTACGAGAAATAATTTATCATATTTTATGAATAATAAATAGTGATACATAAAGAATAACTGACAATTGATTTTGGTCCTTACTGTAATAGCATTTTATTGTTTTTGCTTTTACATGTGTGCTTTTATGCGTACACCTTTTGTGACATTTTGGATGAATGATTTGTGTGCCATGTCTTCGTATATGTTTGATGGTACACGGTGTATATTCATTTTGTGTAAATTAAATGAAGACTATTAAATCAAACCTTAAATGTCATATTAAGTCATGTGACTGATATTGTATTGCAATTGACAAATTAAGAAATATTGGTCTTTTAAATGAATGTTTATGACATTAGGTTGTTACTTTATGCATGGAAAGACCTTTGTCACAAATAAGGCGTTTAATCATATATAGTCTGTGATTACCTTTTGGCCCATAAAGGAGTTAAACGCATTTTGTTGTGACATATAAAGGATAAGTCTCATATGGACAAAGTGACAAAATAGTTTATAGTATTTTGTGAGTGGCCAAATTTGATTCATATAAAAGTTTTGACATGTCATAAAGTTTTTGCCTTAAAATTATTGAAATTATTGTAATGATTATAAATATGTCGTATAGATGTGTCAAGTTTATAGTATTGCCACAGCAGCTCGGATTCTTGACATATAAACACTGCTCACATTATGTTAAGTGATTAGATCGTGACATATTTGTTTTGTAAGTTTAGCAAGGCAATATACATGGAACCATCTTTAAGTATTACATTGCACATGTTTATGTCAACATAATGTTTAGTTGACCTCTGTATGATTGTCGATACTTGAATGTCAATGGTGTCAAATGTTGGGTATTGCCACAGCAGCCTAACATGATGATGCATGGATGTTTTATCACATTATGTGAGGTGATTGAAAATTTTATTGATATTCAGTTAAATTGACAAATGGTTCAAATTACGGGATATGTCAAATTAAGGATTACATTGGTATTTGACCCTAGTTAGTTGGTATAAGCAACTTTTATGTTGTATTAAGTTGTTATCTTTTAAGTGTAGCACTTTTATAAAATTTACCTTGATACCCCTTTTGCTAAAACTCATCATTATCATTACAACATAAAGGAATTATGGAGTGTATATTATGAAGGTCAAGGATATCCACAGATACCTTGTTCATCTTCTTTAAAATAATATCACTCAATTATGTGTGAGTATCACGACATTATGCGAAGAATTTATGGTGACTACCCACAGGAACACCTTATTTTCTTGTATATACTCTACTCTTACGTAAGTGTTGTTTAAATTAGCCTCATTAAATATTTTGTATCTCAATTTAGCCACAAGAAGTACCCAGCTTCTTAAAATAATACATAGACGTTTGTGGACCTTTGATGCTCCCACCTTTGGAAGAGGAAAGTATTTTATCACCTTTATTGATGATTATTCACGTTATTGTTATCTATACTTGTTGCATGACAAATCTCAATCTGTGGACACTTTACAAATGTTCATAACTGAAGTCGAGAGGCAACAAGATAGAAAGGTGAAAATCATAAGGTTGGATACATGTGGTGAATTTTATGGAAGGTATGACGAAACAGGACAACATCCTGGACCTTTTGCAAAAACTCTCCAAAAGATGGAATTAATGCTCAATACACAACGCCTGGATCTCCATGGCGGAATGGTGTAGCAGAAAGGCAGAATAATATATATATGGAAATGGTTAGATCTATGATGAGTCATGCTGATGCCTATATCATTGTGGATGGATGCTTTACGCACAGCTATTTACATTTCAAATAGGATTCCCAGTACGGCGGTTCCAATGACACCTTTTGAACTGTGGAAAGGGTGGAAACCTAATTTGAAGCATCTCCAAATATGGGGATGTCCAGCTGAGGCTAGAATTTACAATCCACAAGTAAAGAAATTGGATTTAGAACAGTTATTGGTTACTTAATCAGTTACCCAGAAAAGTCCAAATAAAATATAGGTCTTATTGTTCTAACCATATCAAGAGAATTGTTGAGACCGGTAATACTATATTCTATGAGAATGGCGAAATCAGTGGGAGTGATAAAATTAATGATGTCATCATAAAGGAAATAAGGTTACCTGTCCCATTTAACTCTATTCCTTAAAGTATTGGAAATCTTTCTGTTGTTAAACCGTTGAACAACGAAGAAAATCCACTAAATGATCAACAACCCCATGATGAGATTATCGCCAATGAGAATATAAAGGAAGCACCACAGGAACCAGCTTAAGGAGATCTGTCATTCCTGATGATTATATGCTTTATCAAGTAGAATATGAAGAAGGGACAAGTAAAGACCCGGTTTCATCTTCACAAGCCACTAAGAATGTTAATTCTAGTAAGTAGATTGATGCCATGAAAAAGATGAATTGAAATCTATGGATGAAAATCAAGTATGGGAAGTCGTTCAATTACCTTCAGGACACAAACCAGTTGGCTATAAATGGGTCTTCAAGACTAAGCACGACTGTAATGGTAATATTGAATGATATAAAGCCCGACTTGTTGACAAAGGTTTCAATCAGAAAGAAGACATTGATTATAAAGAGGTATTTCCCTTGTGTCCAGGATAGACTCTTTTAAAATTATCATGGAACTAGTAGCTCTTTATGATCTCGAGTTACAACAGATGGATGTGAAAACAGCCTTTCTGGATGTAGACTTGAAAGAAAAAGTCTATATGCGTCATCCTAAAGAATTCATAGTTGACGGTCGGGAAGACATGGTCTGCAAGCTTAAGAAATCAATATATGGACTGAAACAAGCTTCGAGGTAACGATACTTAAAGTTTCATGAAACCATTATTGTTTTCAGTTTTAATGAGAACACAATTGACCCTTGCAAATACCTCAAGATCAGTGGGAGTAAGTACATAATTTTTATTATGTATGTTGATGATATATTATTGGCCAGCACCGATCTTGGTTTATTACATGAAACCATGGCCTATCTCTTCAAGAACTTTGAAATGAAAGACTTAAGCGGGGCTTCCTATGTGTTAAGGATAGAAATATTCCGTGACAGGGCATTTAATATTTAGGATTGTCTCAAAAGCCTATACTGATAAAGTTTTGGAAAGATTTGGCATGATGACATGTTCTTCCATTATTGTTCTAATATTATTCCACAGAATGAGTTGGAACGTAAAGAAATGGAAAAACATCCTTATGCTTCTCTTGTAGAGAATTTACAGTATGCACAGGTTTGTACAAGACCTGACATTAGTCATGTTGCTGGCATGATAGGTACATTTCAAAGCAATCCAAGAATGTCTCATTGGAAAGCTGCTAAGAAAGTACTGAGATACTTAAAGGAACATGAATTACATGCTCACATATTGAAAATCAGGACACCCACAAGTGACTGGTTATTCAGACTCGGATTTTGGAGGATAAACTGACACCAGACTTTGTACTCTTGGCTACGTGTATCTTCTAAACGGAGGTGCCGTATCACGGAAAAGCCAGAAGTCATAGTTGACTTACTCATCCACCATGAATGTAGAGTGCGTGGCATGTTATGAGGCTGCAGTCTAGGGGACATGGATCCTCTATGCATGACATGATATCTAAGGGATCAAAACACATGGACCTTAAATATCGATTACTGAAGCAATATGTTAGAAGAAATTTGTTTGTCATTGAACACATATTGACAAATCTTATGGTTGCAGACATATTTACGAAAGGACTACCACCAAGACATAACAGAGAGACACTGAAGGCATAGCTCTTGAGGATAGCTCCGATTATCGTGTTCTGCCAATTATTTTGTACTTACGTTTGACATTTGTTGAGCTCTTAATGTCACTCTTCTACATCATTATTCTTTTCTGTTTTCCATTGTGTACACCTTACGAATGGATATATTAAAACAGAAATTGTCTCTTGCAAAGACATAATGGGACCGTTTATGTAATCTCCGCTTATGGTCTAGTTAAGACGGTTGTCAATGTTGTGGAACATAGAATGGAGCATGTTGCAGAATGATGTGTAACCGCTATGACTCGCATTGACAGCTAGATTAATGATGACACTTACGCTAACCGACTAAAGGAAATGTTTAGCATATAACGCGCGCCTTATGATCCTTAAGGAAAACATTAATGAATATTCCTATCGACCAAGTGGGAGAATGTAAGAAAAATTATGTCGGTCATTAATTGATCCCGTGTAATTTTCTTCCCCATAATAGTGGTCTTATAGGAAATTCGTTTCCCTCGGAAATATGCTATTTATTATTTATTGGTTATTTAAAAGGAGTTTTAATCCGATTAAAACTCGGCTTTGATGGACGGCCGAGATTAAAGCTAAAACCTAGATCATTCGGATTTCGGCCCTCTCTCCACCTATAAAAGCAATGCTTTACTCCATCATAAAGCATAAAAAGAAACCAACACATAACGGTTGTAGGCAAGGAGAGAGATGTCGGAATCCTCTCATCAAGACGGCAACAACAGAGACGTAGTCGAGTAACAATGGATGTAGGGAAACGATCCTGGTGATTTCTTCCGTTGTTCAGGTACTCTGAATCTATTGTTTAATTTACTGGATCTGTCAAGCTTGAAAGTGCAAGACCGAGCCAAATGTCCACTAAACGAAGTTGTGATGTTGGTGGGAGTCATGAAGTTTGGCAGATGAAGATGGGTAGCTCTAGTGAACTAGGGGGAAGATAAATCTGCCCATTCAACGCTAGGAAGAGTGAAATTTGGGCGATTAGCTAGAGAAGGAAGGAGCAGTGGTGGTAACAAGAGGAGTTGAAGCAGTTACATTCTGGTTGAGGTTGTCGAGGCTATTTCAACCATGAAGATGGTGGCTCCGATGGTGGAGTTGGTGGCGTGAGCCATGATACCAAGTTGGAAATAAAATTCAAGTATGGATTAGATAACTTCAGCCACAAGCATACATATATATGTTCTTGTTACAGTTAAACCTCGATAAATGAATATTCAATAAATGTTGTTCTTGTTAGGATTCAAAATATATCATACTGAAATCAAGAATATTCCTACAAAACCAGTCATGATAGCTCAAATTGTCATCTATATATAAGGAATAAGAGATATATATCAGAATTCTAGATTCTTTTGGCAAAAGGACACAAACAAAGAACATCATACAAGTTCAGAATGATTTCCATACCTTCTAAGTTGAAATTCTTCTTGTCTTGAAAGCCATTATCCATCCATATATAATTACTAAACTTTCGTTTTGATTTTATTGAATCATATCATCAACAATATAATAAAAGCTACCTATTCATCAATTAGTAAAGGAGGGTCTTGGTACGTAGAGTTAAGGCATGAGCCACGAGCGCCACCAAGAGAAATAATCTGGTAAACGAATAAATTCACTGCTTTTAACATGCAATGCTTCAACTAACATTATATATGTTTATGCAAAAGAGAATGAAATTAACCTTGGAGTCTATCCCTTTGATACAACAGTTGTACTTTACGATTTCACTGCTTACAATAGCTTGACCAACAGTAGCCTAGACAGACGTTTGTTATGTATTTTCATACACCATAATTAGTCCATCCAAAGTGTACACACAAAGGATCTAGGCATACAATGTTTATGATGAAAGAAAAATTTTAATACCAACATTTAGATTAAGTTTAGGTGATTTTTTTTCGTGTATTAAGTGTGCCTAAATCACTCTCCAAAGCTTTGAATGGGTGATTTTAGGGATGGGGAGGATTTATATGTTGTTGGCTCATCACACGTGTATGGGAGGACCTTTGTGTCCGCGTGTCATTTTTGTGAATGAGGGAGGACCACACGCATGGAAGGACCTTAATGTTCGTTGGTTCATCGCACACACCTCATTTGTGATCGAGGGAGGACCAAGTGCATGGGAGGACCTTCATGTCCATTTGTTCATCACACACGCCTCACTTTTGTGGGTGAGAAAGGACCTTGATGTCCACTGGTTGGCCATGTCAGGGCTTGGACCACAACACTCTTGCACGCCATCCCTGGTTGGCCGTGAAAAATAAACATCTTGCAAGTTGCAACATTTTACACTCACAAGTTGTTCATTCAAGTTTTCTATATAAACCAAATGATTTCATATCTTTAAACCATACATCATCTATCTTATCTCTTCTTTCTCTTACAGATAAATATATCTTTGTACTCATAAAACCATGTGGAAAAAGTACTTCTTACACAACCGAAGAAGATGAACACTTATGCCATGTTTACATAGATATTAGCCAAGACCCAATATTAAATACCAATCAATCCATATACGAATTTTGCACTCGGATTATGCAAGAGTACACAGTGACGAAGAAGAACATGATGACTGAGGAAAGAAACAAAAGATCTCTACAAAAACGTATGAGTACTATCATCACGACATTTGGCAAAGTGAGGGGTAAAATCCGACAAGAAGAAAATCGGAATCAGAGTGGCGCATCAGAAAAGGACATTGCGAGTAGTCGATTATTATTATGTTACCTATATTATTTGTCATTTGTGTTATGAAATCTACGCGGGAACGCAACGGAATTCAAAATTTTGATTTCCTTTTACCCAAGATCGACTTCGTTTAAACAATAAACAAATAAGCTAAAGACGGTGGTTACCTTGCTTGATCTAAAAGATCGACGCTTTGACCGTCTAAGGAAAGTAGTTTCGCATAGAGCCGCCCAAGGTTCGGCCTCTACCGCTAGTCCACACGAACGACCCGCCGGAATCCCATCATGGATTGCTATTGGAAAACTCCGGTTGTTAGACCGGCCTTTTCCCTCTCTCCAACTCTCTACATAGGATGCTCTCTATTTTACACAAGAACTATTAGTTCTTGGAATTGTGTGGTACAAAAGAGCTTGACATACCACCTCTTATTTACATAAAGTGAGAAGGCGCCCATCTCTAGGTGGAGAAGAAAACATTTCCCAATAAAATAAGGAAAATATAATTGATTGATTTATCTCATTAATATTCAATATCTTATATTAAATATTTCCAATATATTGTCAATATCTTATATTGACTATATTTATCTTATTACCATAAATCAATTTACACATGTGTGCAAATCTATAGTCATTAATATCTAATATTAATATATGGTAATCTTATTAATTAAATTGCACAATCAAAGTGTATCTTAATACACTTAATCCTGCGCCCCTATAGCCTTTTATTGGCTTCCGGAATATTCTTTAATTAATATAATTAATATAATGCTATGATTAATTAATTTGCAAAATACATATATATATATATATATATATATATATATATATATATATATATATACTAGCCACAAACCCGTGCAATGCACGGGAAAGCGTAAAATATTAAAATGGTTTGTTTAGGAAAATGACAAAACCATTAAAAAAAAGTTATTGCTTTGAAAATTTCATAATTGATAGAGTGACAAACCGTGTAGAAACCATAACTTAAATGTAATATAAAAATTGCTACAAATCTAAGTACTACAAATCTCTACAAAACCGTGTAATCATGTTAAAAAAATCACCACAACAACAATAACGAAATAATCCAATGATGCAAATATAAATCAAGATACAACTAATTGAAAAAGATAGAGAAACTGCCGTGGGTAGCATTATGCACATATAAGATGTGTTAATTTAAATCCAAGGAGAAAACATTCAAACTTATATATCCGCTTTACATTATGATCGCTCTAAAAAGGAGTAGATGCTATGTAAATAATCATGTTAACAACCATTTTCATTTAGCCGCTATCTATTATGTATTGTGATGATCCAGATATCAATCTCGTAATGCTTCAGAGCTATTGAGCTATGATGGTCTATTGCATTTGTGCCATATTTGTTGTTGCTTCTTCATGCTGCTTCTTGTCCGTTATCAAAACACGAATATTTCACCATTTGTTTTCCTATAGCAGTCTGGAATCAAGACAATACACAATTTTGGTATTCAATAAATTCCGTAAGAAATAAATATTCTGAAAGCCTACAAAAACAAAGGCAAGATTAAATATAAAGGGGCAAAAGAAACAAAAAAAATGACAGTGTCACTAAAAAAGTCACCAATGGTAGAAAGCATCTCCTCCGAGGAAAATATTTGGGTAAAAAGAAAATAGGATGAAAGCATTTTGTGTTAAAAATATGTCTTCAATTACCATTCTCCGAGATGGACAGCTTTATGACATGCTATCGAAATTTCTTAAACCAATTGATCGGTTCTCTTCAAACTGTCTGTGGTCCATCCGCCATACATCATCGGCTAAATTCTCACAAACATAAAAGCACCATATGTACCATATTCTAAACACATGGGTTGTATATCTACTATGCATTTTGTCTATTTTTAATCCTGCAACTTAGAATGCACAAACTATTTTCCTTCTCAAAAAAATGTCAACAATTCACGTAAGAGATATCATGACTACGTACATTGCATGAGAGTAATGCTATGTGTACAACAAATCGACAAAACAATCTTACACAATTGATTATGGAGTAGGACCTATTGTTAGATGATGTAACTATCATAAATAGTGTAAAATATGTTACGTCCATTTTGATGTGGACATAATAAAAGGAAAACAACTAAAAAAACACAAAGCGAAAGCATCCAATAAGAATAAGTTGTTACCAAAAAGCCAATGTATGTGTTCTCATTGAATAAGGATATGCAAGCACCAAATTCTAAAACCTCAAATAGATGCAGTTGAGGAGTATCACCTACCTCTCTTGTCTTGAAAGCACTGAATTTTTGAGTCCAGGGTACTCAACTATATGCACTCATATTTCATGTTCTGTTCAAGTGCGATGCCATCTTTATTTTACTCCCATATCAGTCAATTGGACCTGGTTGGAATGGTAAAGAAAGCTCTAGAGTCAATTGGGTGGCCGACCATACTTTTGGTATTGCAATCTTCACGAAGGCTACATTCACCGACGAAACATCCCGAATTCTAATCATGACCATTCATCTGTTTTTTTTTCATGTGTTGTTTATCTCAACGAATGGTTGCTTACATTCATGAGGGAAAAAAAAGGTTTTTTAGACCAACAATTGTAAAACCACTCTGAAAATTGAAAACTGTATAAAAATTGTCAAAACAAAAGTATAAATATAAAATATACCTTCGAAGGCTCGAATGCGTTTAATGACGTTGGAAGAACCCTTGGCAATGGAAATCAATCTTCAAAACACGACTTCTCTTTTATCGTCGGTGCCGCTGCCGCCACCATCCTTTTTTTTCCCCATATTACCTTTTCTGATTGACACCCATTTCCTGCTTAAGTATTAAGGTCGGGAGGTTTCTAAGACGGTTTAGGTTAAAAAAATTAAAACTGACCAAATACTTTTTAAGCTCTATAGACAATAAGGAGATTCACAATTTCAAATAGCATATAGGAAGATAACAAATTCTCTGTAGTATTTTCATAAAACCATTAAAAAATTGCAAAACTAAATTAACAACTTACAACTAATAAAAAAAGAGGTGCATTTAAAAAAAATCCCAAGCTTCATACTTAAACATAGAAAGCACTAAAAAAAAAAGGAACACCACACAAAGCATATATATTCATTGGGATTGAATGAAAGAAAGAGCAAGAAGAAAGGTAAAATACCACAAAAATGAAAATTAACCAATTACCAAGTGCTTGAGTAAAAATGAATGTTGCACATCCCACTAAAGTCATTAACCAAAACATGTCACTCAAAGTATCTTGCCTCTGCCCCTCCTGCATAATACAACATAATCACAGTAACTAAAATGCTGCATCGTAGATTCGTAAACGCATGAAACAACTGTCTATAATGCATGAAAAAAATACAAATAAATGTTACAAAGACGCATAATCAGCAAAATGACTGAAAATTTTGAAAATCAACATTGTCATGTTCAACAACCATCCATGTCTCAAAAACAAAGGAGAGTATAGAAGAGGCGGTAGAGAGAACAATACTCGTCAACCACAGGTTCGTGCTTGTAAAAATCCTTCTCCACACAGCAACAACTAAGTGCAATACAAAAAACAGAAACATAGCTTCCTTTGGCCTCTGCAAGGAAGAAATGCACTCACGAATCCATGTTGCATTAATGCAAATTTCGAATTAACAAAGAGAAGACTGTCATTCCTCCAGCTCAATTACGATCCAAAAATTAAAGATAAGTAAAGGAAAAATGTATCATAAAAATAAACTTTGAGAAAATACACAAAAAAGGGAAGAAAAAAAAACAGAAAAACAAACAGCAATTTGGAGATGAGCTCTTACTTGAGATCAGACAGGGGGCGTAAGAGTCTAATCAGGAGATAAACAGAATGAGGTAATACATCCAAGTCACAACAAAAACACTAATTGCTGCCTACTCATCCCACCATTATAGGTCCATTCATGTTCCCCAAACACTGACCAGAAGCCTTCCAAAACTGCTCATCCAAACCATAATAAGCACAACAGCAAATTAAAAAAAAAAATTACAGTGAAGCAAAATGCCAACAAATAGACAACAATGAGAGAAGAGCTCACACCCGATGAACAATAAATACAATGATGCAAACATCAGCAAAATTCCATAAAAATAAGATTGAATTGATTGACCTGTCAAAATGACAATACATTCAATTACAGTGTTGTTCAAAGCAAAGCAGGCATTTTGATCCGAAAACAGTGAGAGGGGAAACCTCATAATGGCTCTCACGACTCATGAATTAAAGACTATGCAAGGACACAACCATTTAATCAAAACAATTGAAAATGTAATCTCGATAAAAATGAAAAGGATAAATATGAAAAATGGGTATGGATGATTGCAAACTTGCAAATCTCAGCAAGACTAATCTCACATCAATACTTCAATACATTAAATAAATAGCAGTACATCAATAGAAGAAAAGAAACTGTGAAGCAAAAAATTGGACATCCATCAACCTGATCGGCACTCTACTGGAAATTTAAGTGACCGAACATTCTGGAAATTCCTCTTACCGAGTGAATGAGCATGTCTCTTTCTTTTTCGGATCCCTCCGCTATTATATAAGCACCTTCAGTTTGGATGCTTTTAATCCTCCCCCCATCCAAGCCACTGTAGAATGTAATACAATTCAATCGTGAAATTTGCTATATTAGTTTGGATGCTTAGGAAAATCATTTGTTCTCACCTTGTTGATTATTTCAAAGATCACATTCAGGTATACATCATGAATGATTTCTTGAGGGCTTAGTTGTTTCATATATATTTTGAAGCCTGAGAAAATTAATTAAAATAAAATCATAATAAAAGTAACATTCACACCTGAGAAATTTATAGTAAAACCCGTCTCATTCCAATTCCCATCATAATTCCCGCTGCTCAAGGCCACCACCATATCCATCGCCTTCATAACCATCACTGCCTCATGAACACTACCCATTCCCGATGCATACTTAAAAATATAAGTTATTTACAAAAACACGTCACATACAATTTATCTGAAGCCTACCTCCTGGATTGACGTCATCAATCTATCATCAATGAAGATTTTCAATCCCTCAACCTGCAGGATGCAACCAAATAACTCATGAACAACAAAGTGAATAGTTCCAAAAGAAAAGTGGAGAAATAACATTGAAGATGCACACTATTGACAACCACTAAAAACAAATTCGACTAAAATTTGTGCAAGAAAAAAATGGCGGGTCAACAATATTAACGGAATTCGACACTAATTAAGAACAGAAATGGGTTTGCTCAAAAGAAAAACATTATATAACTGCAGTGATCTTTGAAGGCTTGAGCACTAATGACTAATCTATTTTTACAACCTGACCAACATGGAATCGATCTGTAGTCGGGGGAAGAAAATGTAGATGCTGGGAAATCGGGATACGTCGCACTTGTTCTTGGATGGAAAAATGAGGAGATGAGAAATGGTGGATCAGTTGAGTGTTTCCAAATGTTTGTGTGATAATGGGATGGAGCCATGGAAGGAGTTATAGCAGGAATTGGAGCGGAATAGTGGGATAGTGGGACGGTTTGGGAGGTTTGACGGCATCATGGAGTGGTGGGAAGGTTTCTCCTAAATTGATTCAATTAATGGAGAGGTTTCTCCGAGCAGTTGCCGGAACAGTTCGTCAATCGTGGGGAACTGAGGAGTGGGACGTGGTTTTTTTTTTTTTTTTATAATTATTTTTATATACTGCCACACTTTCATTTCCCTATCACCACTAATAAAAAGAAATTAACCAACCCACTATTACCACAACTCTCATTCTAACTCCCCACTATCCCATGATCCATTTTTTAATAATATTTTTCTTTTATTTTTTTCCGGGTTTTCGGGTATGGAAAACGGGTTTTGTAGTGTTTTTTCCGGGTCAATTAACGGGTAATTGGGTTAAAACCCTTCCTCTATATATATATAGTATAGATATATATATTTCGAAATTATATGTATCAATATACATATTTAATTAATCAACATAATTAATATCTTGTATTATATTTATTCATAATAAATAAATACCACCATATTAATTTACCACTATAACCTTTATAGTACGAGATAAACTTTCCTTATTTGGTTATCATCTATAACCACATTTTAATCCGGCTAGATGTTCATATGTGTGTGACCTGATAGGCTTCCGAATATGTTGTCCGTAGACACAAAGTGCAACTTACGAAAATGCCCTTCATACTAACGATCACGGGATAGCGTCAGCAACACACCGTGACCCCAATCATCGGAAGAGTCAAATGCAATGACTACTACCTTTCATGTGAAAGCGATTACCGTGTAACTTACAATCCTATCATTTGTAATAATATCCATACGGTCGCGACGTCGAGTGTCAAACATTAACGATCGTATCTTATAATCTGGATATCATGCTCTTTCGAAGTAACTCATTTACTCTCACTTTGCAAAGATTCACGAGAGTAAGACATTCCTTATAAGAAGGCCCTTTCGGATATTCACCCCTCTGCGATAAGTACGCGATTCCCAGACGACCAAACATGTATACTCCGCGATGCTTGAATCACATCCAATCACTACCGCATGATCGCCCGTGGCTAGCTGAGGAAACCTCAATAGTGTCAAAGCATGACAATCCACACCGTGATGCCATGAAGACTCGGTCTAAAGGATAATTACACAACCGCCACATTGTGCGACACTAAATGTAAGTGGGGTCGATCTAACGTCACGCATTCTCTAATACACGCCCACGTCATGGTCCAGTGTCTTCTACACTTCGATAGAGCGAGATCTATCCACCTTACTTAAAGATAGAAGACATCTAATCGCGCTATAGTGCAGACGCATCTTATCAATGCCCTGTTTAATAGTACATCAGCCTAGAGACATTTAAGTATCAAACTTATTAAAGTGATTAGATCTCATCAACCATAATCGCCTATCATGGTTTCTCTACCACAGTTTAATACTAAGGACGTTATCACATAACAATTCATAATTGGTTCTTTAAAAGAACATATACATGACAACAGAAAAGTCATTTAATATATGTATAAACATAAAGAAATAGTAGAAATGATCCTACCCGGTCGGATCCGGTCCAACCCGATTGGGTTTAGGACACTATTTCAACAATTTGTTAATACATTTTTTCTTTATTTGATGTAGTATGTTCGAGAAAAGAAGGCGTACATTGAAGATCCATCCTGCGATAAAGTGTTCAGATTTGATAATGTATGGCCCATTATGAAAGATCTCCAAAAACTTTGCAGCACATGAAGGTGATAGTTCATCTAACCAAGCGACACCAATAATTACATCTTCTGAGGTGTTGTTTAGTATCAATTTAAGCGATGAGAGCACTGATGCTACTACATCTAAAAACGATGATAGCAATGATATTAAGGTAATGATGACAAATTTGAGCACCATTTATAATCTAGTTCAATTAGCCTTTTTTCAAACTAAACTAGAAAGGATTTCCCGAAAATGCAATCAATCTTTCAACAATTCAAATCCATCTTTCAACAATCCAAATGCGTTTGGTAATCCAGAACAATCTTTTACCAATTCAGATGCCTTCGGTAACTACTTCCACAATCTTGGTCCATCCGGAAATGGTGTAGATGATTATCAATTATTTTTATTAATATGTTTGCGTTGTAAGTTTATCGTATGCTTTGTGAGTTTATCGTTATTTTAGTTTTTTTTGTCTCTACGTAATCCAGTGTGATTGTATTCCTAATGTTAAATAAATGTATGATTCTGTATTTTCAGTAACATTTTATTAATATTAAAACAACTCAAATATTAAAACTAAAATGAATGAATTAATTATAATAAATATAAGTAAGGAAGGGTAAAATATAAGTAAGTAATGTAATAAAAGAAAGGGATGGTGAAATGGGAAAAAAGTATCCATATATTTTGAGTAAGGGTAAAATTGGAACTCTTGGGTTTTATATAAACCTAGAACCATTATTTTATTTTTATTTAATTATGGATAATTATGAGTTAATTGCTAATAAAAACTCCTTCCATAATTTTTCCCCTTCATTATGGGTACACCATCAGTTTCAGAAAAAGGAAAAGAAAAAAACGACGTGATTTAACGGAGGAGACGAAAAAGAAGAGTTTTGACAGAATCTTCATCCTAGAGTCTAATTTGCTTTATCGTTCTCTAAATAATCCACGTCACGAAGATCAGGAAAACAAGGGGGACATTTTGATATAGGTATCATCACGATCCACGAGGTAATTGGTTTAACTCTATTTGAAATCTTGGTTTTTGAAAAAATCCGTAGCTTTTAGACGATAGATGTAATCGTAGCATGTTGTTGGAATCGAAAGAAATCATCATAGTTGTAAGAATTTCAAGTTTGGCTTTTCGATTCAGAGTTTTTGCAACTCATTAAAGTAAAGAGAGTGTTCAACCGTATTTAATCATATTATTATTGATTACATTTATATAAATATTTATTGTTTGTTCCATACAGGATTTACTTTTTAGTGTAAATTTTATTATTTACTCTTATGGTTAGTACTGCTTTCGAAAAAGAAATAGACAACGTGTATTCATTGCTTTTGAAAGCTATACAAAAAAAAAAGCTTGTTATGCCCTCTTTCCAGAGTGTATGAAGATTGGTAATAATGTATTTGATCAATTATTTGAGTGAGTGGTATATTTTGGGAACGTGGAATGGGGTATTTAGGGTTTGACTATTCTTATCTCATTTAGATAGTCTAAACCTAGTAGATTGTGGATTGTGTGTTGTATAAAAGCTTCTATCATATAAATAAAACAGTTTTTTAGCCGCCATTAAAATACGACACATTAGTTTTTGAATGTATGAAAAAACCTTTGTATTTTGGAGGTTGGGTGAGCTCGAATCTCTTGCATGCGTGTTTTTAACTTCTTCACTTGAACTTATCAAAACTTGTTTCAGCACTTGTTTGTGGCATTCCGACATTTAGATTAATTTTTGGTTATTGGATTTTATACATTGAAAGAATGAAGCATTCTTGTTTTGGTTCTTGATTTGTGTCCATTTGTAGCTTGAATTCCCTTGCTCCTTGTTTTGTGCAATTTGTCCATTTAACGTTTCTTTCCGTTAAATATTGTTGAGAACATCATTTACTTTTCTTTAGCTGGCACGACATTGTTTGTCGTTTAAGATTAACATAAGGCTTACGTATATAATGGATTTAACAATTAAATTATATACGTGTCGGACGTTCAATTCCAAATAAAAACACGGTGTCTGAAACGGAGCGTCACACCATTTTTATCACCATTGCAACAAAATGGTGCAATAGTCCCGAGTACTAAGATGTTGACAAGAAATACGTTTCCAACAGCTAGTTGGAACAATTTACAAGTGGACAAATAACACTAAAAACAACAGAAGGAAATCAGCCTAACCTAATTAGCCATTAAGCAGTAAATAATTAGGTGTATATATAAACAAAAAACAAAAAACAGGCTAATCCCCTAAACCCTATACAGAAGAATCATAGATTCTAACACATTAAAACCGAAACCCCTAATGTAGAGTGTCATTGACGCCTTTATCTACATATTTCCTTAATTCGGATGATCTCAAAAGATGTAATGTTCTTCTGCTCGTGTATTTTTTTTTTTTAGTTTGAGTATGATACATTCTTGATAAAGCTTTTTGTTGAAGATTAAGGGTTTTCCTGTCATTTTATTTATTTTATAATTAAGTAGGGTTGAAAATCCAGTATTAATGTCTGCGGTTATGTTTTGATTTTATTCTGATTTTGGCTGTTATTCTGGTACAATAAATGCGCTGATTTGATTCCTAAAATCAAGGAAGTTGAATCAGGCAAGACTCTAGGTTGTGTATCTATTTAAAGAGAGGCAGACTCAAATGTAAAAGCAATCAGTTTTATCATTGAATAATATAAAAAGTTCCCTCTTTTCTTTTAACATGGTATCGAGCTGGTTCCGATTAAACTTTGAATATCGGAAATGTATCTCAGAGCCGCCATGGCTAGTGAACTCAAAGAATGCTCCACCACCCCAACCTCCGGTACTCTACTGCTCAAGGAGGATCTAGTACCGGAGTTGACGACCCTTCAAACAGTGTATCACCCACTGTGTTAGTTTCAAGGAAATTAAATGGTGGGGCCAATTATCTAGAATGGTCCCAAACGATTATGCTAGCCATTGATGGAAGGGGCAAGCTTGGATACATCACTTTGGAGAGACAAAGAAAAAGCGGCCGAATGATCCAAGGCTCAACACATGGAAATCGAAAATTCCATGGCAATGGCTTGGTTGCTCAATTCGATGGAGAGGAATATTGCAAGGCCCCATTTGTTTTAAAAGCACCAAAGATATATGGGAGGCCGTAAAGGAGTTGTATTCGGATATCGAAAACTCCTCACAGATCTCTGATCGAAAACCAAATTGTGGAACCTAAAGCAGGAAATAATGATGTCACAACCTACTATAATGAAATAGTAAGCTTGTGGCAAGAAAGTGGACTTGTGTCATGATGACACATGGGTGTCTTGTTGAGGATAGCACCACATTTGAGAAGCGGGAAGATAATGAAAGGTGTTTTCATTCTTAGCGAGGACTAAACCCTTCTCTAGATGAAGTCGGGGAGGATTCAGGAAAGAAACCTTTACCATCACTCAAGGAAGTTTTTTTAAAGTCGAAGGGAAGAAGCTAGGAGAGGTGGTCGTGGGAGAGAAACCGATTCTGGAATAGCAACAAGGGAGCAAATTCGAGGCTTGGAGGCCTCTGCATTAGCCTACATCAAAGGAGGAGACTATAAGGGCAAGAAAGAGAGAATGGTATGTGACCACTTTGCAAGAAGACAGGCCACACTAGGGAGACTTGTTGGGGTATCCATGGAAAGCCCCCAAACCGGAAACCGAGAGGACAATCGAGAGAGTGGTGGAGACACAAGCAAGGCAAATCAAGTATCTTGAACCAGGTGAAAAGCCCCTGCACATCATGTCCTCACAAAGGATCAACTGAAGAGCAACTTAGCCAACTTTTGGCTAATCACAAAACTCCCAATGCAACCTGGCGAACTCTTTTGCCCTTTCCACCTTAAAAACTAGATCTGAAGCACCTTTGGATCATTGATTCAGTGCAGCAGATCACATAACTTTCTCATCGATAAATTCACTTCATACCTACCTAGTGGAGGAAATCGGAGGTAAAAATAGCGAGATGGATCCTATCTTTGTAATTGCAGGCAAGGGATCAGTCCCCTATTTCTCCCTCCTTATCCTTCATGAGGTACTTCATGTCCCTAAACTATCATGCAACCTTATTTACGTAAATAAGTTGGTCTCAGAGGCCAACTATAACATAATGTTCTCTCATCGATTGTAGGTGCGAGGATGCAACTTTGGGGAGGAGATTGGCAATGCTAGGGTGATTGATGGCCTTTATGTCTTTGGAAGAGGAGTCTCTGCGCGAAATAATGTAGAACCTAGGACTAGATGTTACAATTCGTAAAGCGTGTCTAATTGTGAAATCGAATGTGGCATGCTAGACTAGGGCATCCTAGTTTTCGATATTTGAAAAAGTTGTTCCCTAAGTTGTTTACTAATAAAAGTGTTTGATTTTCAATGTGAAGTGTGTGAAATGGCAAAACATAAAAGGAGTATATATCCTCACAAATTTATAAACCAACCAAACCATTCACAATAATCCATAGTGATGTATGGGGTCCTCGAGACGCATCACCTTGAATGGACTGAGATGGTTTGTTTCGTTTATAGATGATCACACCGAGGTAACCTGGTTTTTGCTAAAAGACAAGTCGAAGTAAAAAGGCGTTTGAAACTTTTTATAACATGGTTTTGGCACAATTCCACACACCTATTGAAATTCTTAGAGCAGATAATGGTACGAATACCATAACAACCCTTTTAATGAATTTCACAAAGAAAAGGAATCATACATCAAAGCTCGTGTGTAAACACACCACAACAAAATGGTGTCTCACGAGAGGAAAAGCAGACACATGCTTGAAGTGGTAAGATCCTCTTGCTTGCATCAAAATGTCCCAAATACTTATGGGGGAGGCGCTTCTCTGCTGCGGTGTACCTTATTAATAGACTTCCTCAGAAGTATAGATTTTTGCAAACCTATTGAAAAACTCGAGAGAATGTTTTCCGAAACAAAGTGATACACGAGTTGCCCCTAAAAACCTTTGGTTGTATAGCCTTTGTCTACAGCATACAATCAAGGCAAACTTGACCACTAGGGCCACTAAATGCACGTTTGTAGGATATTTCGCACAAAAAAGAGGTATAGGTGCTTTGATTTTGAAAAGCAGAAAGTCATAGAGACTATGGATGTAAGTTTCTTTGAGCACAGATGTACTTCAATCACCTCATCTTGAGGGAGGACTTAATGACTCTTGAAGATGGTGCGATTTTATGTACTCTCAGGATGCGATTTTATATACACTAAACATGGGGTAGAAGGATCTAGCATACCACATTCGAACAAATCAAGGGACGAGTAATGAAAATCTGGCGATCCCACTGGGAAAAGTCTCAAACAGACCAAACTCCTAGGACTCCCAGTTCTGTGACTAAGTTCAAGGGTCTGACTTATTTCTGAAAGTACCTCAAATCCACCACAAACAAGGAATCTATCATTCAGGATTCCCAAGATCCAATCCGAAACATCCGAGCGGATCGATGACGGTGGAGGGGAACCAACCTCATCCACAAATCCTATATCTGAGTCAGAAACAACCCCATCCTCTTCAAGGCCATCCACAAATCCTATCTCCCAAAATAATGAACATCTCTTACTGGATGTTCCTATTGCCATCAGAAAATCCACTAGGGAATGTACAAAACACCCTAGGTATCCTATACAAAACTATCTCACCTACACCAACCTTTCCCCCTCGCACCAAGCCTTCCTATCCAGTATCTCAAAAGGTACAATACCCAAATCTATACAAGAAGCTCTAGAGATACCTGAGTGGAGGACAGCTGTACAGGAGGAACTTAAAGCCTTGGTGAAGAATGAGACTTGGGAAGTAACTGACTTACCAGCAGGAAAGAGGCCAGTAGGGTGCAAGTGGGTGTTCACCATCAAATACAGGGCAGATGGGGAAATTGAGAGGTATAAGGCAAGACTTGTAGCAAAGGGATACAGTCAAACGTATGGGATTGACTACTCAGAAACCTTCTCACCAGTTGCGAAATTAAACACTGTAAGGATCATTTTCTCAATAGCTGTGAATCTGGACTGGCCATTACATCAGCTGGATGTGAAAAATGCATTCCTTCATGGGAACTTGAAGGAGGAGGTGTACATGGAGCTACCACCCGGTTTTGGGCAGAAAAACAAGGTGTGCAGGTTAAAAAAATCCCTATATGGACTAAAGCAAAGTCCAAGGGCCTGGTTTGATAGGTTCAGACAGTTCCTGTTGAGGATTGGCTTCAGACAGGGGCACTCTGATCACACCCTGTTCATAAAAGGAGGGTCTGATGGAAAAGTCACAGTCCTTGTGGTATATGTAGATGACATTAACCTAACAGGGAATGATACTTGGGGCATTAATAACACAACCGAAAAATTTGAAAGAGGAGTTTGAGATTAAAGATGCTGGGGAGGCTCAAGTACTTCCTAGGAATGGAAGTGGCAAGGTCGGACAAAGGGTATGGTGGTCTCACAAAAGAAAATATGTTCTAGATCTCTTGCAAGAAATGAGGTTTGTTGGGGTGCAAAACCGCTAGCACACCAATGGAAAGTAACCTAAAGTTGACAAAGAGAGAGATGAAGAAAATGAAGTGGATAGAGAACACTATCGAGAGACTTGTGGGCAAGCTAATATACCTTGCACACACCGGACGAGATATTTCATATGCGTAGGGGTGGTGATCGGTTTATGCATTCCCAGGAGAATCCCACTATCAGTTGCACTTAGAATCTAAGGTATTTAAAGGAGCAGTTGGTGAAGGTCCATTTGTTCAGAAAAACCAGAGAAAAGAAGTATTGAAGTCTATCTGAGATCTTGATTAGAATTTGGTTCAAAGGAAGCGAGTCCACCCACAGGCTATTGTACTTTTGTATGGGGAACCTTGTGACATGAGAAGTAAAAAGCAGAGGCAGTGGTGGCAAGGAGTGCAATGAGAGGCAGAGTTTAGAGCTATGGCTCATGGGATATGTGAAGAACTTTGGGTAAAAAGGGTCCTGGAAGATCTGAGATTAAGTCCAGAAGTTCCTATGAAGCTATTCTGTGATAACAAAGCCGCTATTGCCATAGCCAATGACCCGATCAAAGATGACGGGACCAAACATGTGGAAGTGATGCAGACACTTCATCAAAGAGAAGCTAGAGTGCAGAGTGATTTGCATACCTTTCATGCCCTACACTCGCCCAAAGCGGTGATGGGCTAACTAAGGCCCTAATGAAGCAAAATTTTGAAGACTTCCTAAGCAAGTTGGGCATGATCAACATCTATGCTCAACTTGAGGGGGAGTGTTGAAGATTAAGGGTTTTCTGTCATTTTACTTATTTTATAATTAAGTAGGGTTGAAAATCCAGTATTAATGTCTCATGGTTATGTTTTGATTTTATTACGATTTTGGGCTGTTATTCGGTACAATAAATGCGCTGATTTGATTCCTAAAATCAAGGAAGTTGAATCAGGCAAGACTCTAGGTTGTGTATCTATTTAAAGAGAGGCAGACTCAAATGTAAAAGCAATCAGTTTTATCATTGAATAATATAAAAAGTTCCCTCTTTTCTTTTAACACTTTTTGTGTTTCTTTCTTTTTCATGGTCTCCTTGTTTTTGTATAAATCTCACTCAAATTGTTATTTGAGTGCAAAATTCAACTCATTCATTTTGGTGGATAATTTGCTATTCTCTTCCCATTTAGTACAATTGACAGACTACTTCTGAGCCAGATCCTCTTTTATTATTTTGCCATTTCCTGTTATTGTATGTTCACTTTTGAACAATAAGCTACATAATATACTACATCATCTTGCTTTGTTTAGAAATTGGGCTTTAATTTAAAATAAAGATGTCCCTTGTAGTATAATTGTGATTGGGTTTAGGAGATTTTAATACAAGGCTTTATTGATTGAGCTGGATACAATATTGAAAAGCTGCTGCTGATAAGGAAGAAAAATCTAAAGCTTCAAGCTTGAACAAGAAAATAATCTTTTACCAATAAATCATCTAACTAGTTGGTCGAGTTTATCGCGTGTAGGTTTCAAAGGACTGTTATTTTCCTGCATCTATTATAAGGATTCGAAATCAAGGAAACCTTGCTTAGTTCATTATCTTACATTCTGTATTACAACTTGAGAATTGATTTCAATCTTCAATCCTCTTATAAGTTTTTTGACTTGAAGGCGATTGATTCCTATACGATATGGAATCAGAGATGGTTGTACATAAGGGTGGTTGTCACTGCAAAAACGTTCGATGGGAAGTCTATGCACCGCGTAGCGTTGTGGCATGGCAATGCAACTGTTCTGATTGTTCAATGAGGGCAAACATACATTTTATTGTCCCTTCTAAAAGCTTCAAGCTTCTTGGAGATTCCAATGAATTCATTACAACTTACACCTTTGGTACCCACACAGCAAAGCACACTTTCTGCAAGGTTTGTGGCATCACTTCCTTCTACGTGCCACGGTCTAATCCCGATGGAGTAGCTGTTACGTATAAATGTGTAGACAGAGGACATTAACCCATGTCGAGATCAAGCAATTTGATGGCGGTGATTTGGAGGGCTCATATAAGGAAACCGGCATTGCCTCGTGCTCGAAGGTAGTTATGCCGGACTTGAAATGATTTTCTTGTACTTTGTTGTTGTAATGTGCTTAAGATATGGCTTTGTATGAGCAAAACCTTTCCCTATCAAGCATTTGAACCACCCTAATATGTCCATGAACAAGATTGTTTTGATTTGTGAATGCAAATTGAGCTTGAAATAATTTAAGTACAAAACGATCACCCCTAAATTATATAATACATTGGTGTTAAAAAGAGAATCTACTAGCACGACCGTATATTCATTTTCTCTTTAAACCAGAAAAAAAAAGGGGAGGCGGGGGGACCCTTCATTGCAGTGCCGGCTTGAACTAGGAAATCTTTATGGAGAAAAGTTTGGATATTGGCTCTTGCTCTCAGTTGCGAAGGGTGATTGCTTTTTGACTTTGTTTGCATTTGTAGTCTTTGTATAGGCCAAACAGAATTATGTTACGTTTCGTTTTTCGTACTGTTCGTGCTCTAAACTGAATATATCATTGTAGAGTTGTGTTGCTGAAGGGCATAATTAGGGGTTTGATTTCCATGTACTTGATTGATGCCTTGTAGAAATCATGCAATTGTGGTGTTGTTTTCATTTTCACTCTCCTCTTTAACTACAGTATCATTTATCCCCTTAACTCGAGCAATTTGTTGTATGAGAACAGGTTTCAAATCGGACGAATCCATGTGAGGATCGTATTAGTTGTTTGCCGGATGAAATTCTACGTTACATTCAGTCCTTGTTAGATCATAAGAAAGTGGCACAGATGAGCATCCTTTCTCGTAGATGGCTGAACTTGTGGAAGCTTGCTCCTGTGTTGCAATTTGGTGCCCCAGTTATACTTGATCTACATCTCCGTGCCCCAATCGTACCTGATGGGAAAAACCAGCCGGAGTGTGACAAATTGGTCTCTACGATAAGCCGTGTATCTGATGGGGTTACCAAAGGCGGAAGTGTGAGCTATTCCACCATTGGATATGCGATGAGAGAAACTATAAGGGGAAGTGTGGCAGATCTGCCTTTTGGATGACGCGCCACGGAGAAAACGAAAGGGGAGTGTGACAAAATCGTCAACTGGATGAGCCGTGTCTCGCAAATGCACAAAGGTCAGAACTCGAATGAACTTAGGGTGTCGTATTACACCTTGTATAAATGCTACAAAAAGAAGGGCATTGATAGTTGGTGGGAGGATACACTAGCAAGAGAAATTCAAAGTTTGGAACTGAATTTCTCAAGTAATGATGATTGTCAAGACTCTAGCTATGTCTTTCCTGAGCGGTTTCTCAGTTTCTGCAGTGACTGTCTTTTTTGGACACTTGGTTCAGATGCTTTCGATAGCCGCATCCTTGAATCTTCTGGCTTCAAGTCCTTGAAGTCCATATCTTCGGACGGCATACTAATAACTCTTGAAACGATAGACATTTTCCTTCTCAACTGCCCATTTCTTGAAAGACTTGAAGTGGTTGGCTCTCCTGCATTGGTTTGTTTTAAGATTGAATATGGTCATCAACTCCTAGCTTTGAAGTATCTGAAGATAGAGGACTGTGAGAATTTGGAAACCATTACTATTTTTGACTTGAATATTGTCTCTCTAAAAATAACAGCTCCTGCCCGGGCCTGGCTAGGTCTAAGACAGCTTCCAAAGCTTGTTGATTTGAGCATAGAGGGGACTCCATGCCAGTGTAGAAGCGGTTCTCTGAATCACCCTGAACTTGAGACCCTCACATTAGGTACCCGTAATCTGAAGGCATTCATAGAATTTGCTATTTTTGCGCTTCCTAAACCACTGAAGAATCTCAAGCGATTGGTCATAAATGTGGATGCTTCGGGAGATGAAACTCTTACTAGGTTGATCAATATCATTATGGCTTGCCCTCTTTTAGAGGAGTTTGTGTTGATGGTATGCAATTTCTCTTCCGTGTTTTGGCTTGTTTTGTTTTTTCATTCTAACAATTCATGAATTAGTGTCATTGCCACTTGTTTTCTTTTATGTTGTTGGAAATTTGCAGTTGAATTGGACCGAGCCTCAGCGGAGTAGTAGGATGCTTACGGAATTGCCTAAAAGATGCCCCAACCTCAAAAGCTTCAAACGCCTCAAAGTGGTTGAGTTCTTGGGTTATTATGGCCGTGTAAGTGATGTTGAACTTATAGCGCACCTAATGGTGAATGCCGATAATCTTGAGGAAGTAATTGTTGATCCGTGGAATCCACGACACATGGAACACCGCTACGAGGAGGAAGCAGAGGCTAGAAGTCTCGCTTTGCAGCAACTCGAAGAACACGTACCTTTTTTTGTTGAGCTGACAATCCGTTAGCTATTTCTTAGGACTACTTATCACTTAATCTGAATAAAATAAGCGGTAGGTATGTGTTTGATAGCCGCCTTAGACGAGCACACTTAATTTATTAAGTGATATGAATTCCCAAAACAAATGTTGTTAAGGTATGAAAGTATAACTTAATGTAATAAGTGATAAACACTTCTATTATTTATTTATTTATATTCAGTTTACTAAAACATGATCTCCTCTGAGCTACAGTTTGTATTTTTCTTTTCTTAAGTTCTTACTAATAACGGTGCCGCCACAAAAGTGTTTTTTTTTTCCACGATACAACGGTTGTATGAAGGTTGGCACCAAAACTCCCCGTGACGTAATAGCAGCATACAAATTGTCTGCAGATTGTAATGTAATAGCAGCATGCAAATTTGTGATTTAAACCATAAGAAATCAGAATAATACATACAAATAAGTGTCACACTATGTGGCGGTTGTGTGATTATCCTTAGGACCGGAGTCTTCATGGCATCATGGTGTGGATTGTCATGCTTTGACACTATTGAGGTTTCACCTAGCCATGGGGCGATCATGCGGTAGTGATTGGGTATGATACTGAAGCATGCGGAGTATACATGATTGGTCGTCCGGGAATCGCGTACCAAATCAGTAGGGGTAAATATCCGAAAGGGCCTTCTTATAAGGAATGTCTTGTTCTCGTGAATCTTTGCAAAGTGGGAGTAAACGTGTTACTTCGAGAGAGCTTAATATTTAGATTATAAGATACGGTCGTTAATGTTTGACACTCGACGTACGACCGTATGGATATTATTACAGTGATAGGATTGTAAGTTACACGGTAACTGTTTCACAAGAAAGGTAGTAGTCATTGCATTTGACTCTTCCGATGATTGGGGGTCACGGTGTGTTGCTAGACGCTATCCCGTGATCGTTAGGCATGAAGGGCATTTTCGTAATTTGCACTTTGTGTCTACGGCCAATATATTCGGAAGCCTATCGGGTCACACACATATGAACATCGAGTCGGATTAAAATGCGGTTATAGTTGATAACCAAATAAGGAAAGTTTATCTCGAGACTATAAAGGTTATAGTGGTAAATTATATGGTGGTATTTATTTATTATGGATAAATAAAATAAAAGATATTAATTATATACAAATTATATTAATTAAAGAATTTTCCATAAGTCAATCTAATGACACATGGGGCGCCACTTTCATTGTGTATATGATACACTTGGATTGTGCAATTTAATTAATAAATTTACCATACTATTAATATGTGATATTAATTGATTTTTTGGAAAAATAGATTTATGGTAATAAGATAATTATATTCAATATAAGATATTGGCAAAATTAATTATGGTAAAAAAGATAAATCAATTTAATTAATTTTCCTTATTTTATTGGGAAAATGTTTTCTTTTTCTACACTCCAAGATAGGCGCCCCAACCCCTATAAATAAGATGGGGTGTCAAGCTCTTTTGTACACCATAATTCCAATAGCTAATTGTTATTGTGAAAAATTGCAAGAGCTTATAGTTCTTGTGTAAAAAGAGGAGGCTTCCTATAGTGAGTTTGTGAGAGGGGAAAAAGGCTGATCTAGCAACCGGAGTTTTCCAATAGCAATCCATGACGGGATTCCGGCAGGCTGTTCGTGTGGACTAGCGGTAGAGGCCGAACACTTGGGCGGCTCCATGCTGAACTACTCTCTTTTGACGGTCAAAGCGTCGATCTTTTAGATCAACCAAGGTAACCACCGTCTTTAGCTTATTCGTTTATTGCTTAAACGAAGTCGATCTTAGGTAAAATAAAATCAAAATTTTGAATTCCGCTGCGTTCCCGCGTAGATTTCCTAACATCCACACCGTGATTCCATGACGACTCCGGTCTAAAGGATAATTACACAACCGCTACATAGTGTGACACTTAGTGTAAGTGGGTCAGTCTAACGTACGCATTCTCCAATACACGTCCACGTACAGTCCAAGTGTCTCTACACTTCGATAGACGAGATCTATCCCTGCCTTCTATAAGTGACGGACCTTTTCCTGGTGCTATAGAATCCTTACCGGCAGTGTACCGGGTCAAATCATAGTGCTAGTATGGTGAGTCAGAGTGTCGAATCCTCAGGGAAACGTGGTAATTCTTTTAAGTGTGGTTAAACACCAAAGAGCTGTTATTAACTCGATCTAAACCGCAATTTTATAACACAGATTAGTGATGAGCTAAAATTTACCCCTCAAAAATACATTTATAAAGACTCGCAAAACCGTGGGTAAACTAACTCTCTAACTGGCAGAGTACCAGGTCGATTGTTAGGATAGCTACAGGAGTACGAGGTCGATCCCAAGAGAAATGTGGTTGTGAGTACCAAAGCGAACATAGAACTTAGTCTAGGCGATCAAAGTTGTTGGTTTGTTTATACTAAAGATAGAAAAGAAAGAAAATTAAACTACTTGGTTTTAAAAGACATAGCCGAACCATGATCAAAATAGTTAATTTCAACCCCACGGATAGACAAAACTGGAAGTGTGCATTATAACAAATGAACTCTCACATTCAATCTCACGGGGTGCGTGCTCTAATTCGATGCTAAAATCGAACAACTCTCCTTCAACATCCTATGTGAGGTTAACTAATTCTCCTTTAGAAAACCGATTAATCTAACATGATTAAGTCTTTGTGAGGCGCTCCGTTTCCAAAGAAAAACCTCGTTAAGGAAACAAGTCCGAAATCACTCGGTCGGGTTACTACCCCCAATACTCATCGACATACTACACCGAACATCTTAATGAGAATGTGTCAAAGCGAGAAACCGAAGCTTTACCTAATCCACGGTGCGCCGAAAGACTCGTGAAACAACTTGTCATCGTTGGCTCAAGAACCACCCGGCACTTCATAGTTCAACCCCGGGGTCTAACACTAAATTACACTAATCTAAACTACCACATTCAAGCTACTATGTTGATAATAAAATACTGATAAGCGCGGGCCTGAATTCACGACCTAAAACCTGGTATGTTTTACCTCCCGATTTTAGAACCCTTTTTTCCACATCCCTCTCTTTGAACAACTCTCAAGAGTGATGTGTGTGATTTTTGACCTAGGTTGTTAATCTAGCCCAAATCCGTTATAACAAGTTCTAAGACGTGAGATATGCGAAATACAATAATAAAAAGCACTACACACTCCCTATTTCATTTTCCAAGGGTTGATCTCACCAAATTTTACATGATTCGACTATAATAAGTTTAGCTACTCATATATATATAGATATATAAGAAACGAAACAAGAAAAGAAAGAACAAAACTAAAACGATATTATAACGATAACTATTCGATATTATAAAAAAAACATATATATACATACATAGACATATGTATACATATAGCCCAAAACATAAAAGAAATAGAAAGAAAGAGGTATAGAAAAATATATATATAGATTTATATATATATTTTGGGGCATCTTGAACAATTGAACCGAGGGAGTATTTATAGGGGTAGTGCACGGCGGCGTGCGCCCCTATCCGGCACGTGCGGTGCTACTGATCTGATTCTTTTTGTCAGCCTCCCATGTGCTTGTAATGATGAAGATTCCGGCACGTGCGGTCAAATCCAGTTCGTGCCGAATCTGTCAAAATATCATTTGTTCGTAAAATACCCATCTTGAGTTGTAGACCTTTGATTGACGTGATTCAAAGTGCGTTGGAAAGCTTATTTGAAGATCTAAAACTCTCATGAAGAAGTCTTCCCCAGAAAATGCCTTTAAGTTGGGTCAAATGTCCGTTGAAGATATGTTATGGTAGAAGCACTAAGGACAATTGATCCGTTTGAACTCGTTAGCTTATGGCACCTTCTTCTATTCCTCAAAAGATATGTTTTTGGCCTCAAAGCGTGTAAATCACTTGGGATCTTAGTAAACATATAATCCTCGCAATAAAACACCAGAATACCAAACGTAAATCCAACACGACACTCCGGTTACTAAACCGGTACAAAACGTAGTAAAAACACGATGTTTTACATAATAACTATTACTTATGTTTTTATATGAATCTAAGGAATTAGTGACTTGAATCAATATAAAAGTGCTCAAAATGATATCAGAATGGGGTAAAAAGTTATGAAAATAACTGTGAATTTTTCCGTCATCACAACCCCCCACTTAGTTTTTGGTCGTCCTCGAACAAAACAAGCGATAAAATATATTGAATGAGGAAAAATTCCTGAAGAGATAAGATATAAAGGACAACCAGATGATACAACCATTCGAATTATAACTACACGTTAACCTTAATATAAATGTATAACAGAGTGCGTGTGTGACAAGTCTTTTCAATTTCCACTATCCTCTCTTGAATAATTCAAGCAAACGCACAAATATCCATTCAGATGATCTAATGATTTTCCTAGGTATAGCGATGTGATTCCACACAACGCCCTCTCTGTGTACTTATTAGGATAATCCCTAAAGCATATCATTCAGTTTATACTGGGGATAGTCAGAAGATAACTAGGTTTTTTTTTTTTTTTTTTTTTTTTCATAGGACACTAACATATCCGAACTCATTGCCAAAATCGACTATCTTTCAAGCGTCATGAGGTGAGATCGAATACATCAATACCTATCTAACTTTTCACTTAATTTCACATGTGTAGCATATGCCCTCATTCGGCAATAGGATGTTTCGTGATAACACCCTATTTGGACTACTATCGGCCAGCGATCGGGAGCTTTTAAACCTCATGTAGTGATATAGGACGTTTCGTGATAACGCCTACTACACTCAAATCATTGGTAGCTACATCCGGCATATAAATAGCTCACTTATTTTGACATTCTTTCTATCACATTCAAACCTTCAGATATTCACAGTACATGTTCAGAAGTTAGGTACTAAGTTACTGCTATTTCCAGGATAAACCACTAGAATACTGAATGGGCACAGTTTAAAATTTTTGCTTCAATATCAAAGGCTTACGTGAAGAAGTTCATGTTACACAAATAAATTGGAGGTTAAAAATGCACTTACGGTTCAAATTGGTTATACATATCCAAATTGATCATTACATCTTTAAATCCATGAAATATATACCTTATACAGATTATTTTAATCAACTAAATAATGCTCGAAAGAGAATCAAAAACTAAGGGTTTAAACACTTACTGCCATTTCTAGACCAACCACGACTCTACCCCCCCCACTTACGATTTTGCATTATTCTCAGAGTGTAAATGAGATAGAGAGGAAGACTTAGCTTATAAACCAGGCAGAAAAGTGCTATTGAATCCCGTGAATGTGACCATGAAAGCACGTCCGAAATCCTGTACCAAAACAAAAACATCCAAAACAAAGCAAACACGGGACATGGTCCTCGTGCCAAAGTATGCAATAGGGATATGAGAATAATAAGAAAATGGCCCTGTTACGTCAGAAAATTCGATAGGCAATATATAGCACATAATAGCTTTAGATGGAAAAATAACCCACACGGGTAAAGCACAGAACATCTAAGCATATACGTATCATAGAGAGTATCACATGAGCATATATCATAATCAAGTCAGCTATTCATAGATTCATTTTTATCACACACAGTTTTATTAAGGTGGGAATACTCACCACTATACTACAACGACCAGAAATTTGAAACATACTAGATCATAAAATGAAAAGTGTGAAAGAGTATTGAGTCTTTTATACCCAGATCCTCAAGGGTTCAACAAACTAAGTCCAAGAAATGATGTATTTGAATGTTTTCTTTAATCTCCCTCGGGATTTTCGGATAACCACCTAATCGTTCCCTTTTAATGACATTCAAACATTCATCCTGAGACTTGGTTGCGTTTTGCCCATATTTCCTATTATGTTGACTCTGTCCACATATTCTACATTAAGACTAGTCTTATTCAAATTATTTATTTAACGGGCTGCCTCCCGGTAGCGCTTTTGTTTAACGTCGTTTGCTCGACAGGGTGACTCTAAATGGACTCAATCAACCAAAATCCGAACTCAAGAAGATCAATAGCTTAAGAAAAATGAACAATGCGAGAACCATCGAAATTGAATTATCTAGAAACGTACCTCGTTTGGTTCTCGATGCTATCTCCTCCCAGCCGTCGAACCTTCTTTTATCAGCCTGTCGAACCATCTTCTTTTTAAAATCACCATAAAGCTCATCCATCGGGAGTATACAAATTGGACATGAAAATTCATCCTCACAGAGTGGACGAATGTAATAATCCGGGACTGTCTTATCAAATATTACCAACTCTCCCGGTGGTTCTACCAAAGATGGCCGATCAATCTCCTGCTCCTCTAACTCTGAAATCTCCTTAAAGCAAACTGAATCTTCAACCTTTTTCTCGACCTGAACTTCTTCAGTGATAACATCATCATCCTTAACCACCTCACATGTCTCTGCCTCTTTCACATACCTCACTAATTCAACCAATTTCCCCACCTTGTCTTGAAGATTTCTTATGGCGGAGTCAGTACTTACCTTGAACTCCTGCATGTCCAACAGTCGCTCTTGCAAGATCTGGTCCAATCGCTCTAGTTGCTCTATTTGTTGTTGGTGAAGTCTTCTTGTAGCATGGGGAAAAGCGATCGTATTGACTTTGATATATTGGAGGTGAGTAGCGATCTTCTTGCCATTCCGGACAATCGATCGGGTGGTTTGAATGCAGTTGAAGCTATCAACGCATTGAGCATGAACACCGTAATCTGATAAGCACCAGGGTTAGGACAACCCTCGTAATATTGTGGCTCATAACTTTCGAATAACCATAATTACGGTCCTTGTATGCATTAGGCACGCGATAATCCCATGAACCTTGGTTATTCTGCTTTGTTGATATCGAGGTTGAGGCACGAATCGTTGTTGATAACATTGTTCCGGTGCACGAGGTTGGTAGGAGTATTGTTCGGGTGAGTAGTATTGATTGAAAAATCAATCCATTTAAGCTTAATCTGCAAGATCTCGAAAACAACAAGAAAACAATAAAATTTTTCGCTTTTTTTTTTTTTTTTATATATATATGGTAGCCGAAGGTCTTAAGCCTCGATTCTATTTGGACTTACAAGATATCAACCTAATATAACAACCCCGTAAAGAGATTGGGTTGAGTACCAAAGTCGTATTCAAACCGAGTTCAGGACAATATCACTTCAATGGCCCCAAGACTCTTTATCGAAAGTAAAATAAAAATAAAAACCTAGGCCTGAGCCTTCGGTTCACTTACAAGATATCACAACAATATCACACATTTCCTAAACACGGCGCCAATTTTTGATGAGCTAAAATTTACCCCTCAAAAATACATTTATAAAGACTCGCAAAACCGTGGGTAAACTAACTCTCTGGCGGCGAGTACTGGTCGATTGTTAGGATAGCTACAGGAGTACGAGGTCGATCCCAAGAGAAATGTGGTTGTGAGTACCAAAGCGAACGTAGAACTTAGTCTAGGCGATCAAAGTTGTTGGTTTGTTTATACTAAAGATAGAAAAGAAAGAAAATTAAACTACTTGGTTTTAAAAGACATAGCCGAACCATGATCAAAATAGTTAATTTCAACCCCACGGATAGACAAAACTGGAAGTGTGCATTATAACAAATGAACTCTCACATTCAATCTCACAGGTGCGTGCTCCTAATTCTGATGCTAAAATCTGAACAACTCTCCTTCAACATCCTATGTGAGGTTAACTAATTCTCCCGTTAGAAAACCGATTAATCTAACATGATTAAGTGCTGTGAGACGCTCCGTTTCCACAGAAAAACCTCGTTAAGGAAACAAGTCCGAAATCACTCGGTCGAAGTTACTACCCCCAATACTCATCGACATACTACACCGAACATCTTAACGAGAATGTGTCAAAGCAGTAAAACCGAAGCTTTACCTAATCCACGGTCTGCCCGAAAGACTCTGTGAAACAACTTGTCATCGTTGGCTCAAGAACCACCCGGCACTTCATAGTTCAACCCCGGGGTCTAACACTAAATTACACTAATCTAAACTACCACATTCAAGCTACTATGTTGATAATAATATACTGATAAGCGCGGGCCTGAATTCACGACCTAAAACCTGGTATGTTTTACCTCCCGATTTTAGAACCCTTTTTCCCACATCCCTCTCTTTGAACAACTCTCAAGAGTGATGTGTGTGATTTTTGACCTAGGTTGTTAATCTAGCCCAAATCCGTTATAACAAGTTCTAAGACGTGAGATATGCGAAATACAACAATAAAAAGCACTACACACTCCCTATTTCATTTTCCAAGGGTTGATCTCACCAAATTTTACATGATTCGACTATAATAAGTTTAGCTATTCATATATATATATATAGATATATAAGAAACGAAACAAGAAAAGAAAGAACAAAACTAAAACGATATTATAACGATAACTATTCGATATTATAAAAAAAACATATATATACATACATAGACATATGTATACATATGGGCCCAAAACATAAAAGAAATAGAAAGAAAGAGGTATAGAAAAATATATATATAGATTTATATATATATTTTGGGGCATCTTGAACAATTGAGCCGAGGGGAGTATTTATAGGGGTAGTGCACCGGCGCGTGCCGGCCCTATCCCGGCACGTGCCGGTGCTACAGTGCAGATTCTTTTGTCAGCCTCCCATGTGCTTGTAATGATGAAGATTCCGGCACGTGCCGGTCAAATCCGGTTCGTGCCGAACTGTCAAAATATCAGCTGTTCGGTAAAATACCCATCTTGAGTTGTAGACCTTTGATTGACGTGATTCAAAGTGCGTTGGAAAGCTTATTTGAAGATCTAAAACTCTCATGAAGAAGTCTTCCCCAGAAAATGCCTTTAAGTTGGGTCAAATGTCCGTTGAAGATATGTTATGGTAGAAGCACTAAGGACAATTGATCCGTTTGAACTCGTTAGCTTATGACACCTTCTTCTATTCCTCAAAAGATATGTTTTTGGCCTCAAAACGTGTCGTCACTTGGGATCTTGGTAAACATATAATCCTGCAATAAAACACCAGAATACCAAACGTAAATCCGACACGACACTCCGGTTACTAAACCGGTACAAAACGTAGTAAAAACACGATATTTTACATAATAACTATTACTTATGTTTTTATATGAATCTAAGGAATTAGTGACTTGAATCAATATAAAAGTGCTCAAAATGATATCAGAGTGGGGTAAAAAGTTATGAAAATAACTGTGAATTTTTCCGTCATCAATTACTACTATTCTACTTAACATAAAGTAAATGCGTAATTTAAAAATATTCTAATATAATATATATAGATATATAAATATATATAGATGTACATGGATTGTAAATATATATATATATATATATATATATATATATATATATATATATATATATATATATATAGATACCAATATATAGTTTATAATACTAGATTTGGATGAGATAATTTTATAGAACAATGAGATAATTTTATATAACTAGCCAAAGTTTATATAATTGATTTATATGATCTTTTTAGTAATGAAATGTGCTTTCGATCTTTCCTTTTATATTAGGTCCAATTGAGTAAATGAAAGCGGTGCTTGACTCTCGAGGTTAACAATTCCTCCTCTCACACACGGCGAATGAAATTGTCATATGTCAAATTGTCATCGAGTTTAATTTCACAAGCGCCCCATGCTAATCTCGAGTTAGTGCGAGCAGTCTTGAGTACAAATCTACCCCGGATAAAAGAGGTTGCTCCGTTTGTCAGACGACCGATGTTATTCAAAAGGCTCCGGTTGTCAGGCGGATCGATTTAACTTTCCGGTGATAGTTTCAATTAAACCGTTGATTTTAACATTATTACGATCTTGAGCACAAATTTTAATAAGATTCATCTTTCCCAAGACAAATCTACCCCCGGGTAGGAAATAGGATTCCGTTGTCACGCTTTCGCATGGCCAATTTTACCCTCCGGTTTTTCTATCTTTTATCTCATATCCTAACTTCTCTGGTCAGTTCATCGTTAGGTTATATGTTGCGATTCATCTTGGTTAATTACGTCAATCCGAATATTATCAATATGTTGCAAAATAGAAAAAGATTCAATTAACTCAATTTTAGTCAAATTTTACTTAGACAACATTCCTTTACCGAAAAGATCGAAATAAAACGATTACATAACTTTGGCTAGTTATTAGATTTAGCCTACTAACATTATAATAATTAAAAAGATAAAAATACAAACAACAAACATAAATACTTTAGAAAATTTACCCGATTACAACTGCTGACTCAGAGGTCGTATTTTTCCGGACATTACAACGACTTCAGCAACACCGAACTTCTGATAATTTCCCGAGCATTACAACGATACTACGATATTATTATTTCTGGCATAAGGCCTATTTACATACTACAAAATAAAAGAAAATAAGGGAGAGATATATATATATATATATATAAGCTCTGTATATATATATTGGTACACTTCGTCTGTTTGCATCTGAGGCTCCTTTTATAGATGAACATCTTGGGGCCGGACCGGGCCGGGTTTGGGTCGGACTGGGCCGGGTAATGATTACATTCATCCCCCTTAATTATCCAAATTTCCGGATAATATTTTATATTTTTGAATAAAACTTTAAAAATTCATATCTTGAGTTCTAGATCTCCAAATGACGTGATTCAAGAGGCATTGGAAATCTCTTTGAATGATCTACAACTTCCATGAAGGACTTTTCTTCAGAAAATATCTTTTTGATGGGACATTCGTTCGTCGAAGATATTTCTCGATTTCCACTAATACAAATCGATTGACCACTTGACCACTTAAGCTAGTGACACTCCTTATATCCTCCAAAGATATGATTATACTTCACAAATGTCGTCACTCGGGGTCTTGGTTTATAAATCTGCAAATAAAATACCACAAATACCCACGTAAATCTGACACGACACCCCGGTCAATAAAACCGGTACAAAATCATAACTTTTTACTATTATTACTAACTTTTACTACTAACTATACTAAACTATAAAGATTAACATTTCATATAATTTATATCATATTTTCATATATTTTATATAGAATTCGTTGATAAAACATAATAATATAACGTATATTTAATCATATAAAAGTAATACATCAATAAGATAGAAGACATCCAATACATGCTAGTCCGATTGTACTATCAATGTCCCATTTGATAGCACATAAGACTAGAGACATTTAAGCACCAAACATGTTATAGTAATTAGAGATCTCATCAACCATAATCACTATCATGGTTTCTCTATCACAGTTTAATACTAGGGACGTTACTATATATGTACAACAAATAATATGAAGATAAACAATATACAATAACATAAGTGCTTTTGTTAATCATAATAAAGTTATTATATAAACTAAATAAACTGTAAATGACCCGACCCGGTCGGATCCGGTCCAACCCGATTGGGTTTAGGACACCTTTCCAACATCATACCCCGAGCAATGAGCCTAACAATAATACTAATGCATCTTCTGTACAACACGACAAGACCGATACTACTGGGTCTCGATTTTCAGTCCTTGCAGAGGATGATAACCAAGAAGACACCACGCCGGAAAATAACGAAGAAATTGAGGCCAAGGAAATGGATGATGTACCTACTGAGGTAAAGAAGCTGAGAGAAAGTGAGAAACAGGTGGAGCCACATGGTGGCCAGGAAATAACCAAAAAGTTTCATAAATCCACGTCCCAACAAACTATTAGTAAGAACAAGCAATCGGAGGTAGGAGGAAGCAGTAGAGGGAAGCAAGGAAATATGAATCTTAAGGGAGGTGATAGTTTGGTGCACAATGCACATGATTCAAGAAAGAAAAAGGGGCAGACCACTGAGCTGGGAGTTCAGGGACAACAGATGAAACGAACTTCCTCCGCAAGAAAGACTCCATCAGCAAGAACCGCTTTATCCGACATGTCCAACGCCTCCAAGAGGCCTTTGCACCCAGGAGATAAAGTTATGCTTGCCAGTCTTGTTAACGCTGATTCCATGATGCCACCCTAGCAATCCATAGACCATATCAAGACTCATCCGCCGGATTTTGGACAGTTGCGTACAAACGAGGGTACTTCCGGTGTGAAATCTGGGTTGAATCCGCTGTTCGAAGTGGGTGGGGAGACCCAACACTCCTAGCTACCTCATCAACCTTAAGTTTCTATGAAGATTTAGCATAAAACTGTCGAGAAACTTAGATTAAATTTTGTTTACAGTGACAAAAATTCTGCTATTTCCTTTGTAAGTTGTGGACATTCCACTTTTGGCAATACTAAAAATTCTCTTTCTAAAAAAAAGGGGAATGAGGGAGAATGACAGAAATATTTCATCAATTGAGTAGAATGACAGTCTTTTGAAAATTTTGTATAAATGACAAAACTATTTATTCACTGTCGAAATTCACCTATGTTCGAAATTCACTTCATTTAAATTCTTCTTTGAAATTCATTCATTTAAATTCATTCGATTTTTGGGATTCACCGTCGAGATTCAATGATTTCGGGATTCACTGGGAGATTCACCGATTTACGGGATTCATTGTTTGTCCTTCTCGCTATAAAAATTATATTGTTGTCCTTCTCCCTATAAAAAATTTGTAGTTATCATGTTAATTAAAAATATTCCAGATTGTGTCCTTATCCCTAATTTCCCAAAAAAATATCTATATATACTAGTAGGAAACCCGTGCGATGCACGGAGAACGTTATATTTAAAAAGTAAACATCGAAGGAAAATAATATGTTATGAAAACAAATCTTGGCCATATGAGCACATAGTCAATACAGGATTTATGCAGAATTCAGCAGTCCGTTGTGGGATTCTATAAATCTACTTGTTTTTTGTGACTCCATATGGATGTGGCAGGTAAAGCCTTCTCCTTTTAACATACAATGAAAGGCTCTGTATATCTCAACAAATTTCACTTCATGTGTGATAAACTTTTTCAGTTGAAGCTCCTGCAAAATGCAAGGAATATAACTCTGAATTTGCATAATGTGATTTCTAAATTCTATCAATATGCATAACGTGCTTTGTAATGTTACCTTGTCTTGTGCATCTTTCAACGATGGATGGAATGTCATATCACGATTTATGGTTACCGCAAAAATTACTTTTAAGAGTCCTTTTCGTACCTTATACATCGAGTGTGTCCAAAAGACCACATCTTTATTAAGCGTGCTACCGGACAAAGTATCCACGAAAGAAAGTAAGGCAAGCATAAGCAAAGGAAAGAGCAAGTTACCTTGATTCTTGTCAAAGCGTTTTTATAACAACATCATAGTGCTATTTCTCCATACGTTCTCGACCATTTTTCCCTTTTGACACCTGACAGACATGAACACACACATGGCTGACCAGATCACATCATTCAATACCCGATGCTTCAAGAGCATAAAAACTAACAAAGAAGACATCAACAAAGAAGAAGCAAACCAAAATAAATAAAAATAAATAAACAGTCGATAACATATTTTTCAAGAATACACAAAGGACACATTTTGACCCACGGACACTTAAGTGTATATGAAGATCGGGGATATGAGTATGACATAGTGAGCACAACTTTCCTCTTAAACGCCTCGGCTTCATCCATCTTACCAGCTTCACCAAGAGATCACACTTCTTTCTACATACTCGTATTCTTTTCCTCAAAAACTTCTACCTACAATATATCTAGCAGGAAACCCTGTGTCGTGCCGGGATGTATATGCTTATTATATGTTTTTGACAAACCTGCATACGGGAAACAATGATTAAGCTGTAGAAGAAGTGAGCCATGAAAGTCACAGTACACAGAACTAAATGAGAGATGGTAAGCACATGAAGGGAAAAAATGGAGCTAATCCAATAGCAATCACAATGTCACAATGTTAGGAGAAAAGAAAATGAAAAATTATGCCGCTTAAAGTTTAGTGATGCATAAGATATGTGAAAATGTTTCAAAGTAAAAAAACCACCAAGAAGAATAACATCGGTACTTCAAATTGATCTCTGAAGATATCTAACTGCAAGATGAAAATGCCTAGTAAAAACATTAAGTCCGTGCCAAAGAACGGGTAAAATAATTTCTGCCATAATGAGTAAATCAAATGCAAAGGATAACACATTCCATTCTCTAAAGCTGAAGAAACCTTTTATGGGACAGAAGCAGGGGATCCAAATTTTTTTGAAAAAAACAAATGCAAAACATCAACATCGTTCATTAATCTGGCAACAAATGTATGGAATCGGCAGTACCAACTGATATTCAACAAAGATACAATTGCCCGAAGAACAACTTATATGCATTAACTACAAAGTCCGTGTAGGAACCAACCATTCTTCCCCCCTCCTATCACTCACAACTCAAACAATTTTGGAGGAATGAAAGCATCAAATTCATTATAAATTGAACTTGAAAGTTAAGATTGATACATTGATAATTTCACCTATGTAAATGACTAAACATTGAGCCCTTAGGTAGTAAGCAGTAAGATTTCTCATGCAAAAGTGAGAAATTAATGCTAAAATTAATGTCACAGTTGTTTAGTGTATGAATAAATCAATTTCTTAAACCAAAAACCATCTACAATATCCAAAGTCCTACATAAGACAAATGGAATATTTGCAATAGGATGACATGCAAAAATATAGTTTGATTATTTGAAGGGGAAAAAAAGAAACTAAAGTAGTTTCCAAAATAAAGTGTATTTCAATTCCACATCCATGTATGAAGGAGAAGATTGAAAATCTTCAATGGGATTCATGGGAATGACCCAAAAAATAGAACCAATTACACCGCTGCATATATATAGCAAGGAGAGAAAGCAATTAAAAGGTCTTTTGTTGACCATGTTATCTTAGAGGAGAAGTAAAATACACATGTTTTATCACCTATATAAGACATCATCGAGAAATGGCAAGAAATTCATAGTTCCGATGAATGGGATGGTCCTCTTGATCGGATGAATACAACTATGTTTAATCTGGAAATAAGAAACACAACTAATAATCAGAAGAAAAATGTGAAAATAGAATGAATAAAGAAAATACACACGCTTTATCACGTTAGGAAGATATCCCTGAGAAATTGCGAGAAATTCATGGCTCAATGAATGGGGACCGCCTTGCTGATACAATGAATGGAACCGCCTTGTTGATCCAATGAATGGAACGGTCTATAATCAGGAAATAAAAGGAAAATTGATAAGCAGAAGAAGAAACATGAAATTTACCTTCAATGTAGTACTCTTACTTTGTAAACACTTTTATCCCAAACACAAAGTCAAACCCACCACAGCCCCCGCCACACCCCAAAAAAAAAAAAAAAAAAAGAAGAAGAAAAATATATCATATACACACAATTGAACTCACATAAGAAACTTTTTGAATAAAACCTATTATTACTGATAGTTGAAGTCAATTGTTTTAAATTAATGAACTTTTGGGACACAAAAACAAAAAAATACATGAGTGTGGTGAATAATGTGATCATCTCAACTCAAACACAAACTCGAAAAATATTAGAATCAGTCAAAACTTTTGCCTCAACCTACTTGCATCGGTTCATTTTCAACCTCTACAAAATCAAACTAAGCAGAAATGTGGTATTATTATAATAGATTAGTTGATGTGCCTTTAACATATGCCAAGCATCTGGACAAACTCAAGTTCAACTTATCCATCAGGGCTATAATCTTGAAGGTCCCAAATGAAAATTTTGAAACTTGAAGGGAAAAAGCAAAAATATGTTGCCAGATAAAGAGAAAGAGGGGCTTACAATTGGGGATTACACAGGGCATACAGTTAGGTGAATCATCTTTTCCAATATGGTCTTGCTTCCAACCAGATTCACATCACCTACAAACACCAAAAAAAGAATCTTTATTAAGCACAACAATTTCCAACTTGTAGCGCATGATATACAATCACCAGAAACAGAGGGGAAAAACAGAAAGATTTCGAGAAACTTTAATCGAAGAAGAAGAAGTTACCTTGCCGGATTCGTTAACTTGCTTGAAGTTTCAAAAGCGGCAGATCCACAACCCTCCATTGTTTGGGCATCTTCAAGCTATGTTTATGGACTAAACACAAACGTTCCAATTTCTGAAGGGCATCGAAATCATATCTACGGGCTTTCAAGCTCTGTGTATGGACTAAAACCATCTCCTTTCAAAAAAATCCAGTTGTTATTGATCCTTCGAAGGAGGTTCACATGTTGCCTTGTAGTCAATGCTCTCAATTTAGCACAAACCTAGAAATCATAGCAGATAGACACTTAAAATGTAGAAATTTTTAATCGAATCTTTTCTTTACCAATTACCTTCAATTCATCTAGAAATTGCCTCGATCTTAGTCTCTGGGTCCTTGAATCTGTGATTTAGATCGAAATGATGTTTCGATAAACGTTGATCTTTGTGATAAACCTTCGATTGCCGTTAAAAATACCCGATTGCCAAGATTCTTTTTCGTCATTAGGTTTGGGGAGAGGGAAAGAGGAAGGTGATTGAGAAGCGGAGGACATGGGGATGAGGGGTCGGTCGAGAGGAAGTTACATCCGTTGCACAGAGAGGCGTGGGTGGCGGTTTCGTGGGAATTGAGGAGTAGTGATTTTGGGGAGTTCTTTGGCGTAAATGAAGGAGAAAGAATAGGCGTGTGTTGAAGAAACGGGTGAAAAGCGGGTGAAGTCGGGTTAATCGCACAAACGGCCAATTGATTGTGCTTTTCCTTAAAAATATAATATAGATATTTAAGAGCAATTAACTGTCAAATTGACCCGATTAGATCCAATTACCCGCTTTTGACCCGGCGTCTACCTTGCTCTCTCCCACTTAATCACCCACGTCCAGACTCTTCTCCCACGTTCTGTTTCCAAAAACCAACTTCCTCATGCTCATTTATCGATCTCTAGCCTTTTTTTTAGAGGCATCGATCTCTAGCTTAACCTCTCTTTCACCATTTCTGGAATAGTTACCTTCTTGAACAAACACAAAACTAAGAAATATTTCCACTCCATAACCCATTCCTTCCATCTTCAGTCTGCAATAATGGATTTGGCACCGATCTGAAACTCCTCCGTCTGATTCTTCAGGTACCCAATCTAAGGGATTGCTTTGCAGCGATCTGAAAGTCCTCCGTCCGATCTGTTTTTTGGCACCGCGCGATCTGAAAGTCCTCCGTCCGATCTGTGTTTTTTAAGGCCCTCTATGTTTCTAATCTGCTCCTTTCTGCTTTTGTTTTTGCAGCGTCCAATTCGGAATTTCGGACTCCTCAATCAAACTGTGTCTTTCTTTGTATGGATATTAATGGTAAGCCATACTTTTTTTTTGATAGTTATGACGTGATATCATCACAATTTTAATGCCATTCATTGATGTCTTCATGTTTTAATTGTTTTGTTCAAGTTAAATTGGATTTCAAGTTCGTATTCACAGCATGTGCACTCTCGGTATTCTGATCAATGAGATTTTTGTTGACACTTTAATACAAGATTAACACTGGGTCGCTTACCGTAATTATCAGGCTTTTTTTTTTTTCTGTTTTTCATCGAATCGTTACGTCTTGCAAGTGTGTATTTTCTGGTATGCCAAACACTTTCATTTTTTATTTTTTTTTATATTTTGGTGGAAAATAAGGGATTTTGAGAAGATCCCATTTCATTTTGGGTATTTGGGTTATAGAAGATGGCTGAAAATGAGTGGATAATTTAGAGGCAATAGGAGCAGAACCCGTTATGCTGTATAGGAAAAACTGTTCCTTTCATGCTTACTGCTTACATACATAATTATTTTTGTAGATTGAAGTAGCTTTGATGCTTATAAAGTTATTGCCTAAAAGGTTTCTTGGTCCGTGGTTTGAATTGGTTTGTAGCATGGGAGGGAGGCTTCTAGGTTCATTGTTTAAATTGGAACGAACATTAAAGGAGATTTTGCAGGGCCGATTCATGTTCCATAGGTTCAGGATTCACACACCAATTTTCATCCTTTATTTAATTGAAAGCTGAAAGCAAGAATCGGTTAAGCATTAAGCATTCCTATATTTATTTTGGTGCAAAAGCATTTGGGTGAAAATAATGTCCCTGCTTCTTTTTCTTTTTAGCGTTTTTATCTCCTTTTGATACATATGGTGTTCATTTCTCTGTACATACATGGTGAACTTGGATTTCCTTTTTGTCTTGCCAATAAGATCTCTCAGACGAAAATGCAAGTCGGTTTGAAATACGCTTCATGTGTGAATGGTGCTCGGATTATAGCTGTGAGTTGAGTTGAGTGGCTCCTAAATGATCACAAAGTGAAGTGGAGGGAGGTCTAGGAAGATGTATTCACAGTAAGGAACGCAACAGAATGTTTTCTGAAGCTGCTTATCTGAGTGCTCGATTTTCAACAATAGAAGATCAAAGTAAAGCAGCAGCAAACACAGAGAATTTGAGAGACAGGGGTCTTTTTAATCCAACAAAGTATTTTGTTGAAGAAGTGGTTACTGGTGTTGATGAAACTGATCTTCATAGGACATGGATCAAAGTTGTTGCTACAAGGAATACAAGGGAAAGGAGTTCAAGATTGGAGAATACGTGTTGGCGTATTTGGCATCTTGCTCGCAAGAAGAAACATGTTTCTTTTTTCTTGATTTTGATTTTGATTTTGCATTTATATGCTTTATTCTTGAAACACTTCTGATTCTTTCCACTGTTGATTTAGGTTGCAAAAGCTGGTGGTGATAAGTGGAAAAAGTTGTCAGAGGCTGTAAGTTTTTTCATTTATTTTGTTTCCCTTGCCATTAATCAATTCTGCACAAATTCTCTGGAATTTTTCATTTCATTTGCTGATTGTTTGATTCCTGAATTGTTTTCTTTAGGAGAAAACACCATATGTTGCTAAGGCAGAAAAGAGAAAATCCGAGTATATGGAGAACATCCAGGCTTACAACAAGAAACAGGTACCTTTAATTCAATTATTCATCACCGTTTTCTCTCCAATTTCCATTTTTGATGTATGAAAATTGAAAAAAAAATTGTTTTCATTTGCTAATTCGGCAGTTGGAAGTTTGAGTTAATGAGCCAAAGATGACATGCTGAATGGAGTTTATTTGTGTGTTTTATTGTTCTATGTGAAATAATAGCTTTAGTATGACATGAATCTGAGTGAAATGGTGCAAGTATTTTGATGAACTTATTTTGATTAAGAAGTTCTGTTTCAATGCAACTTGAAGCTACCTTGGTATTGTGGTTTTCCTGGGATATTATTTCACGATAACCATATTTACGATGTACATTTGCAGGGGTGTCGATTATTTCCGTTGAGAAAATCTACGTCGTCACTGGCGATGACGACGGAGTCCGGAAATCAGGCTGATTTTGCAGAGCTGTCGATTATTTCCGTTGAGAAAATGTACGTCGTCACCGGCGATTCAGGTGAAGAATTCAAGTGATAGAAGTAAATGGAGCCCATGGAAGATATCTTCTAGACACAGGGGGCTAAGCAACTTTTTTTCCTTAGAAACGTCTTCTGGCAACAAGGCAATGCCCGATGCTGCTACTGTAAGCTTCCAACCACAGATTAACTCTCATATTGCAGATATATCCGAATTTTTCGTGACAGAAGAGAAAACCGAAGCACCCAAACCAGAGAAAGAATTGTCTGAGACCGTTGATGTAAGTGATGCTAACAGCATCTCCGTCAACCAAGATGAATCTGTTGTAATTATCATACAGGCTGCTATCAGAGGATTTCTGGTAAGAGCTTTTGATCAATTGTAGTGTTTAACATTTTAAACCTCAATCAGGATGTTTTCATATTTACAAGTATTGTTTTACCAGGCTGAGATAATTTTATTGAAGCAAAAGAACATTATTTAGTTGCAAGCGGCTGTACGTGGACATATCGTTCGGAATCATGCTGTTGGTAGCCTTCGGTGTGTTCAAGCCATTGTGAAAATGCAGGGTATTATTAGAGGACGCCGTACACGGATACTTCTAGAAAAGTCGAGGACTGATGGAAATGAGGGAAAGCCATTTCAGATGAATGGATATGAAAATGATTGTTCATTCCCCCAGGTATTGTGCAGTTCTGCAATTGGCATAAGAGCACCCAAATTCAGATAAATCAACTAAAATATTAGCACCTAGATACAGGCTATTGTCACTTCTAACACAAAGAGTACAGACAAGTACATTGCACAAGATTGTGTACAAACAGTATACACAAAAGTAAGGCTATTGTCACCTCTAATACTACCAGTCTTCTTTCTATCTTCTCTTCATAGTTTTATTCCAATACACCTCTAGCCGCTCTCTTAAACATGTTATGTACCTGAAAATATAATCCAAAACCTGGAGAGCACATTATTTTGAATCAAAATGATTACACAGAATATGAATGACACTCTCTAAATGATTACCTGCTTAGTTGACAAGCCCAACTTTTCCAGATCATTCAGCTGCAAGAATGTTAAAATAAACAATGTTAATATACACACCATTTTCAAACGATATAATACATACTATACTTCTGTATAATGTATGTGATATTTTAGGCATGAGTTTATATGTTTGTTGTCATCATTAATCCCCTGGTTGACCTTTCATTTTCAGGCATGTGTATCATATACATCGATTGAGAAATTACTGAGAAATGATGACGAGTCCGGAAATCGGGCAGATTTTGCAGAGCTGTCGATTATTTCCGTTGAGAAAATCTACGTCGTCACCGGCGATGAAGATGGAGTTCGGAAATCGGGCTGATTTTACAAACCACGAGTAAGAGGGATTGGTGAAACCTTATCATAGTTTGTCTGTAGGTGAATAGATGGAGCAATTTCAGGATGTGAGACAGCTTTCACTATTTTGGGGAGGAAATAAACAAGTTTTTATGGTTTTTTCCCCCCTCATTTATGGGAGGGATTCAATTGAATAAGAACACTCTATGGTTTACTTTGATCTTAGCTGAATTAATAATGCAAAGGAAGAGAGGATGAATAAGTGGTTCCAACTGCCTACTAAAAAAGGCATTCCAAGTGCTTCTTTTAACTAAAACGGGAAAGCAGCTCATGCTAAAAAATATGTTGTTACTAGAGAAAAAAACGATACCTGATTACCTTCTCTAAGCATGAGATGAGCAATCATGCTAGAAATTAAGTCACATTAAACTTACTTTGATGGAAGCAGTATATTGGTTTACTGCTTACATTTTCAGCTGGGTTGAATGTTGACATGCATGAACTAATTACATGTGCTTGAGGCGCGTGACGCGCGTCTGGGTTTTACCTGGGAAATGCTTATTTGTCTGTCTGTTCTGTTGTTATTGTAACAAGCGGATGACCATGGGTGTGATGATGATGTTTTGTGTGTGTGTGTGTGTGTGTGATGTTAAGCGTATTTAGAACATTCTGATAGTTATGAGAAGATATGACAGTAACTAAAGGGCAGAACTTATGAGCAATAACTGACATGAGAATGAGAAATGTAAATATGTATTCATAAGTTTCAAATACAAAAACAATATTTTTCCTTGATTTATGTTGTCATTTTTCCTCTACTGTTTAATTTCAAATTTATATTCTAAAGTGCAGATCAGACGAAGCATCATACTATATATATATATATAAGCAAGTAATGTAATAAAAGAAAGGGATGGTGAAATGGGAAAAAAGTAGGGAGGAGGGGCCATAAGGACAAGAATTAACAGAAATGGGTCTGGAAGGACATTTTCCATTTTCAAAGATTATAAAGGACAAAAACAAATCTTTTGGACAAAAATACCCATTCACAGTAACATTCATCCAATGCAACAACATTCAGGAATCATCAAGTAACATTCACAGTAATATTCATCCAGATGCAGGAACATTCATGAATCATCGAGTAACTCATCCAGATGCAAGAACATTCATGAATCATCAAGTAACATTCACAGTAACATTCATCCAGATGCAAGAACATTCATGAATCATCAAGTAACATTAATGAATCAGCAAGTAACATTCATACAGATGCAAAAACATTCATGAATTCATGAGTCATCAAGTAACCTTTGCACACGATCAGATTAAACAAGCAGTAACATTCATCCACATCATACAGTAACATTGATCGATCCAGCACAGAGTAACATTTACCGTTTCAGGTAATGAATCCCAAATCCCAAATCCCAAATCTTCAATCGTTAACTCCTTCAATCCCAAATCTTCAATCGCTTCTTCTTCAATCGCTTTTGTAATGAATCCCAAATCTTCAATCCCAAATCTTCAATCGTCTTCTTCTTCAATCGTTAACTCCTTCGCGGTGCACATGGCTGTACGTCAACCGCGGCGGCATACGTAGGAGATGGAGAGCGACCCTCTCTACCACTCGCTTCAACCATAGCCGCCGCCTCTACTGACTGCCGCCGCCCCTCTACACTGTTTTACCTTTCCAACCTCACCGCCATGGTCAAAGCTTCCTCCCATCCGACGCCCTCATCCTCTACCCATGAATTCCGATAACCTCAGTAAATAACCAACCTCCGGCAATTCATCGCGTTCAAAAACAAAGAGATGATGAGGAAAGAGGGCATTTTTAAATGGACTCATTTGGACTTTGGGATTAGGCTTTGAAGAAGCGGCGAGCTTTGAAGAAGCGGCCGATTGAATGAATTAGTGATTAGGCTTTGAAGGGTATTTTGGGAAGAAATAATATGTTTTATTCCGATTAATATCTACAGATCTTTGTTCGGATTTATGAATTAAAATGTCCTTGTCGGCAAAAAACTAAAAAAGTATCCATATATTTTGAGTAAGGGTAAAATTGGAACTCTAGGGTTTTAAATAAACCTAGAGCCATTATTTTATTTTTATTTAATTATGGATAATTATGAGTTAATTGCTAATAAAAACTCCTTCCATAATTTTCCCCCTCATTATGCGTACACCATCAGTTTTAGACAAAGAAAAAAAAAACCGACGTGATTTTACGGAGGAGAGGAAAAGAGAAGAGCTTTGACAGAATCTTCATCCTAGAGCCTAATTTGTTTTATAGTTCTCTAGATAATTCACGCCACGACGATCAGGAGAAAAAGGGAGGCATTTTGATATAGGTATCATCACGATCCACGAGGTAATTAGTTTAACCCTATTTGAAATCTTGGTTTTTGAGAAAATCCGTAGCCTTTAGACGATAGATGTAATCGTAGCATGTGGTTTTGTTGTTGGAATCGAAAGAAATCATCACAGTTGTTGGAATTTCAAGTTTGGTCTTTCGATCCAAAGTTTTTGCAATTGTTTAAGGTTAAAGGGTATTGAACCGTATTTAATCATATTATTATTAGTTATATTTATATAAATATTTATTGTTTGTTCGATATATGATTTACTTTTTAGTGTAAATTTTATTATTTACTCTTATGGTTAGTACTGCTTCCGAAAAAGAAATAGACAACGTGTATTCATTGCTTTTGAAAGCTATACAACCAAAAAAAAAAAAAAAAAATGTATAAACAGGGAGACTATCGAATAGGTTTAAAAAAAAAAGGGTACAAAAGGTTGTTATGCCCTCTTTCCAGAATGTATGTAGATGGTAATTATGCATTTGATCAATTATTTGAGTGAGCGGAATATTTTGGGAACGTGGAATGGGGTATTCAGGGCTTGACTATTCTTATCTCATTTAGATAAATTAAAAGTGACTCCCAAAGTAGTTCTCTATACTGCACTCCTATCCTTAAAATGAGGATAAAAATAGTTTTGCGCCAAATAATTTCATCACAAGTAGTCTCCTATCTCTATTTATTTTTAGGGACAACAGTGGATCCCTCTTGTGGGGATGACACTGACTATTCATCGCCTCTAAACATATTTAATTGTTAAAAATTATAGGAATAGGGATAGGAATCTTCTTTGAGTGAAATAATAAATATTTAATGTATATAAATAGGGTTGTGAGGTAGAATATGTATTATTTAATATTATTTGAAATGTTATAGGGATAAGGATAGGGATGCTGTTGTAAAGGTTTTTGAATTGAAATGTTGTAAAATAGGGATATGTATTATTTTATATTATTTTAGGGATAAAATTTGGGACATCTGTTGGGAATGCCCTAAGCCTAGTAGATTGTGGATTACGTGTTGTATAAAAGCTTCTATCATATAAATAAATCAGTTTTTTAGCCGTCACTAAAATACAACACATTAATTTTTGAATGTATAAAAAAACCTTTGTATTTTGGAGGTTGGGTGAGCTTGAATCTGTTGCATGCGTGTTTTCAACTTCTTCATTTGAACTTATCAAAATTTTGTTTCAGCATTTAGATTTTTGGTTATTGGATTATACATTCAAAGAATGAAGCATTTTTGTTTTGGTTCTTGATTTGTGTCCATTTGTAGCTTGAATTCCCTTGCTCAATTGTTGTGTGCAATTGGACAAAACTTGTCTTCAATTATAATAGGGAAAATTGCAATTTACGCCCTCAAACTATTCCTCATGTTAAATTTTACAACCTTAAACTATTATTTGATCGATTTACAATCCCGAACTATATTATACGAGCAATTTACAACCTCGAACTATCAATTGTCCGATTTACCACCCACAACAATTAATTTTGCTCCATTTAAACCCTTTATCTAGTTTTAACAATATTCAATTTGCAAATTTGCCATTTCACAATCATTTTCTCCCGACCTATTTTATTTCTCCACCAAGCATGCCTTCGTGCATTTATGGTATTGCTAGTTCCTGCTCGTTATCCAATTGATGCAAATATAAGCAATAATAAAAATTCTCTTTCTGAAAAAAAATTAAAAAAATAAAAGCAACTAATGTAATAAAATAAAGGGATGGTGAAAGGGGAATAAAGTATCCATATATTTTGAGTAAGGGTAAAATTGGAACTCTTGGGTTTTAAATAAACCTAGATACATTATCTTAATTTTATTTAATTATTGATAATTATGAGTTAATTGCTAATAAAAACTCCTTCCATAATTTTTCCCCTTCATTATGCGTACACCATCAGTTTTAGAAGAAGGAAAAGAAAAAAACGACGTGATTTAACGGAGGAGACGAAAAAGAAGGGTTTTGACGGAATCTTCATCCTAGAGCCTAATTTGCTTTATCGTTCTCTAAATAATCCACGTCACGAAGATCAGGAAAACAAGGGGGACATTTTGATATAGGTATCATCACGATCCACGAGGTAATTGGTTTAACCCTATTTGAAATCTTGGTTTTTGAAAAAATCCGTAGCTTTTAGACGATAGATGTAATCGTAGCATGTTGTTTTTGAATAAAACAGCTAGCTTTTTAGCCGCCATTAAAATACGACACATTAGTTTTTGAATGTATGAAAAAACCTTTGTATTTAATTTGGAGGTTGGGTGAGCTTGAATCTCTTGCATGCGTGTTTTCAACTTCTTCACTTGAACTTATCAAAACTTGGTTTCAGCATTTAGATTTTTGGTTATTGGATGATACATTCAAAGAATGAAGCATTCTTGTTTTGGTTCTTGATTTGTGTCCATTTGTAGCTTGAATTCCCTTGCTCAATTAATATTGTTGTGTGCAATTGGACAAAACTTGTCTTCAATTATAATAAGTTCCTAGTGAGTTTCTTGTAATCTAAACAATTCTTTATTTTTTCAATGGTTTCTAGCTACGCATATGTCACCTACATTACACATGCGCAATGCTTTTACTGAATAGCAATTTACAAGTGGACAAATAACACTAAAAACAACAGAAGGAAATCAGCCTAACCTAATTAGCCATTAAGCAGTAAATAATTAGGTGTATATATAAACAAAAAACAAAAAACAAAAAACAGGCTAATCCCCTAAACCCTATACAGAAGAATCATAGATTTTTTAATACAAGGCTTTATTGGTTGAGCTGGATACAATATTGAAAAGCTGCTGCTGATAAGGAAGAAAAATCTAAAGCTTCAAGCTTGAACAAGAAAATAATCTTTTACCAATAAATCATCTAACTAGTTGGTCGAGTTTATCGCGTGTAGGTTTCAAAGGACTGTTATTTTCCTGCATCTATTATAAGGATTCGAAATCAAGGAAACCTTGCTTAGTTCATTATCTTACATTCTGTATTACAACTTGAGAATTGATTTCAATCGATCTTCAATCCTCTTATAAGTTTTTTGACTTGAAGGCGATTGATTCCTATACGATATGGAATCAGAGATGGTTGTACATAAGGGTGGTTGTCACTGCAAAAACGTTCGATGGGAAGTCTATGCACCGCGTAGCGTTGTGGCATGGCAATGCAACTGTTCTGATTGTTCAATGAGGGCAAACATACATTTTATTGTCCCTTCTAAAAGCTTCAAGCTTCTTGGAGATTCCAATGAATTCATTACAACTTACACCTTTGGTACCCACACAGCAAAGCACACTTTCTGCAAGGTTTGTGGCATCACTTCCTTCTACGTGCCACGGTCTAATCCCGATGGAGTAGCTGTTACGTATAAATGTGTAGACAGAGGGACATTAACCCATGTCGAGATCAAGCAATTTGATGGCGGTGATTTGGAGGGCTCATATAAGGAAACTGGCATTGCCTCGTGCTCGAAGGTAGTTATGCCGGACTTGAAATGATTTTCTTGTACTTTGTTGTTGTAATGTGCTTAAGATATGGCTTTGTATGAGCAAAACCTTTGCCTATCACTTGCTACTGTATATCTTAAGCATTTGAACCACCCTAAAATGTCCATGAACAAGATTGTTTTGATTTGTGAATGCAAATTGAGCTTGAAATAAAGTACAAAAAGATCACCCCTAATATATAATGCATTGGTGTTAAAAAGAGAATCTACTAGCACGACCGTATATTCATTTTCTCTTTAAACCAGAAAAAAAAAGGGGAGGCGGGGGGACCCTTCATTGCAGTGCCGGCTTGAACTAGGAAATCTTTATGGAGAAAAGTTTGGATATTGGCTCTTGCTCTCAGTTGCGAAGGGTGATTGCTTTTAGACTTTGTTTGCATTTGTAGTCTTTGTGTAGGCCAAACAGAATTATGTTACGTTTCGTTTTTCGTACTGTTCGTGCTCTAAACTGAATATATCATTGTAGAGTTGTGTTGCTGAAGGGCATAATTAGGGGTTTGATTTCCATGTACTTGATTGATGCCTTGTAGAAATCATGCAATTGTGGTGTTGTTTTCATTTTCACTCTCCTCTTTAACTACAGTATCATTTATCCCCTTAACTCGAGCAATTTGTTGTATGAGAACAGGTTTCAAATCGGACGAATCCATGTGAGGATCGTATTAGTTGTTTGCCGGATGAAATTCTACGTTACATTCAGTCCTTGTTAGATCATAAGAAAGTGGCACAGATGAGCATCCTTTCTCGTAGATGGCTGAACTTGTGGAAGCTTGCTCCTGTGTTGCAATTTGGTGCCCCAGTTATACTTGATCTACATCTCCGTGCCCCAATCGTACCTGATGGGAAAAACCAGCCGGAGTGTGACAAATTGGTCTCTACGATAAGCCGTGTATCTGATGGGGGTTACCAAAGGCGGAAGTGTGAGCTATTCCACCATTGGATATGCGATGAGAGAAACTATAAGGGGAAGTGTGGCAGATCTGCCTTTTGGATGACGCGCCACGGGAGAAAACGAAAGGGGGAGTGTGACAAAATCGTCAACTGGATGAGCCGTGTCTCGCAAATGCACAAAGGTCAGAACTCGAATGAACTTAGGGTGTCGTACACCTTGTATAAATGCTACAAAAAGAAGGGCATTGATAGTTGGTGGGAGGACACACTAGCAAGAGAAATTCAAAGTTTGGAACTGAATTTCTCAAGTAATGATGATTGTCAAGACTCTAGCTATGTCTTTCCTGAGCGGTTTCTCAGTTTCTGCAGTGACTGTCTTTTTTGGACACTTGGTTCAGATGCTTTCGATAGCCGCATCCTTGAATCTTCTGGCTTCAAGTCCTTGAAGTCCATATCTTCGGACGGCATACTAATAACTCTTGAAACGATAGACATTTTCCTTCTCAACTGCCCATTTCTTGAAAGACTTGAAGTGGTTGGCTCTCCTGCATTGGTTTGTTTTAAGATTGAATATGGTCATCAACTCCTAGCTTTGAAGTATCTGAAGATAGAGGACTGTGAGAATTTGGAAACCATTACTATTTTTGACTTGAATATTGTCTCTCTAAAAATAACAGCTCCTGCCCGGGCCTGGCTAGGTCTAAGACAGCTTCCAAAGCTTGTTGATTTGAGCATAGAGGGACTCCATGCCAGTGTAGAAGCGGTTCTCTGAATCACCCTGAACTTGAGACCTCACATTAGGTACCCGTAATCTGAAGGCATTCATAGAATTTGCTATTTTTGCGCTGCCTAAACCACTGAAGAATCTCAAGCGATTGGTCATAAATGTGGATGCTTCGGGAGATGAAACTCTTACTAGGTTGATCAATATCATTATGGCTTGCCCTCTTTTAGAGGAGTTTGTGTTGATGGTATGCAATTTCTCTTCCGTGTTTTGGCTTGTTTTGTTTTTTCATTCTAACAATTCATGAATTAGTGTCATTGCCACTTGTTTTCTTTTATGTTGTTGGAAATTTGCAGTTGAATTGGACCGAGCCTCAGCGGAGTAGTAGGATGCTTACGGAATTGCCTAAAAGATGCCCCAACCTCAAAAGCTTCAAACGCCTCAAAGTGGTTGAGTTCTTGGGTTATTATGGCCGTGTAAGTGATGTTGAACTTATAGCGCACCTAATGGTGAATGCCGATAATCTTGAGGAAGTAATTGTTGATCCGTGGAATCCACGACACATGGAACACCGCTACGAGGAGGAAGCAGAGGCTAGAAGTCTCGCTTTGCAGCAACTCGAAGAACACGTACCTTTTTTTGTTGAGCTGACAATCCGTTAGCTATTTCTTAGGACTACTTATCACTTAATCTGAATAAAATAAGCGGTAGGTATGTGTTTGATAGCCGCCTTAGACGAGCACACTTAATTTATTAAGTGATATGAATTCCCAAAACAAATGTTGTTAAGGTATGAAAGTATAACTTAATGTAATAAGTGATAAACACTTCTATTATTTATTTATTTATATTCAGTTTACTAAAACATTATCTCGTCTGAGCTACAGTTTGTATTTTTTTTCTTAAGTTATTACTAATGACGGTGCCGCCACAAAAGTTTTTTTTTTTTTTTTTTTTTCCACAATACAACGGTTGTATGAAGGTTGGCACCAAAACTCCCTGGTACGTAATAGCAGCATACAAATTGTCTGCAGATTGTAATGTAATGTAATAGCAGCATGCAAATTTGTGATTTAAAGCATAAGAAATCAGAATAATACATACAAATAACAACAAAGCATGGAAGGCCTATAACATAGGACAACTCTCATAGGGAGAGTAGTTCTTTGGACAACTCTCATGGAAGGCCTATAGAGTAAGACTAAGGATTTTTTTTAGTCATTTTAACATTCAAATTAAAGTATTAATTTACCTTATTAATATGCGTGTTTTTGACAACTGCATCAGTCATTTTAAAACAGAAACAGAGGGAGTATGTTTTGACAAAAGAATTTAAAATAAAAAACTTTTGATTTTTCTCAAGTTTCGAATGCCTTTGATAACATCATCTAACTGCACAATTTACACATCATCTTCCAAACATTTCTGGGTGGGCACACAACCGATGAACTATATAGTATATATCTACTTATTTCTCCACAATAACAAACTATACAGATGAGATAAATGTCGATCATTTTTGCCAACATGGAGTTTTGAAATTGAGAACATGGGTTGGAGTATGTTGATTTGATAAAAAACATACCGAAAACTTTTCACCAAAACTTTAGGGACATGAATGTCTAAATTGTATATAAACTTTAGGGACATGAATGTCTAAATTGTATATCTGGTGACTTAAGCTGTGTTCAAGACTTCTATACTCTCTCCTCAATTTGTTTGGAGATATTTAATGGTGGTACCAAATTAGTTTTCCACAAGTTGTTTAAACTAAATAAATGCTTGGTTTGCTTCAGATTTCTATTTTTGAAGGAAGATCCATGTATACCTTGAGATCCATAAAATGCACATAATATAGAAAACCATTAGTAGACTAAATAAGGGATAGTCAGACTGGACAAGTTCTAATACATGACTAGTTTTAGATTAAGAATCGGTATGACTCACAAAAAGTAACTTTCTCATTAAAGAACACATTAAAAGACTTAAGAACATGATTCAAAACTCTTTCAGATGGATGGCACAATCTCTGAAAACATACTCCTACATCAGACCTACTACACAAAGTACTAACAAATGACTTCTTATTTAAACCAACTTGTTCTTGGGAGAAAATTGGACCGAGTTGAGATTTGGATGAAGAAAAACTGAATATAGAATTGAGAATTTCTTTTATTATTTGTTCTTCCTTATTTTTTTACAAAGACAGTCGCATATAGATATATAGGGAATACTAGAAACCCTAAAAACCTAAATTACCATACACGCCCTTTTGTAAAAATAAATAAATAAAACAAACATATTCAACTAGTCGTATCACTCTATCAGAGATCGAGTCACCATTCAACTCTTAACCATTAATGATATGATCAAACAAATCTTCCTTATCTCTCCAATCAACACCTTATTACTCCTTTGATCATGATCTCCGCTTGACTGAATATTATGATTGACGTGATTGCATGATTCACGTATTTATGGTGCATGGGCCGTTAATACTCCCCCTCAAACGAGGCTGGGACTTGGGATCAGACCGAGTTTGCGTCGTAGTGGCTGGAAGAGATGCTTGGGCAATGACTTAGTGAAGATGTCAGCCAGCTGGTCAGTGGCGGAGACGTGGCGGGTGATCAAGAGTTTTCTGGCGACCTGTTCTCGGACATAGTGATAATCAAGTTCAATATGTTTGCTTCGGGCATGGAAGACAGGGTTGATGGTCATATATAGGGCACTTAAATTGTCACAGAGGAGCAGTGGCGTGTGCGGTAGGGGCATATGTAGCTCTCGGAGGAGAGACGTGAGCCAAGTAAGTTCGGCAGCGGTATGAGCCATGGCACGATATTTCTTGATCTTTGGAACGAGACGCAGTGTAATGTTTCTTCGAGCACCAGGAGATGAGATTAGGACCAAGGAAGGAGCAATAGCCAGTGACAGATCGGCGTGTAGTGGGACAACCTGCCCAATCGGCATCAGAGAACGCGTAGAGGCGAAGTTGAGACACAGCTTGAAGAGATATACCAAGAGTCAAAGTGGACTTAACATAGCGAAGAAGGCGTTGGACTTGTTGCATATGCAACTGAGTCGGAGCTTGCATAAACTGAGATAGGTGATTGACCGCATAAGTGATGTCGGGGCGGGTAAAAGTCAAGTATTGAAGAGCGCCAATGAGACTCCTGAAAAAAGTAGCATCGGCAGGGGGGATGTGTGTGGGACGAGAGGTTTGACGGCGAGGGGAGTGTTTCCCGGCTTACAATCTTGCATGGAGGCCCGTTGAAGAATCGTAGTAGCATAATGAGATTGATGAAGGTGCAGGCCTTGAGAGGTGACATTAATTTTTACTCCAAGAAAATGGTGAACAGTACCAAGGTCCTTCATGGCAAATTCGGTATTGAGTATGGTGAGAAACGAGTTGAGCAGGTGCGGATTGGAACCTGTAATAAGCATATCATCGACATACAACAGAAGCACTAGAGTGCTTTGATTAGCGTGATAATAAAAAGAGAGGGATCAGATAAACTACAATGAAACCCAAACGAGAGCAGAAAGGAACTGAACCGATCAAACCAAGCCCGAGGGGCTTGTTTTAACCGTAAAGAGCCTTGCTGAGTCGACAAACATGATTTGGAAATGTAGGGTCACACATACCTGGGGGTTGGTCCATGTATATAGTTTCGGAAATATTACCATGTAAGAAGGCGTTTTTTACGTCGAGTTGGCGGATGGACCATTGACGAGAGAGAGCAAGGGATAGAACGACACGAATGGTGCTAGGCTTGACCACCGGAGAGTAGGTCTCAACATAGTCCAAACCATCGACTTGGGCATAACCTTTGGCGACCAAGCGAGCTTTGAGACGATCAAGCGAACCATCAGCTTTAAGCTTAGCCTTAAACACCCATTTGGAACCTATGACATGCATATCGGGAGTTCAGGGAACTAAACACCAAGTTTTATTATCAGACAAAGCAGTCAACTCATCAAGCATAGCGGACTTCCAACCATCATGTTTTAAGGCACTTTTGACCGTCTTAGGCTCGGTGGGAATGGAAGTGTAGAGGGCATCAAGGGCATACTTAGGGTTAGGTTTAAAAATACCATGTTGAGCACGGGTTATTCTTGGGGAGGGAGGTGGTATAACTGGGGAGGTCGGGGGAGAATCATCGGAGGGAAAGTCATCATTTTCGGAAGAAGGTGAATTGTCATCAATGGGGGGTGGGGTTGGAGAATCTGGGAGGTCTAGGGGGTGAGGTAAAGATCAGGTGACTGCATGGGGGGCGGTGTGTGTTGGGGCGGTATGCATGGGAGGGGAACTAACCGACATAGCAGGTGAAGGAGCAATGGAGTCACCTAGCCAAGAATCAAAGATTTTTAAGACATAAGGCCGATTAATGTGGGGCATAGTTTTATAGGGGAGAATGGTTTCATCAAAGACCACGTGACGGGACAGAAAAAACTTTCGAGAAGAGGGGTGAAAACATTTATAACCTTTATGTTGATTACTATAACCGACAAACACACAAGGAAGAGATTTAGGATCGAATTTATGACGCTTAGTATCCCAAGTATAAGGATAGCACTTTGACCCAAAAATTTTAAGAGTAGTGTAATCCGGGTGCTTGTTGTGCAATAAGAAAAAAGGGGACTCGGTTTTATTTGTGAGGGAGGGGACTCTATTCATCACATACACGGCAGTTAAAAACGCTTCAACCCACAAAAATAGAGGCAAACGACTATGAAAGAGCATAGTAAGGCCAAGTTCACGTATGGTACGATGACGTCGTTCAACAGTGCCATTTTGCTGTTGTGTGTGTGGACAAGTGATTAAGTGGGTGATGCCTTGAGCAAGTAAACTGCTTAATAGACATATTAAACTGAGTTTTAGCATACTGCTCAAAATATAAGAACACGTTATAGAAATCAAATGTATGCTTCAACGGGACAAGCCAGGCGTACTTGGAGAAATCATCAACAAAACTGACATAATAATTAAATTTGCCTATTGACTCAACAGGGGCCGGACCCCAAAGATCACAGTGTATGAGTTCAAAAATAGCAGAGGAAATATGTTTAGAACTAGAAAAATGGAGCTTGGAAAGCTTGCCCAACTGACAACTTTCACAGATGTGCTCCTGTTTATTAGAACCTAACAAATTTATAAAACTTTTATTTTTTAAGGCCTGAACAGTTGGTAGCTGAACATGGACAAGACGTTGATGCCAAATCTCCAGAGTACTGGGCTTAGTCGCATGGGCAAGATGAGCTTGATGATCACCAGTGAGGGCATAGAGATTTCCTCTACATTCGCCCGTCAGAAGAATCCTGTCTGTGACGTTTTCCTTAAGAGCAAAACCATTATTAGTAAACAAACAGTGTGCATTATATTGTTGAGTGAGTTGCCGAATGGAAATTAAATTCTTAGTCATATTGGGAACCAATAACACATCGGAAACTATTACAGGTATATCTCTATAATTAATATGAACCTCACCGATACCACTAATTGGAAGAGCAGTTCCATTACCAACGATAACAAAGTCAGTTTTTGAACAAGGCTGAAAATTATGTAGAAGCTTATGATTACCTGTCATATGATTAGTAGCGCCTGTATCCATTAACCACTCGGTGTCGGCGACGGTGTTATCTAGTGTAAGGGCGGAGAGGGCTTGAGGTAGAATATCCTCCTTGGCCTTGCTGTTCCACCAACAAATTGTAGACACATGACCCTGCACATGATGTATAACATTTATATGATAAAAATTACGATGTTTTATATACGTTATCAACTCTTTTTATATAAAATATAAGAAATTATAACGATAATCTTATAAAATATTAATAGTTATGAATAAATCTAAATACTATAAAAATCTAGTAAAAATGATAAAAAGTTATAAATTTTGTACCGGGTTAATAACCGGAGTGTCGTGTCAGATTTACGGGGGTATTTTTGGTATTTTATTTACAGATCTTAGGTAAACCAAGACCCCGAGTGACGACACTTTTTGAAGTAAAATCATATCTTTTGAAGGAATTAAGGAAGTGCCACGAGATTTAAAGTTCAAGTGGATCAATGGTTCGTGACACCGTATCAAGTTATATTTTCGACGAACAAATGGCCCATCAAAAAGGCATTTTCTGAATAAGAGTCCTTCATGGAAGTTATAGATCTTCTCAAGAGCTTTCCAACGCTTCTTGAATTATGTCATTTGGAGATCCAGAGCTCAAGTTATGATTTTATCAAGTTTCAGATCAAGTTTGGAATAAAATCTATCCGGATCGATCCGGATTTACCTCGGATCGATCCGAGAAGACACAATGATTATCCAGCATGTGGCCCTGCAGAGAATAATCCTGGGATAAGATTTTTTATTCCCGGATCGATCCGGCCCTTTCTCGGATCGATCCGGCTTGGAAAAATCTGCCTATAAATAGAGCAGCTTTGCAGGCACAAAGGGGGTGCCAATATATTTTCTTAACCTCTCTTAATTAGTAGTAGTATGTATGTATATAGGCCTTATGCCATAAATAAAGTAGTATCGTTATAATGCTCGAGGATCAATGTTGTTGAAGTCGTTGTAGCATCCGGAAGAATACAGCTTCTGATTCAACCGTTGTAATCGGGTAAAATTTCTAAAGTATTTATGTTTGTTATGTTTGTTTTTATATTCGTATAATGTTAGTAGGCTAAATCTAATAACTAGCCAAAGTTATGTAATTGGTTGTATTTCGATCTTTTCGGTAAAGGAATGCTGTCTAAGTAAAATTGACTAAAATTGAGTTAATTGAATCTTTTTCTATTGATAAAGTTTGATTCGAAAGAATTCATAATCTAATTATGAATTGACGCCGATGAGTTAGGTTATGAACTCGTTAATAGAAAAACCGGAGGGTAAAATTGGCCGAGTGAATAACGTGACAACGGAACCGATTTCTACCCGGGGCGATTTGTCTGGAAAGATGAATCTTATTGAAATTTGTACTCGAGATCGTAATAATGTTAAATCATCAGTTTAATTGAAACTTAAACCGGAAAGTTGAATCGTCCGGCCTTGACAACCGGAGCCTTTAAATAAAATTGACCGCTTGTGAACGGAATGACTCCTTTTATTCAAAGGTAGAATGTACTCTCGGGACTGTTCGTAAAACCGTATGATTGTGGACCTTGGAGTGATGACAATGGACATATGACAATTTCATACGCTCGTGTGAGGAGGAATTGTTAACCTCAGGAGTGCACCGTTCCATTTACTCAATTGAACCTAATATTAAAGGAAAGATCGAGCACATTCCATTCACTGAAAAGATCGTATAAATCAATTATATAAACTTTGGCTAGTTCTCTAATAATATATTGGTATCTGTATATTTATATCTATATATATATTTTGCAATTTATGTATATCTATATATATTTATATATCTATATCTATTATATTAGAATAACTTTTAAATTACGCATTTATTTTATGTTAAGTAAAATAGTAGTGATCTGTGTTATAAAACTGAGATTTAGATCGAGTTAATAAACAGCTCTTTGGTGTTTAACCACACTTAGAAGAATTACCAAGTTCCCTGAGGATACGATACTCTGACTCACCATACTAGCACTACAGTTTGACCCGATACACCGTCGGTTAAGGACTGGTATTAGCACAAGAAAAGGCCACGTTAGCACACCACAAAAATCACAGGTTTCATCTTTATACGTGTCGCGTTCAGCCCGAGACATGCGTCGAAACACCTTCTTTGGTTGATCGGATGGGGGAGCTGCACCTCTGGACTGCTGCGCTTGAAATCCGCGACCGAGAGAGTAAAAAGCGTCTTCTTTGGCCGATAAGCATTGCGGGTTGCGCATCACCGGTGGCCGAAGACAATAGCCGAAATGCCTTGTTCCTTGGCGACAAGCCCCACGCTCGCGATCAAGATTTTGAAGATGGCCGACAAGCTCATCATACGTAGGCTTGTGCATCAACATAGTAGTCGTAAACGTTTCGTATTGAGACCCTAGGCTAGTAAGAAGAAAATATACCTTCTCGTTGTCGGGGATGGGTTTACCAATGGCAGCCAAGCTATCACATAAACCTTTAAAATAATTGATATGATCAGTAATCGATTTGGAATCATCTTTTCGCATATAGGTTACATGCTGTTTAAGATTAAATTCACGCTCTTGAGAGTCCTGAGCGTATGCTTGTTTAAGAGCATCCCACACGGCCTTTGCGGTGTCTAAGCCGAGAATGATGCCGAGAGATTCTTCAGTCAAAGAACCGATTATCCAAGCCCTGAGAAGTCTGTCCGTTTTTTTCCATGAGAGATAATCTGGATTAATTTCTTGAGTTGAAGCCTGCGTTTCTGCACCTTTGTCCGCTGCTGATTGCTTTGTGCGTGGAGGGGGAGGATCCTCACCAGTAAGGTGACCCAACATATCTTGATTGTCCGCAAACGCCATAGCCTGTTCTTGCCATAAAGGATAATTTTTTGATGATTGTTTGAGGGAGATGATGCTATTGACGTTAATGGAAGTAAGAGATTGAGCCACCATATTGAATTATGTGGTGATCAGACACCAATTGGCTCCGATACCATGAAGAAAAACTGAATATAGAATTGAGAATTTCTTTTATTATTTGTTCTTCCTTATTTTTTTACAAAGACAGTCGCATATACATATATACAGAATACTAGAAACCCTAAAACCCTAAATTACCATACACGCCCTTTTGTAAAAATAAATAAATAAAACAAACATATTCAACTAGTCGTATCACTCTATCAGAGACCGAGTCACCATTCAACTCTTAACCATTAATGATATGATCAAACAAATCTTCCTTATCTCTCCAATCAACACCTTATTACTCCTTTGATCATGATCTCCGCTTGACTGGATATTATGATTGACGTGATTGCATGATTCACGTATTTATGGTGCATGGGCCGTTAATATTGGAGTGAAGAGGGCTCTTAACAGGAACCTGCAACTGATACAAAGCATCTTTTAAGCACCCATTCCAGCACTTTCCATGTGTGATTTTCCTTTGGAAAACAAGAATTGGAGTAAACTTCCATAAAAAGAGTTATGTGAAGTTAGTTTTGATACTCTAAGCAAGTTTTTAGAGATTTTAGGTACATGTAGTATATCATTTAAGACTAACAAAGTATGATCAGAGGCTATAACAAATGAAATAGTAATAGTTATGGTTAACGAAGCTCTGTTATTTACAGAGAGAGTGTCATAACCCTCATATCATGAGTTTAAGTGCATATTATTCAGATCCGTTGTGATGTGATTGGTTGCATCACTATCAACATACCTGTTAGGATCCATAACAGACTCTGGTGTAGCAACTTAAACAACAAGTGCTCTGGGTGATTAGTTATGAGTTGATGAACCACCAGATGGGTTCTGAGTATTAACATGACAGAGTCATACATATGATAACAATCGATTGCTATGTGTCCGACTTTGTTGTAGACTTGGAAGGTTGGCTTGAAACTGTCTTGTCCAGAGTATGATCCACGTTCACCTCATATACTTCTTGTCATGTTGCCTCTGAAACCTCTCCCACGTCTAGATTCTAGAGCAAGGGATCCAAATGGTGGCCTAAAGAAGCCAGTGCTTCATTGACTCGAATTGGTAGAGGCATGTGTGAGTTCTTGCCGAACATGAGGGCTAAAATTGGCCAAGAGTCTTTCATGAGTGAGAAACTGTGATTGAACCTCTTGCCAGGGTAGTGATTCAATGCCAGAGTCTTTCATGATCTCATATCTCAGCTAGGTAATCAACCATGGATTTATTACCCTTCTCAATCTTTGTTAGAACAATCTTGTAGTCCAACATGCACGCCTCATATATATTGTTGAATAGATCCTCAAAAACAAACCATGCTTCATGAGTAGTTGTGCAGCCAATGACCTCTACTAAAGCATGTTCGGTCATGGAGCTAATGAGCTACCCTAAGAGCAGCTGGTCATCGGTTATCCATTCATCAAACGTAGGATCCTACGAGGTTATCCACCGGAGCTAAACTGATATTGAGATGGTTGAGGTTTCGTTCAAAGAAGACGAGACTACGGCTTGTGCCCACGAATAAACGACATGATTGCTGATTTCCAGAGCAAGAAGTTGGATATGTCAAGCTTGAAAGTGCAAGACCGAGCCAAATGTCCACCAAACGAAGTTGGGCTGTTGGTGACAGTCATGAAGTTTAGCGGATGAAGAAGGTAGCTCTAGTGAACTGGGGAGGGAGATAAATATGGTCTTTCAAAGCTAGGAAGGGGGAAATTTGGCCGATTAGAGAAGGAAGGAGCAGTGGTGGTAAGAAGAGGAGTTGAAGCAAGTAAATTCATGGTTGTGGAGGCTATTTCAACCATGGAGATGGTGGCTCCGATGGTGGAGCTGGCGGCGTGAGCCACAAACTCTGATACCAAGTTGGAAACAAAATTCAAGTAGGAATTAGATAACTTCAGCCACAAGCATACATATATGTTCTTGCTATATTTAATACATCACTTAGGGACACTTAGTCACACACCAGACACACCAAATCTACCATAATTTAGCTAGGCAGTGTGTACACATGATAAGTGTCTACTTAGGTGCACAAATCTAAGCCATTGATCTAATTATGCTTTAAAACACTCTTCAAATTTATACTTAAAGCTACACTTCAAATACACATGACATTTTGTTAAGAATCCACATTGCCAATGCATAAAATTCTTGTACACAAACCCCATATATGCTATAAACATATTTTCCATTCTTCATTAACGAAGTAAGCAGGGGCACTTTATGCAATAAAGCTCAACCATTAGAGTTGATCAGATAACTTTATTCAACCATTCACAACATACATAGCCACACTAAAAACACTTCAACCATTCATTCTTGGTTTTCTATGTGCTAGTGCTTCCAATTTTGAATAGTACCCAAAAGGGTAATATGAGTGATGATACAAGATCTTCAAGAGAAGTAAATTACTATAACCTTATCAGACACAGGCTGCAAATGGCTTAGTTCTTACCAGACCCCGTGTATAAACATGATACTCTCATCAGTCTCATGCACTGGATTGTCCAGGCAAATCTAAGAAGATGTTTTTACAACCAAATGCTGGCTGTACCATCCCGGAATAAGCAAATATCCCATATAGTTAAAAGGGCAGTAATGTACTTTAATCTACCTTGCGATCGTTGATGTTGGCTTCAAGCTTAGAGGGTTTCAGAGGATTAAGTTTTTTAACAAGGAAAGATTCGGTATATTTCCGCAGTTCCTTAGGCTTCTCAACATTTAGTGCATGCCCTGCATCTTTTAAGATGACTAGTTCTGCATTATCACCCAAATGCCTGCAGGTATCACATTAAGACGTGAAAGGGTAAGTGAATGTTCATGACAAGTTGGATTTTATATAAAAAAAATAATGTGGCGGGCACGTCATTTTCTGGCATACTTTCATTTTCTAAATTTTCAAGGGTTCTTTCATATTTGATGCATCGATCATAGTTGAACTAATACCTTTTTAATCGGTGGGCTAACTCCAGGGGAAAGATTTGATCGTGCTCGCCCCAAAGTATTAATGTTGGCTGCACCAAGTAAGCAAGAGAAGGATGATTATTAAAAGCATATAAATGAAGTGAAAATGCTGCAATGAAAAATTCAAAATTACAAACTTCATGAAATTACATATATAATAGCAGACCTGAGTAATTCTAGGAAGATCAGAGAGCTTCCTGCCTTTGTGTAATGCCTCAATTAACTCCTTTCTTTCCAGAAGATTTTCTGAACACATTACCTGCACACATAACCATTCAGATGCATACGCATAACACTTCTTAACAATACTGTATTTCTATGAGTTCTTGGATGCAAATTTTTTTTTTTTTCCTAAAGTAATTTGAACATATGGTGGTTTTTCTGAAGGAGAAATCAATAAATTCAAACATAAAGGGAGTAATCTGATACATTGGAACTTCATAAGTTCCCCAAACTAAAACATCAATCCAGGTTCCTAATTGACCTATGACTACCTGAACTCATTTTCAAGAAATGACATTTCTATTCAAGGCAGTTTCTTTACCTACCTCACCAGCTAAATCAGTAACAGGTAATCATAACACAGGGAACTAATTTGCATCAAAGGCACTTCCTTTATTTTACTGCTTCAGCCAAGCCACATCTAACTCAATCAATTGTTACATTCCAAAACAGATAGATTAATTCTTTCAATATGAAATTTCAACCCATCAATTAGATCAACAACCACATAGTAAGCATCACAAAATCAACACCAATTCCATAAAAATCAAACAGAAGTTTAACAACAAAAAAGAGAAAGAAAAAGAAAAAGAAAACAGAGCACTTACATCAATGTAATCCACAAGAAAACAAGTAGGAATATTCTTTCTTGGTTTATAAAAAACAGTTTGAAGCAATTGCCTCATCTTCTCAGGTGTCTGAGGAAACAAAGCCTCAAAAGCTTCATCCACACTTTTAGTTTTAAACATCCCTTCATCCATATCTTTCTCCTCCATACAAACCCCACCACAGATTATCACAGCTTTCTCAACAGCCTCAGGAAACTGAGCAGCCAAACTATATCCCACAAACCCCCCATAGCTAATTCCAGCTAAACTCATCTTTTTAACCCCAACTTTCTCAAGGGCTCTCATCAAACACTCTGCTTGAAACCCCTCTGTTCTTTCAGGCCTAGTAGTGTAGGATTCACCGAAGAAGAGCAAGTCTGGAACATAAATATTGAATTTTGATGAAAAAGGGGAAATGAAATCGTTCCATTGCCACATTGCGTTGGCTCCGATTCCATGGATGAGTATCAGATTGGGCTTGTTTTTATTGTGAGATTTGGGTACCCATAAGTGGATGATGGTGCCATCGCAGAGGTCTATGGTGGTGGATTTCAAGCCGGCGGTTGAGAAAGAGAATCTGAAACACCAGTCTCTTGTGGATGTTAAGCTGCAGATAGGCATTTGGAGAAATGGAGTTGAAAATAGTACGAGTGTTTAGTGATTCTATATGGGACAAAGATTCAGTAATTCTTGCAAAAAGAAATGAATCGCTGTTATTGGCTAACTAAAATGAACAGTCCCAAACTAAGGAAAATTCTTAGCAAGATTTACATACGTGTTGAATCTGTAACTCAGAAAAAAAGGGAAAGGAAAATTCTTCGATACTAAAATCATTTTTTTTGGATACCGTAATTTTTTTTATAAAAACTGTAATTAGAGATTCCAACAACAACAACAACAACACACACACACACACACAAAAAAAAAAAAAAAACTGCAACATAAAATATATATATATATTTTTTATGGTAAAATACATATTCTGAAAATTTAATTTGCATCTACCGTACACATTCAAATTATATAAATTTTTCGTTATATCTACCGTAATATTTTATCTTGAATAGAGATTTTGTAAAGTAAAAAATCAGTATTTTATAGATTTCAACAAGAAAAAATACTGCAACATATACTCTATTTTTTATTGTGAAATACAAATTCTGAAAATTTTCATTTACATCTATCGCACTCATCCATATTCTATGAGTTTTTCTCTCTATCTACCGCATTATGTAAAATAGATAATCTAATGCATTTTATTTTTAAAATAGATTCTATAGAATAGATAAATATGTATTTAAAACCGTAAAATATAGAATTTCTTTTAAAGATCTGATGTGGTGCTCTAGGTGAAAAATCGATGATGATAAAGAAGTTCACTAATCTACATGAGTATTTAATTATTTAAAACGTATGTTGTTGATGATTACCCAACAAATAAATTTGTAGTATCGATGAGGCTGTCCTAACAGTTGTACTGATAACATTGTCTTTATACAACTGTGTGGTAGTTCGATACTTGTATCGATTAAAAAAAAAAAAAGATAAATAGATAAATACGTATTTATCAAACTAAATCATTAATACATATTTCTCGATTTACGTATTTTAGGATGTTATAGAGACAAAAGAAATAAGGATGACTTAACATAGAATTATATATGTACGATACCGCCGACTTAACAAAGAAATGAGTACGATTTAACATATTTCTCGATTTACGTATATCTCTAAAATCACTTTTCACCGTAATTCTTCTTATTAATTATTGCTCGGTCATAAACATAGGTCAATGGAAAATGATATATGCAATACACAATGGATGTAGTGTACATATACTACATGCTTTCTAGCTCTTGATGAAAGTGTATGATCATTGATTAAATGTATATTATCAATGTTCAATAAATAAAAATGTTTAGTTAATTTATAGTGTAGATATTATGTGGTGAATGTATCACCAGCATAGGTCAATACATACCCGACATTTGTCCCTCATAAAACGTTTACCTCGTGACACATGACGGTACTACTGACTAGATTTTTTGGGGCACCTACTCCTTTAGCTTTTTTTTCATTAGATTTTTTATTTTTAGGATAGATTTTATTCATTAGTTTTTTTTTTTCTTTCTTTTCTTTGGAGATGGAAGTATGGAACTCCTTAATTGATTTTTTATTTTTAGGATAGATTTTATTCATTAGTTTTTTTTTTTTTCTTTCTTTTCTTTGGAGATGGAAGTATGGAGCTCCTTCATTGAGTAGTTAAAAGAGAGAAGAGGCTGTATTTGGACGTATGTCTAAGGGCCCGTTGGTAAACAATTTAAATATTTATTCTAAATATATTAAGTGGTAATTACATTTAGTGGTGTTTGTTAACATTTTCTATATATCTTAATTAATTAAGTACTGCATCCGTCCGATAAAAAATGTCCACATGTTACTTTTCATACATGATTAAAAACTCAATTAATATGTTGTGTTTTAATAGTAATATAGAAATATATACCCATATCTTATAATTAATGCTTGATTTGGAATATGAAGTGAACATACAACAATAAATGTAAGGTTAGGGGTATGTTTGGAAAAAAAGAGTGTTAAATGATATATTGGTTTTATAAATGAACACTTTTTATAGGACAAAATATTTTTTAAATGTGGACACTTTTTGTGGGACGAAGATAGTACCATTTAATTTACATTGAAAAAATTAAAAAGTTTTCAGCGATTTATTTATTTTTTTTTATTTTTTTTGCTTAAAGTCTCCGATATCCAGGAACCCACCTGGCCTCGATTAATCCGGAGTTTACTGCGGGTCACGTAAATGCGCAGAGTCGAATTTTACTTCAAAGATAGCGGCTAAATGCAAGAGTTTTTTCAATATGACGCTTCAGAGGATAATCGAACCGATAACTCCCTAGGTATTCTCAAGTCATTTATCACTGAAAATGTTGCTTATTGCTGAAAATGTTGCCGCATGTTGTCCTAAGTACGCAAAACGTGTGCAAGTGGTTAACATTTCATATCTTTTTTTTTATAAAGCATTTCGGTGATTATACATAAGAGATATATATACACTTTATCAACCAAAAAAAAAGAAGAGATATATATACACATATATATCAATTAGAATTTTTTTAGATCCTTTCAATAATATGAAATTGCTCTTCAAAAAAAAAAAAATGAAATTGCATTTCATATTTAGGTAGAAATTACAATCTTATACATTCACATACGTGTGTGTCTATATATATATATATATATATATATATATATATATATATATGTGTGTGTGTGTGTGTGTGTGTGTATGCGCAGTACAATGATATTAATGTGTATTTTTCATGTATACATTTAGTATGTTTTTTTATAAAAGTTGTATGAGTAAAATCATTAAGTTAAACATTTTCAGATTTTAGATGGATTGAGTTATCAAACGATCTAATTATTTTCAGATTTCAGATGTCAAAGTTCAGATTTCAGACTTCAGATTTAACAAACGGCCCTAAGTTAAAAAATTGTTAGAGAAATAAACTTAATGATTGTACCTCATGTGGTACTCATAGTGAATCGATTCTACATGTTCTTAGAGATTGTTGGTGGATGCGTGGAATGTGGAAATAAATTGTGCACCACCAACATTGACAAGAATTCTTCAATATTCATGTTGTCCCAGACTGGCTCGACAAGTGTCTCCAGAAAGATATGTATAAGAAGGACAATATTGTGTTTTGGAGACTTCTCTTCCGGGAGCTTATTTCAAGCATTTGGTACTGGCGTAATGAAAAGCTCCACCACGCAGATCGGCATAGGCCTCCAAAATCGGTGTTCATATCCCAAGCTGTTTGGAAAGCACGGGAACTACATTTAGCCTAGCATAGTTAAGACTGCACTTTGGTTGTAATATTCCGATTTTCGGGAAAGGGCAAACGTGTCATTTTGCGAAAACGTATATTATTATTTCTTTTCTTTTATAGGAGTTAAGTATTTAATTGATTATATATATATATTCGAATTATGTATATGTATAATTAAGGGATTTCTGAATTTTGTTTATAGTAATTAAGGGTGATTAAGGAAAAGGTTTAATTGAGAATCGTATTAAAGGAAAATTACCCTAATCAGTTTCCTAAACCTAAACACAAATTCAGAATAGTTTGTACGCTCCATCTCTGCGTTTTGAGGAGAAGGAAAAGGTTAGAAGAGTTTTCACAATATCTGAAGCGTTGCTTAATCGTTTTCAGATCAGACGAGAGAATTGGATCGTCGTGAGAAGGGCACCGTTTTGGTATCAGTTTTGTTGGAAGGGCTACAGATTTTCGAAGCTGTTGAGATCGGTTTTTGGCTGCATTTAGGTAAGAGGCTCTTCCTATGATCTCAATTATCGTTTATAAGGTTTAGATCGAGGTTAAGACGTTTTAATGCTAGAAAGATGAGTCCTTTTGTTGATCAATGATCATAGATGTTATGGTATGTTTAGATATGCTTTCCTGCGTTTTACTGTGCTTAATTTGATGTTAATTGGGTTAGAAACGGATTAGAAACCGTTAAGGATCGAAACCAGAATCTAGGGCAGCAGGCTGAATCCGTACGCATTGGCTAGCAATGCGCACACATTCCTTTTACAGGGTTGCAGGTTTGGTTTCTGGACGCTGAATGCGTACACATTCAATAGAATGCGCACGCATTCCTTGCACAGAGTGTTCTGGTTTTCTTTCTGTTGTTGAATGCGCACGCATTGTTCAAACAGAGAGTTTAGCTTAGGCTCTGGTCAGGTAATGCGTACGCATTGTAGATAATGCGCACGCATTGTTTGGACAGACAATTTCAGTAGGTTTTAAAAGCAGGGAATGCATACGCATTCCAGCTAATGCGCACGCATTGCCCCTGTTTGCACATAAGTGATGTTTAAGCTATGCTATTGAGCTTTAATCCTTTATTCAAGTTATGTTAACATTGTATAAATATGAACAAGCCTGAATTGAGCTTCTGATTCGTTCAGTTAAAACACCGAGTGTGCTCTTAATGGGAGTTGAAGTTCGGATCCGCCGGAAGAGCATGATAGGCTTGTGCTTTGATGGATTAGTATTCATCAATGTGTGTGTAGTTGCTAGGCCTTGTTAATGTCTAGTGGTCTAGGAAGAGAGTAGTAAATGGTGAGGGAGATTAATTGAAAACACTTAGGTGGTTAGTTAATCGTGTTAATAAAATACGTACTTGACTAGTAAAAGATTAAACAACATGTCTCTCTTGGATAGACACCAGTCTATATCGCGATGTGTGTGCTACCTCTGAAGGTGGAAGAACTCCGTAGGTCAAAAAAACCCTAAGTACGGAGGGACTCCACTGAGATGTGCGTACTATCAGAGCCTACCTATTATAGACTCCGTGGATATTGGTGTGATCCACTAATATGTTGCCAAGAATATCCCCAGTTTGGATATGCGTAGTGCCCTTGAGTGCGGTTGTAACATAGATAAGCTAGGTAGAAACGTTTAGTCAATTCATGTTGATGGACATGAAATGAACCCCAGATTGAGTCGGTCACACCTAAACAACTAAACGATTAAATATATTTTCTTTATAAATCTTAAGTGTGGTCATAGCTTCTCTATTTTATTAAGTATTTTGTACTTACCTCAAATGCATGTTTTTTTCTATGTGTTTGGGGGGTGAGAAGGCGAACAGGTTGATCATGTTTACGAGGAGGAGTTCGATGACGACGTTTGACGACGCCTCATTGAAGACTTCTCATTTATTTATTTTGTTATTCATTATTAAACTATGTTAGTACTTTTTGGATCAGACTTTTGGTCTTTCGAAATTTGTCGTACGTTTCTTTGGATTTCGTATTTTCCTTTGAATGTAATAAAGTTACATTGCCATCTTTAGATGATATTTCTATTCTTGGATTATTGGAAAAAATTTATACCCGAGTTTTTTGCTTCCGTTTGTTTATTTTGATACGACGTAGTAGAGGCTTACGTATGAAATGAATTTATTTTTATTTTATACGTGTCGAACGTTCCTTTTCCGGATAAAGACTCGGTGTCCGGGAACGAGACGTTACATTGGTTCTCGCATCTTTTGATGTATAGTTTTTGTTTCTGCTTTTTATTTTAAACGCTTGTACGGTACTACTCAATTTTGTTATATATAAATATCCGGTTTATACCCAAAATAAATTTAATGATAACCCTTAACGACATTAAATTCATATGACACAAAAAATAGCGACATCACATTTACACGACACAAAATAACTGAGGAATGATAAAATATGTACGTGACTCAAAATTTCTAGCGAAAGGTTGCAAATACCAAAGTCCATTTTTATATATCTTATATCTATTTAATGCTAAGTTAGTTGCTCCACATGAGGCCACGTGACAGCTTCTTGGGCTGACACGTGGCACTTTTTATTTATTTATTTATTTTTTCTGTTTTCCGGTAAAAAAACGGAATTTCGGTTATTGTTGTATAGAAACCGATTTTTTTTTCGGCTCTCCGTTACATAAACCGAACCAAAGTGTGTATATTTCGATACGATTCATTTTTTTTCTTTTTTTAACAGCGGTTTTTTTCCTTTCGGTAAAAACCGGAAAATCGCTTAGCGTTGTATAGAAACGAAGTTTTTGTTCGACTTCTCTCCGTTACGTAACCGAACCAAAGTGTATATTTCGATACGGTTTATTTTATTACCTCCAAATGCAACAGTCATGGATTCAATTTTAAATTTCAAACAACCGAAAATTTTCGATTCGATTTCGGCACAACAATTGAATAAAACCGTGTATTTTTTATTTTATTTTAATTTTGATATGATTCGTTTTTATTTTTCCTTTTTTAATAGCGGTTTTTTTTTCCCTTCGGTAAAGCCGGAAATTCGGTTAGCGTTATATAGAAACCGAAATTTTTTGTTCGACTATCCGTCACATAAACCGAACAAAAGTATATATTATTTCGATACGGTTTATTTTTATTACTTCCAACAGACAGTGCGGATTCAATTTTAAATTTCAAACAACCGAAAATTTTCTATTCGATTTCGGCACCACAATTGAATAAAACCGTGTATTTTTTTATAAATTTCGATAGGATTCATTTTTTTTTCCTTTTTTAACAGCGGTTTTTTTCCCTTCGGTAAAACCGGAAACTCGGTTAGCGTTGTATAGAAACCGAATTTTTTTGTTCGACTCTCCGTTACATTAACCGACCAAAGTGTATATTTCGATACGGTTTATTTTTATTACCTCCAATAGACAATGCAGATTCAATTTTAAATTTCAAACAACCGAAACTTTTCGATTCGATTTCGGCACAATGATTGAATAAAACCGTGTATTTTTTTTAAAATTTCGATACAATTCCTTTTTTTTTTTTCCTTTTATAACAACAGTTTTTTTTCCCTTCGGTAAAACCGGAATTTCGGTTAGCGTTATATAGAAACCGAAATGTTTTTTCGACTATCTGTTACATAACCGAACCAAAGTGTATATTATTTCGATACGGTTTATTTTTATTACCTCCAACAGACAATGCGAATTCAATTTTAAATTTCAAACAACCGAAAATTTTCAATTCGATTTCGGCACAACAATTGAATAAAACCGTGTAACTTTTTTTAAATTTCGATACGATTCATTTATTTTCTCCTTTTTTAACAGCGGTTTTTTTTCCCTTCGGTATAAACCGGAATTTTGGTTAGCGTTATATAGAAACCGAAATTTTTTGTTCGACTATCCATTACATAAACAGAACCAAAGTGTATATTTCGATATGGTTTATTTTTATTACCTCCAACAGATAGTGCAGATTCAATTTTAATTTCAATCAACCGAAAATTTTCGATTTGCTTTCGGCACAACAATTGAATAAAACCGCGTATTTTTTTTAATCAAACGTGTACCGTTAGTAGTTTGTGCTAAAAAGGGAAAAAAAATGAAATACCAACGGATTTGAAGTTCTACTGTGTAGTGTACTATGGAAGATGAGTCATGTTTAGCTATAAAATACAACAAAAAAATAAAGACAAACAAATATCCGCGTCAAGAATGTGTGCCCAAATGTGACCACATAGACAACACATTAAATGTTTTTATTATTTTGAACAACATAACGTCGGTGGAACCGTTTGCAATACAAACGTCACTAAAATTGACGTTGGAATACCAAATCACTTTTTATATTCTTCAGACCGTTTGACAAGTGCTTTTTTCCACCAAATGAATGAACGCAATATCAATGACGTATTCATTAATGATAAGAAAGTGAAATGTCGTATTGAAAATGAATGAAACACATTTTCAAGCATATTAATGATCTGTAAGCTAAGGCGTCCCGGGAGATTCGACCGTGTAGTTATGGTCCGCTTATTGTTTTTCTATAATGTTTATTGCGTAAAGTCGAAGCTAAAATGATCGAATTTATAAAATTGTTTTCCGATTCATCATATTGTAGTTTATTTTGTAGATGGAAACTCATGATAGGGCTGGAAGAGAGGTGATTCATAATCTTCACGTCTCTAAGAAAGAGCTACCTCTTGGAGAGAATGTGATATATTTCTCTTGCTCTCTTTGTCTTGTGCCTTGAATTTGGAGAGAATGTGATATATTTCTCTTGCTCTCTTTGTCTTGTGCCTTGAATTTGTTACGGTATAAGTTTGTCTTGTGCCTTGAATTTGTTACGGTTTAAGTTTGTCTTGTGTCTTGAATTTGTTACGGTTTAAGTTTACGCGATTTATTTCACGTTGGGGATCTATTTTTTGATATTATCTTTGGTAACGATTTATGTTGGGCCCATCGTGCCTTGCACGGCTAACGCTCACTAGTACTGAGATAAGATAAGAAAAAGCGGCTACTTCTTTTTTCTTAGCCGATGTGGGATTGTCGCACTTTACTAACTAGAATATACTACATCCGTTCCACAATAATTAAAATAGTTGCAAAAAACACATATATTTAAAGATTTGAGTTAATGCTTTAATCTGAATAACAATATGACTAAAAACCCTTAGTCTATAATTAATGCAATATTGTATTTATTCTTCCATTCCGTAATAAATAAGGGTAGATATATGAAAAACACAATAAATGCTGAATTGGAAATGTAACTGCCTCAGTTAATTTGAAACAAATCTTTTTGACAATTGCCTCAGTTATTTCGAAACAGAGGGAGTAATTAAATGTAATGTTCAACCTTCGGAACACAATTTTTTACTTAAAAACCGACTTCTAATATATCGATTCAATATTTAATAAAAAAATTTTAATTCAGTTTAATAAATTTTAAGTGTGATATCTCGATAAAATCAATGTGGTGTAAATAAAGCAAAAATGTCAACTTTAAAGGGTAGTGGATCTTCCAAATGTTTAGTGTTTTTTTTTTTTTTTTTTTTTTTTTTTTTTTTTTTTAAATGGTCTATTTTATATATTAACAAAGGCGATGATACAGAAATAGACAACCAATTGACACAATAATGATTTACATCATTGATTATTGTGAGATCTAGATTAATGAATATGGATGCCAAAAAGTCAATGGTATAGATCATTGTTGTGTCTATTGATTGTGTATTTTTTTTGTGATTGTATCATTTCTCTATTAACAAATTGTACAAAGATGATGTGTGACGTGTGTCGATCAATAGAAACGGTATCGTATCACATTAAACAAAAAGAACGTGAAGACAAATTTGGTGCCGAGAAGCTAGTAAGAGCAACCGTAATGGTTATCCAATTAGAAAATATCTATTTCATTGTGTTAATATTTCAAATCTTGTCAATCAGTGTAATGAATTTTATTCACTATTATGAATCATTACTCTACATTAAACATGTGAAACTAATGGCATAGAATATGGGCCTTGGGTCAAAAGTTGATGTAGATGGCCCGATCCATGAGTGTATCTAAGTTGGATAATCCATAATAATAAACACACGCTTTTGATCCAATCCATAGTTGATTATATTCTCTCTCTCGAGATGGGTGATTTTTGGGCCAACGGTGGGCTAATGGTTGTCCGATTCCATGTTGTCTTTATGTTGTAATTTTCGCGTTAGTTTGACTTGACTTTTTAATAAACTTTCGTCTTAGTCTAGGATTTTAATTTAAGAGTCGTCATCTTGTATGTTGTTCGGCCTATATTTTTAAAGAAGAATTATAGTGCAACAATTATAAAGAGCATGGGCGGTCTTGTGAAATTTGAGAGCCTGAGCCAAGTTATCACATGAGTCATTCGTATTTTCAGAAAATTGTGTTTATAATATTATTCTTACAATATGTCAGTTTTTTTTTTTTTTTATTCATGCGACTAATACTTTCTGTATACATAGAGAAAATATTAATATTTCATTCTAAATTAACAAGCATATTACAACACAACAATATTTTTTAAGTAAATATGAAAGAAAGATTACTAATCAATAGATGAACTTTCTCAACCATGTTATTTTCAGTGAAACATCATAAGTAGCACATTCAACTATTTGTTTTAATGAGAGTAATTATAATGCAACAGGTATTTGTGAGTTATACCAAGTGTATGGATGTGATTATCCTTACGCACTCTCTCACACATAGTAGTGGTCTGTATGGGTGATTTGGATGCATCACACTCGTCCACTTGATATACTGAAAGAAAAAAAAATTATATAGCCAAAGGTAAAAATGAAGCTTTTATAATTTTATAGCTTTCAAACTACCTAGCATGAAGATATGGTGCAACAAGAGTAATATGACTAACCATACAACGTAATATGACTAACGTAAGGTCATAGTACTCCATCCATTGTCTTAATATAAATCAGTATATTCAACATGATTCTTTAATCACGGTATCTTTAACGAGACGTTGCGAGTTATTAACTCCATCTTACCGTGAATCTCTAGGCAACACAAAAAAGCACATATTAGCACATAAATAGCACGTAAAGTCATGTCAATCCATATTCTTAGCTATGTGATCATGCAATATCCCTAACATCTAACTCTCAATCCTATCTCCACTAGGCGCATAAATAAGGGTGTCCACAGCAGGCCCCCAACCACAACCTCCCAAAATCCATTTTGGGTGCTTTTTTGTTACAATGGTGTCTTGAGATACACCCAATAATGCAATTTCCCTCGCCCCCGGCTCCAATTATCAGGTGGCACCTAGAGGCATGCAACTTGTCTTGGTTTGCAGTTTGCAATTTCCTGTTCACACCACATAATAATAATAATAATAATAATAATAATAATAATAATAATAATGTTACAACAAAATAGACATAGCATTATACACAACGCATTTTAGGGTCATTGATTATGACGTGGACTTATTGAATCATATGGGTCTCAAGAAAATCAATGGTTTAAAAGATTGTCGTGATATTTGTTGTGCAAATTTTGTTGTAGCGCAAACATTTCTCTAAGAAGAATAATGCAAACAATCTCAATTTTTTCTTGTAATGATAACATAATAAATACTACTTGGTAAAGCATACAACATTTCAACTACGAGAAAAACATGTTTTTTCAGATTAAAATAAACCGAAAAAATCAAAACATACGATTTTGTGTTCTTTTTGTTAGAAAACACACCGTATATTATTTTTTTCGAAGAAGAATTTATAATTTTTTAGTTTAAACATTATTCGATTGCGATATAAGTATTTTATTCCGACTGTGATAGGAAAATGTTAAAAGCTGGAAAATATATTAATAGTTAGGTAGGTTAGTTGAGAAGAAAAATAAAAGTTTTTTTTAGAGGGATGTATTGAGGTTGCTTATTGGAGTGAAATTTTTTTGGGATGATGAAAAAGTGTTACAGAAACGGAAAACGATATGTTCGGAGGGGATAATTGAGGCCTCGAACTGGGGTTCCTCTAAGGTATAAAGATCATAGTTCACATGATATTCTCCAGAAACACATAATACTCCAAACTATATGCATAATGATGCACAAAAGGCAAAAAACTGAACCCAGAGGGTTCACCTAATTCCCAGCGTGCAAGTAAATTCGTGAAAACTAAAGCGAAGAACAAATTCAGTGACAAGACAAAGAGAGCAAGAGAAATATATCACATTTTCTCCAAGAGGTAGCTCTTTCTTAGAGACGTGAAACTTGTGAATCACCTCTCTTCCAGCCCTATCAGGAGTTTCCATCTACAAAATAAACTACAATATGATGTATCGGAGAACAATGTCATAAAGTCGATCACTTTAGCTTCGACTTTACGCAATGAAACATTATAAAAAAAACAATCAACGGTCCATACCTACACGGTCAAATCTCCCGGGACGCCTTAGCTTCCAAATAATTAATATGCTTGAAAATGTGTTTCACTCATTTTCTATACGACATTTCTCTTTCTTATCATTAATGAATACGTCATTGATTTCGTGTTCATTCATTTGGTAGAAAAAAACACGTGTCAAACGGTCTGAAGAATATAAAAAGTGATTTGGTATTCCAACGTCAATTTTAGTGACGTTCGTACTGCAAATTGTCGTCGGTTCCACCGACGTTATGTTGTTCAAAATACTAAAAATATTTAATGTAGTGTCCACGTGGTCACATGTAGGCACACCTTCTTCCACCGACGTTAATGTAGTGTCCACGTGGTCACATGTAGGCACACCTTCTTGGCGCAGATATTTGTTTGCCTTTTTTTTTTTTTTGTATTTTATAGCTAAACTTGACTCATCTTCCATCGTACACTACACAGTAGAACTTCAAAAAAAAATACACGGTATTATTCAATTGTTGTGCCGAAATCGAATCGAAACTTTTTGGTTGATTGAAATTTAAAATTATATCTGCACTATCTGTTGGAGGTACTAAAAATGAACTGTATCGAAATATATACTTCCTCTCAAAAAAAAAAAAAAAATATATATATATATATATATATATATATATATATATATATATATATATACTTTGGTTCGATTTATGTAACGGAGAGTCGAAAAAAAATCGGTTTATATATAACGCTAACCGAAATTCCGGTTATTACCGAAGGGAAAACAAAAAAATGCTGTTTTTTAAATTAAAAAAAATTACACGGTTTTATTCAATTGTGGTGTCCAACTCGAATCGAAATCGAAATTTTTTGGTTGATTGAAATTTAAAACTGAATCCGCACTGTCTGTTGGAGGTACTAAAAATGAACCGTATCGAAATATACACTTTGTTGTGTATATTCAATTGTTGTGTCGAAATCGAATCGAGAAATCGAATTTTGTTGGTTGATTGAAATTTAAAACTGAATCTGCAGTGTCGGTTGGAGGTACTAAAAAAGAACTGTATCGAAATATGTACTTTGGTTTGCTTTATGTAACGGAGAGGTGAAAAAACAATTCGGTTTATATATAACGCTAACCGAAATTCCGGTTTTTACCGAAGGGAAACATTTGATAAAAAAAAATACACGATTTTATTCAATTGTTGTGTCGAAATTGAATCGGAATCGAAAATTATCGGTTGATTGAAATTTAAAACTGAATCCGCACTGTCAGTTGGAGGTACTAAAAACAAACCATATCGAAATATACGCTTTTTTGTGTATAATATTCAATTGTTGTGTCGAAATCGAATCAAGAAATCGAAAATTTTCTGTTGTTTGAAATTTAAAACTGAATCCGCACTATCTGTTGGATGTATTAAAATGAACCGTATCGAAATACACACTTTGTTGTGTATATTCAATTGTTGTGTCGAAATCGAATCGAGAAATCGAAAATTTTCGGTTGATTGAAATTTAAAACTGAATCTACACTGTCGGTTGGAGGTATTAAAAATGAACCGTATCGAAATATACACTTTGGTTTTCTTTATGTAACGGAGAGGTGAAAAAAAATCGGTTTATATATAACGCTAACCGAAATTCCGGCTTTTACCGAAGGGAGAAAAAAAAGCATTTAATAAAAAAAATACACGGTTTTATTGAATTGTTGTGTCGAAATCGAAAATTTTCGGTTGATTGAAATTTAAAATTGAATCCATGATCATCAATGGAGAGTACTTAAAATGAACCAGATCGAAATATACACTTTGTTTTGTATAATATTCAATTGTTGTGTAAATCGAATCGAGAAATCAAAATTTTCGGTTGTTTGAAATTTAAAATCGAATCCAGATCTTATCTGTTGGATCTTAAAATGAACCGTATCGAAATATACACTTTGGTTCGATTTATGTAACGGAGAGTCGGAAAAAAAAAAACCGTATCGAAATATACACTTTGGTTTGATTTAGGTAACGGAGAGTCGGAAAAAAAAACGATTTATATATAACGATAACCGAAATTCCGGTTTTTATCGAAGGAAAAAAAAAAAGTAGGTGCTACGTGTCAGCTCAGGAGGCTGCCACGTGGCATAATGTGAGAACATCCTCTTCACATCTTATGGATATAAGATAAGATGAGAAGAGAAGAAAACACATAATTAGGTTTATTTTCATGTTAATTTCCAGAAAACAACACTAAAGATGATAACTTTAAAATAAACACTGATCCTTTTTTAATGAAAAAACTCCTTACCTTAAGTAGGCCAAAAACCTTGAAGAAAGAACAAGTATTCTTCAAGTCTATGCTATTATACGAACAAAAATTAAAATCTAACATTAACTCCACGAAGAACATAACCCTAAACAAGTTCCACACCGGCAAGGTCGGACTTGACATTTTTTGGGTTTAAGACCAAGTTTTAGAATTGGTCTTTTAGTTGAAGTTGTTTTTAAAAAAAAAAACATATTTATCGTGCTTTTAACATCCGTAAATAAAAAATTCATTTTATTGATAGCCTTAAAACATACCTACAAAGTAGTCTTTTCTAGCATATTTAGAAACAAAAACCAAATTCATACGTATACACAAAACATACTTACATATTACTATTTCAAGATCGTATACAAAAAATTACTAAAACTTGTTTGTATGTCTAATTTTTTTTTGGGCCAAGTAAATTTTTGTATTGGGACCTTTATCGATTGAAAAAAAAATTTGGGCCTTTATCTGGAAAAAAATTAACATATTATATTAGGTTGGATCGGATTGAATCTATACGTTTTTTTTTTTTCTTTTAGCGAGACATGTACCTTTGGGTCCTCCCAGCACCGTTGGGTTTAAGACGGCCGTCTCTCCGGCCTCACATGAGGGCCGGCCCTGAACACCGGTAACTAAGAAAATATGCAAGCTTTTACCCTTCTATACGGTCATAATTGGATCTTGAACCGGAACAACTTCGAAATCTCCACTACAGTTTACAGAACGAGCACATAATCGATCAATAAAGCTGCTGGAAGACCCAATTTGTAAACACAATTTCAATGTTGGTCTAATTAGATTCATTTTATAGGCTTTTAGAACTTGCAAAGTCCACTCAAAAACAAAAAGAACTTGCAAAGTCGATTTTCATTTTTCTTGAAGCCCTAACCTTTGAAAAACCAAAACGAAAAGGAAAAAAAGCTATTTCGAAATAACAACAATATCATTATAAAGATGTGAGAAATTTTACACCTCTATCAATCCCTATCAATCATTCATGCACCGCGAATCTCCGAAATTTACCTCCTAAACCCTCTAAATTAGTGGGGTGATGAGATTCTTTTCCTGATATATAAGGTTAAAAATTTGAATCTTGCAGTTGACAGATGATATAAGAAAAAAATAAAATCACTCATTATTGCATTCATTATTAAGACTATGGAACAACTTACAGTGACAATGGTGACCTTGTCTTTATGCTTTATTTTAATTTAAACAAATAATTAAAGGGGGTAGAGGAGCTGGTGAAATTCTCTTTCTGTGCTTGGCTGAATCAATATGTAAACTCTGATGTATTTTAACCTTTGTTAATGAAATTTCCTTTTATGTGTAAAAAAAAAAAAAATCAATTTTCTAGAAAAGTAAACTTTGTTTGAATAATTGATTCCTCAAGAAAAATAATCTTTTTTTATTTTTTTGAGGAAAGAAAAAAAAATCTAAAAATGGATATGTAAGTTGATTCAACTTTCATTTGCATGCGAGTTTATAGCAAAGATGATAAAGCTTATAAATATATATATTACTTAACCATCATTGACGGAATGTTTTATGTTTTCTTGGGTTTTTAGTTTCTTACATTTAAAATGTATGGTTTCAATTCGTACGTATTTTTTTAACATAGATAAAATAAAGTAGACGTATCATTCTCGACTAAAAAGGGTTTCATTTTCTTTTATGTATGTTTTGGGTGATTATTTTATAATAAGCGACGCGACAAGTTACAAGTATTAAATTTGTTTCCAAAATATATGTGTTCAATGAGAATTGATATTTTACTCGACAAGATAACCTAAATTTACTACAATGAATGATACATGCATCAAGTTTGTTTATCCAATGATTAGAATTCAGAAAAGGTATAATGCATGTAATTTTTTTCCATAGATTATTGTTATTCTTTTTGAATAGGTTCTAACAAAAGAATTTAACCAATTATATCACTACAAATCTCATGTAAGTCTCATATCATATCATAGTAGTTAAAAAACACAAAGAAGAAAAGAAGAAAAACAAGGCAAGAGATTCGGAAAATTAAATCTTAAGATCTTCTATTAATTAAATCGACCGATTACTATTGATGTCAAACTAAATTATAAACAAGTACTAACATTTATTACAAATCAACGTGACTAAATGAAACTGTTGATACATAAAGAACTACATAGTCGCATTCCTAAGACTGCTCTCCAAATTCATCATCCAACTCGTTTTCAACCTGCACATCTTCTTATTCCATATGAAGGAGTGAACATTGGCCATTTTCTCAGTAAGGAGAAAGAAAATCAAAAGGGAGATATATTCATGTTTGCGGATGTCAGGAGACATGAAATGAATTTATTTCATCCAGTTTTCAAACAGTTTAAAGCCAATGGATTGCACACTAAGAAAACAACTTTTAAAGGATACATAAAACATCTTTAAAAACATGTCTTGAAACATAGGGAAATCCACTTTAAAACCAACTTGAACAATGCATGAAAAACAACCTATTAACTACGCTCAGTTCATCTTGCAAATACTTGTTCATTTCATTACTTACTTACTTACTTACTTACTTACTTACTTACCGTGTTTAATCTGCATATCAAACTACGTAAGCTATTTACCATCATGTACTATACTAGCATGTGCATGTCTAATCTATCATGTTCACGTTCCATATATGCTATAAGCATATTCATATTCGTGTTTGGATTATTCTGCCTCATGTTTCTTACTGACTTAACCTGAGGGCCTTGTGCAACACGGGTGATACGACTAGCCATACATTCAACGTGGGTCGGGTCATAGTACTCTTGTAAAACATTGTCTTATGAATGACATGGGTAATACGACTAATCATACATTTGGTGGGTCTCGATCATGGTACTCTTGTAGTACATTGCAAAGTAACTAACTAAAAACACGTAGAGCACGTAAATTAAAGCATAGAAATTCATGTTGGAGTTCCTAACTAATCTACGCAAGCATACAAAGGCCATAACGACACCGAACTCTCATCATATCTCTACTACTCGTAACCAAAACGCATAAACAATTTATAAAAAGGTAACTAGAAAGCCGAATAACGTTCTGAAAACATAGTTTAGCATATACCCGACTACACATAATCTTGTCTGTATTCGTGCAGTTAAACAGAAAACAATATTAAAAACAACTTAAAAGCAAAATCCTGAAACTAAAAACGGAACTTATTGATAAAAAGAACTCGTTACCTTAAAGGCGAACTGAACTACGAACCAAAGAACAACTACCTCCAAATCTTACATGAATCTACAAAACAACAACGAATCTAACAACGATTACCCTTCAAATCTAGTCTAATTATGATCAAAGCCAAGAACTAGCTACTACGAAAAGATTAGATATTACCTTCAAGAATAGATTCAAAGCCTAAAACTACTGCTGGAATCGAAACTACTTCGAAAAACGTTGCACAAAAACGTTCAGCAACGTGAAATCTAGTCCAATTCCTAGGGCGCTTTACCGGGAGATGGGCTAGGACAACAACCCAATGCTTAGCTGAAACTTCGAAAACGTGAAATCTGTGAAGTCTAGAGATATCTAGAGGCTTGTTAAACGTGTTTCTGAGCATATGTCGGTTTTTACTGACTTGGAGGCCAAGAAAAACTTAATTAAACTTTAAAATAGTAGGAGAAGAAAACATAATTTAAAAAAAAAATACCCTTACTAAGAGGTCGGGGTTTCACACGTGTCATGTCGTTGGAGGCACTTATTAGAAACACGTGAAAAAAATGTTACATTGTTCAACTATAATCCTCTGGTAAAGAGCTATGTATGCATGTACCCAACAACGATGTTTGAGTTTCTAAAGATGAGAACTAATACACTTTGCTTTCCCCATCGAAACGAAGATAGATTAAATTAACCTGATAAGTTGAATGGGTTTTTAAGTTATATCCAAGAGCTATAAGAGTGAACCACTTTAACAAAAATGACATATAATGAGATTAAAATTGACATTTATTTGTCTTTTAACAAGGGCCATGTGAAATAACTAAACTAGTTATGGTCTATGTACATGTTCTCATTCGATTTGGTTTTTTCAAATTCGAGCCAAAGTTGTCTAGCTATGAATGTAGCCACAAGCTAAAAATTGTACTAGCTAGCTTGCTTCTAAGGACAAACTGAACTATTAGGTACACATTGATGATTGATCAAACAAGAAACCTAGCTATATATGCCCTCTTTTATGGCAAATTATTCAACATTAATTATATGACACAAATGATCTATATATACGTAGTCAATCCCTTGTTAGAAAAAGGAACCAAAAAAAATGTACCTACTAAAGAAATATTGGCATAAGAAAGAAATAGTGACGTTGGATTCATTGCATCTTTTTCTCGCCGACATCTTCCTTTTTCCTGGCTGGTTTAATATTCTAATATTCTATTTTATTATATTATTGGTTTTATAACTACTTATCGGTACGAATTATACTTGTAATTTAACATCGTCTTGTCAAGTTATACATAGATGTATCATTTTTCTTCTATGTCAGTATCAATACGTTTAAAAGGAAACAAAGAGGAGAAAAACAATTTGGTTCTGGTTCATAAAACAATGGTTTGATTTGGTTAATTTGGTGCAGTTGGGTTTCGATTTGAGTTTTAATTGATTAATTTGTTTACAACTCTTGTAAAATCCCTCACCGCGTTACAACTCCGGTCTCTTGTCTATTAAAATTATATTTCTATTTCTAGATTCAACTCTACAGTCAAAACGAGATAAACATGAAATTTAAACTCGAAACACCCTCACTACATGGAAGTTTAAAACTAAGTATGCTAGTCAGCCGTCACTGAAGCTAAAAGACGACATTGATATCACCTACTTAAGTTTTTTTTTTTTTTTTTTTTTTGCTCAATGAAAACACAGACGAGGGACAAGATGGTTTTTGTTTTTTGTTTTTTGTTTTTTTGGAAACGATCAGCTTTATTCATTCAATGAAATTGCCAAGCATTTACAAGCGTTCAAACAATCACAAGACTAATGACATAGAATTATTGTTCTTCTAAATTTCTGCCTAATCTAATATTTTTGGCCTCTATCCACCATTAAATTTGAGCTTGGTCTGGTTTGGGTCGGTTCGGTTCGGTTTTTGCCTATAGTTTGGTCGGTTTGGGTCGAGAATTTCATCCCCAAACCGAACCGAATCACTGGAAAACCAATGGTTCGGTTTGAACCAATTTCGGGTTTGGGTTCGGTTTGAACCAGTTTATCTATTAAATGGTTGTTCGGTTTGGGGTTCGGTTCGGTTTGCATATATCATAAAACCCAAAAATAAGATCGGTTTGGATTGGTTTAAAATATAATTGATCACAAAATCTACCTAATTGTGATTTCTCGGACAAATTTCATCTTTTAATTTCTTTGGTTTAATTTTATTTCATTACAAAGAGCTAACCTTCCATGAATAATTGTTCTATTAATTTTCCATAGGTATAATCTTCATAAGGAATATTAAGAAAATCTTTTCTTAAATTTTTCCTTACTTTTTACGCAAATAAATAAGGTAATCCATCTATAAACTTGGATTTCCGATGAGCCTATTACTTCAGGTAATTCCATAACTCGATTGAGAAAAGTATCTTTATACCATCTAAAATCACATCGATGTTTTACATCTAAGATTTTGTAATAAAAATCTGAATATTTTATGATTATCCCAAATTCTTCCTGTGAAATGTTCTAAAATAGTAGTAACAAGAGTATAAACTACATTTTCTACTACTATATTATTTTCTTGTTTAACCATATTCATAATATAGTCTTTATCGCTAATTTTAGATAATTATCCCACCAACCTTTCAATTGGCCAAGTAAATCTCGAAACTATCATTTTAGCAATATTTTTATCAAGATACACGATGTTTTACATATGGAACTATACATAAGCATTCTATGTATCATATTGTATATTTGTTTATCAAAGCATAGCCGTCAAGGTTCCATTCGTAAATACATTTTCCGGAATAGCTATTATTAATTTCATATTCATGTTCCTCATGGAGAGTATCCATAGGAGAAGGTCTTCTGTAATAGTAATGATGCTGAGTAGGACGATCAGCATATTTTCTTAATCTATTTATTTCAAATTGGACTGTATCATTATGAGTACCAGACCCAATTGTGTTAGAAATATCTTGATCAGAGTATTTAGTTTTAAATTCTTAAATTTTTCTTCAAGAAATTTTCTAAAATCCCTACAGGTTTTAAAATAAAATCCTTAATATCGTGAGGTGATTGGATATGCGAAGTGATAATAATATTATCAATATCTTTATCGTTCTTCTTTTCATCATTTTTCTCTAGATATATTCTTTATTTGAGATAAAATTCTTTCTACCTTATAGAAATATTTGATATTTGTTCTCCTAATATATTCAAGTATAAGTTTGTATAATTCTGATTTGATAATAAAAGATTTAATTCTTTTATAGTATATTTTAAAGAATCATTTTCAATTAATATCGAAAATGCATTAAAATTTAAAATTTTTCCACTTCTTTCAATTGTGGCGCATTTGTGGAGGATAAATACCTCTCGAGTTTTTCCCCCTTCTAATTGAAAATCTCTTTCAATTATATATAAATATTGTGGAACATAAGTAGAAATAAACCATGAAATAAAAGTAATCATTTTATTCTCATTTTTAAGATAATTATAAAATTCTTCTTGATAGTAATCTCTATCTTCTTTTGAAATATGTTCAAAAAACCAATCACGAAAGGGTTTCCATTTTGGAAGATTAAATTCATTTTTATTGTTTTTCTTGCCAATGAATTTTGACTAAAATCAATTTTGGTGTAAAATCCATTTAAATATTATAGTCTACTTACGATTCAAAGAATATCCGAATCAACAACTCCTTGTCCTCTTACAATATTATTTTTATCTAAGGATAAATTTTTAACATATTTTTCCCTTAATTGAGAAGTAGAAACCCTCTTTGGGTTCGAGGATATGAATATTATCAAAAGGAGAAATGAAAGATCTCATAGATACAGATCTTGATAATGAATTTCTATTATTATCCATACTCGAATTCATACAAATAGAAATATTTCCATCAGATTTTGATCTATATTAGTAATATCTCGACATATAATGAGAATCCTTCAGTACAAGATTAATTTATCTCACATGAAGTATCGTAAAGGAATTTCTTCCCATTATATATATATATATATATATATATATATATATATAATCGGTTCGGGTTCGGTTTGGATTGGTTTAAAATAAAAAAACCGAAACCAAACCAATACATTTTCGGTTCGGTTTGAAACCAAACCGAAAAATTGATTTGTATCGGTTTGGGTCAAATTGGTTTGGATCGGTTTGGATCGGTTTGGTTTCGGTTTTTCGGTTTTCTGCTCAAATACCTATCCACCATGGACAAGATGGGTTTTGCCGTTTTGGTAATGGTTCTTCTTTTTAACATATCCCAAACAACAACATTTCATTATTAAAGGAAAAACTGTTTGATTCAGTTTAATTTTCTAAAATATTTAATTACAAAGAAAACTAAACCAACCCAATATTCTTTGGTTTGGTTACACACAGATATTAATCACTTGAGATGATCAATTGATTACAACTGAAAGTCAACTAACTGAAACATAAAAGAAAGGAGGAAAAACTTATCAATCTCTTTATCAGATAAAATTCCCTTCTTATTATATAGCGAGTAACTTCTCTTCACTAGAGATATTAATGTAGCATATATATATATATATATATATATATATATATATATATATATATATATATATATATATATATATATATATATATGATCGACCTTCTTACATGTTATTAAATATCATTAATTAAAAGGCAATTGACGTATATTGCTATTAAACTCTTTTTCAAGCATTTAGCGAGAGAGTGTTTTCCAACAACTTCACCACCACCTCATTGCGGGGATGCAATAATGTAACTATAAATTTTTAATAAAGTTATAGGAAATTAAAACATGATCACTTCAAGTGCAAAAATATTAAATACAAAAAATGACTAACCCTTACTATAAATAAATTATTATATGACTTACGTGTCCAATTTCTCTATCGTTTTCAAGTACGTCTGAATTCTTAAGAAAAATATTGTTACTATTTTCCCATCTACTTTGGTCCTACTTTTTTATATCATTGAGAATCCTTGTACGTAACCTTTTTGACATTAATGTTGTAGTCAACCCAACTCTCCCTTCTATTCTACACAAAAAAATACTGATTTTTTTTTATTTATTTTTATTTACTACAAATATGATATATATATATATATATATATATATATATAGTGTGTGTGTGTGTGTTTTATTTTGTCAAACAAGTGAAGAAATATTGGTATTTTAAGTGGAATCTTTGTAGAGTAGTTATGCCTGCGGATTCTCACAACTGCTTTGATTGCAACGTGAGTACGTACCCATTTAATTAGTACCGGAGACAACAGTTATATATATAGATGTCTTTTTTTTTTTTTAATATTATAATTTACTATATGTCTGCATCCTTGCTTGTAACTTGTAACGAAGAATACGTCTTATCTGTTTGAATGATTGCTTAATGATCTTTTTATTTTATAGGAGAGTGGTTTAAAAGGACAAAAAAGAGGGTGAAAATGGAAATCAGGACAATGAAAATATAAAGGGTGATAATGACAAATCAACTGTTCATAACTCCAAATCTACTGTTTGTTGCAGTGAAAGTACTCAAATATAATGTTTATTATCACGTGAGAATAATGATATGTCTTTTTTTTAAGGAAAAATATTTCACTGTATTTTTTGCATATTTCTATGTTTAAATTGTCCTTTTTGATAATAAACCCTTATTTTATTTACGTACATTGGAATTGATCGGTTTAATAAATCATCAAAAAGAACTCAAGTACATTTGTTGTTCAACGATATTCGCCGTTTATGATTTTGTGCACTTTAATGAGAGTAACATAGTATTAATTAGAAGAGAATAAAATGAAATGATGTAATGAAATGAAATGAAATATATTTATGTTTCCTTACTTCGAAAAAAAATGTTTCCTTTCATTATTGTGTTGAGAACGTGCAAGAGGCGCCGTCTTAGCTAGCCTTCCCTGACCAGGATCGCTCTCACTCCTGTAGCGTTCCTGATGCATATAGATACAAATGGTCCAATTGGAGCAAGAATTTTCAGGAACATTTCGTTTCTGAGCCGAAGAGCCATTTTCAAGTAATGTTTGATCAATTATGTATTAATCAATATTCGATTGATTGGTTCATAATATATGAGTGGTAGTGGATGGTTAGGGGTCGATTGCGCTGACTTAAGGATATATGGGTGAGACAAGGTAGACTGGTGTGGTGGGGTGTGGTATAGTGGGTGAGTGGGTGGTGGGATAAGGCTACCTACCCCCACCCCACCTCACACTTCACCTTCCGCCCTATCATACTTTACGCACCATACTTTACCCTACCCCAATCACCCAACTTTAATCCACTATCATTCCCTACTCATCATTCAATGTGTTACATTTTATATAATTTGTTTCATTTCATTTTTTTTCAAATTCCATGCAAACACAGTAATAGAATGAGTTTATTTCATTCCATTCCTGTGATTTGATTCCAATCCATTTCATTGCTGCATAACAAAAATATCATTAAACTACTGGAAGAATATGGTTTTAGTGAAGCAAAACATGTTAACACGCCTCTTATTTTTAAGCAAAAGCTGGTTGCATGGGACTCTGAATTGTTGTCTGACAACACCTTATACATGACTTTGGTAGGTAAATTGATATACTTATCCTACAAGACTAGACATAGCCTTTGCAGTACAACAATTAAGGCAATTTCTTTCCAATCCTATTATCAACCATATGCAGGCTGCACACAGATTATTTAGGTATTTGAAAAGAAATCCTGGCCAAGGTTTGTTATTCCCAGCTGATAATTATCTGGGTCTCAAAGGGTATGTAGATTCAGATTGGGCTGGTTGTAAGAATTCAAGGAAATTTTATCGGGATACATCATGTTTCGGGATCACTCGGTTTCTTGGAAAGCAAAGAAGCAAACAACCATAGCCAAGAGCTCCATAAAGGCTGAATATAAGGCTATGACTAATGCTACATGTGACCTTCCAATGGCTAGTTTATATCATGAAAGGTCTATAGATTCCTGTAAAGTTACCAATCCTTCTGTTTTATGACAATGCAAGTGCAATCCATATAGTTAAAAATCCTATTTTCCATGAGAGAACAAAACACATAAAACTTGGCAGTCGTATTACAAGAGCTAAGGTTCATGCTGGTTTCATAAGAGTGATGCATGTCGGAATATAAAATCAGCTTGCAGATGTTCTTACAAAGGCTGTTGATGCCCAGAAGCTCATATTCTCTGTTAGACTGAATATGAGTATTTTTCAGAAGTCTCCAACATCCACAAGCTCAATTAACAGGTCGGAATCAGCTCAATTAGCAAGCTAGAGTGATCAAGAAGTACAAGCTTTACCCATATTCAGCTTGAGGAAAGGTATTGGAGATATCACAACTCAATTAGCAAGCTAGAGTGATAAAAAGTTGATTACTTAATCATTGAGACATAGATCAAACACTTTGACTCAATGAATAATTAATAAGTTAGTTATATGCAATAGAGGTGGTTATAACTAAGTTTAGGCGGTTAACTTAAGTGAATAATACATATCTAAGCTGAAAATAAGATTAGTGAGCTCAATTGTATTGATTACAACCGAAATTAAAGCTGAATTCTCTAATTTTTCATTGCGATTTTCCCCTCATTAATGATGAAGAACAACATGTCATTATTGAGTTTTTCCTCTTTTCTTGTTCAATTTTCTTTTTGATTCAAGTTTTCTTCACATTGTGTTGACATATTTAATATATTAGTTATATATATGTCTTCCTATTAGCTTCAATTTTTTAAAAATATAGATAATTCAATATGACATTATAGCAAAAGGACAAGGGCTCAAACATCTTTGTCAATAGTGTGTTTTTATTTATATTGTTCACATATCGATACTCTTTGTTGGTGTAAATAGTTGTATTTGATCACCGTTTATAAATAGTTGTTTTATCAATTAAATGAAAGTATATACGAAAGCAATTAATTAAGATACATGCACCTCTTATTTTCTTATTTAATTACAATGATTATAGTCGTTTTATAAATCAAATGAAAGTATATACGAAAGCAATTAAGATACATGCACTTCTATTTATATAATTACAATGATTATTTAAGTAATTGTATACTCATGGGTAAAAATGACAGAATCAGTAACTAATTCATCCACAGCACGTTCAGAAAGTAAAAAGGCAAAGATATTTATACAAAATGTTTGTGGTCTAGGTAGAGTGATAATTAATTTTCAGACAATAGCTGTCTTATGATGTAATAAAGAACCGTAGGGACTAAGTAATTAAAATGTTTTGCGTTTTGTTGTTTACCCATTTGTTGCAAATTAAGAGAAATGAGACAAGCAGAGAATAATTTGGTCTATGCGGCAGCTTCCTTTTGTTGTTTGCATATTACGTATACCCCTATGATTTTATTGTCTAGGTAATTAAAGACTTTCAAAATTTGAACATATTATCAACGTCTTGTACTCACAAAGTAGAAAGACGACAATGTTGCATGACAATGCTAAACAGTTTTTACTTTGGAAAATTGATTGCATGCATGATTTTATTTTTTATTTTATTTTATTTTTTTTGCTTAACTAGCTAGTCGTGTCTGGTGAGCAGCTAATAATTAATTAAATTAATAATCATCAATGGCCTCTTAAGATATTTTTTTGGTGTATGCTGGCTCCCAATATTGTATATCAAGTAAAAATGTTTGTATTAAGTGTTAAATATAATAACCTATATTGATAATGAGAGATAGAAAAGCTAGAACATTTTTATTGAATGGATAAGGAGCAAATTTTTCATTAGATTTCATTCATTCTACAGCAGACTCATTTCCGCATTTATGATGCAACACCACAAATTCAGTTATAACAAAGGACATGTGTCATTCTCATATCAAGACACGTGGGAGTGTGTTATTGTGACACCTAGACACACACAGTAACATAAATATCATATTTCTTAACATCCCTCTTCAAACTAAACGTAGGTACTGGTACTACATTTAGTTTGGCTTTGAAGTACTCCATCTGAGGCCCAGGCAAAGCCTTTGTGAGAGAATCTGCTATCTTCTTTGAAGAGGGAACAAACTGAACCAGGAGTTGCTTGTTAAGAACTTGGTTCCTTACAAAATAAAGGTCAACTTCAATGTGTTTAGTCCTGGCATGAAATACTGGGTTTTGAGCTAGATAAGTTGCATTTAGATTATCACACCAAGCCATTGGAACTGTGGGTAGAGCTATTCCTGTTTCCTTTAACGGTTGTTTAATCCAGAAGAGTTCTGATGACAGGTTTGCAAGAGACCCGTACTCTGACTCTGCACTGGACCTGGAAACTACACTCTGCTTCTTTGAGCTCCAAGAAGCCAATGATCCTCCAATATAAACACGAAACCCGACAAAGGACTTTACATCTCTCTTGGATCACATGCCCGATCGACCACCTCAGGCTTTGTCGGATGGAAAGTACCATTTGCCTTGAATAGCAGTCCATAATTTAAAGTACCCTTAACATACCTCAGTAGCTTTTTGAGTGCATACCGATGTACCTGAGTAGGTTTTTGCATAAATTGGCTCAAATAGTTCACAAAATAGGCTAAGTGCGGTCTGGTGTAGGTAAGATATTGTAACCCTCCTATGGCACTTATGTAGGAACTAGGTGACTTCATTGGAATCCCTTGATCTGGTAAGAGATGCTCTCCTGGTGTCATAGGGATGTTACATGGATTAATATGGTCCAGTTGTAGTCTTTTCAGCAACTGTGAGGCATAATGACCTTGAGTAAGATACAGTCCATCAGCATTTCTGTATGCTTCCATCCCCAAGAAGTGAGTTATAGCACCGAGATCCATCAAGGCAAACTTAGTATTTAGCATTTTGACAAACTTTTGGATCAGAGTTAGAGAAGCACCTGTCACTAGAATGTCATCTACATAAACTAGGACATACAAAATCTGATCGTTAGTCTTTGATATGAATAAGGAAGGATCAGCAAGAGACTGCTGAAAACCCCAAAGCAGCATATGTTGTCTAAGAGCCCCAAACCATGCCCTAGGGGCTTGTCGAGCCCATAGAGAGCCTTGTTCAATTTACATACATAATTTGGTTTATTTACATCAACAAAACCTTGTGGCTGGGTCATGTAGACATTCTTCATCAAGGGTCCATTCCAAAAGGCATTGTCAATGTCTACTTGATGTATATGCCAATTTAAACTAACAGCCAGGGCAAGAACAACTCTGATAGTGGAAGCTTTAGCCACTAGATTAAAGGTTTCTGTGAAGTCAATGCCATAGGTCTGATGGAACTCTTTTGTCATCAATCTGGCCTTGTGTTTAAGAACTGTACCATCAGGCCTCATTTTAAGTTTGAATACCCACTTGCATTCTGACTGCTTGATGGTGGAACAAGACACCATGTATTATTTTTTTGTAGGGCATTGAACTCTGCATCCATGGCATTCTTCCATTCAGTACAAGTCAATGCTTCAGAAACCTTGGTAGGTTCAGTAAAGTGAGCAGGTAAGGTTGAAGATATAAGTTGAGAGAAGTAGGTTTTAGGTTTGAAAATTCCACTCTTGGAGCGTGTTTGCATAGGATGGCCATGTATAGGGACTGAACAGGTTGTGGAACAGGGTTAGGTGAACTTGTAGGACTACGAAAAGGGAAGGTGAATTGGTATTGTTATTGTTGGAAGGTGAGTTAGGGTTTGTGTCTGTGGATATTCATCCGGATAGTGGCGAAAAGGAATTAAACACAGGAACTTCACTAAAGCAGAGCCAAACACATTAGAATCAAGGGATTAAAATTGTAAGAATTTTGAGAAAGTGCTGCACCTCTGGTGAATTTGCAGCAGACAGAGGACCTTTGTGTGCTCCATTTCTCTCATTAGCATTGGTCTGTACAGGAAAAGGTTCTGACAAGGAAACAGTGAACCAAGTGGAAAGGTCAAGATCTGTGATTGTTTCTTTGCTAGGACCTTGGAGAAAACCTTCTTTGAAGGGGAATTTATATTCATTAAAGACCACATTTAAAGTGATGAAAATCCTACCAGATGGATCTAGACACTTGTATCCCTTGTGAAGGGGACTAACACCTAGATAAACACATTTACTAGTGTGATATCTGAACTTTGTTGGATAGAATGGTCTCAAGTGAGGGAAGCAAGCACACCCAAAGGTTTTATAGAACTTGTAATCTGGCTGTTGTTGTATAGAACTTGATAATGAGACTTATGTTGGAGAACATGTGTAGGTGGGGTATTGATAATTGTGACAGCTTCAACAAAGTTGTCCCACCTGTATCTAAGAGGCAGAGAGGCTTGAGCAAGTTGGGTCAGGCCTAGTTCCATAATATGCCTATGCTTTCTTTCTGCCCTACCATTTTGAGAGTGAGCATGAGGGCATGGATGCCTAAACTGAATTCCTTGATCTTTATGAAGTGGTTCAAGTGTTCTAAATTCTCCCCCCCCAATTTGTTTGTAAACATTTAATTTTCCTGGAAAATTGGTTTTCAACCTGAGTTTTAAACTGTAAGAACACAAAATATACTTCAGATTTAGCTTTTAAGGGATAGATCCATGTATATCTTGACCAGTCATCAACAAAATATATATAGTATAGATAATTAGAGGTTCATTTTACAAGGGCAGATCCCCATAAGTCAGAATGGATAAGATCAAGAACATTAGTAGCATGAGAATCAGAAGGCAAATAGGGTAGGGCATGGCCCTTTCCAAATTGACAAGCATCACAAAAGATCAAACTTTCATTAATAGAAGACATTACATGACTTTAGAACTTGACTCAAAACTTGTTTGGAAGGGTGACCTAATCTCCTATGCCAAACATTTGGGTATTTGCTTACATTGACAGAACTTAACTGAGCACTACAAGTCTTAAGATCAGACACACTGGACTGGAAACTTGAGGACTGACTGTTGAGCTGTGAAATCTTGGATTTAGAGTGAAGGGAAGTATCATTTGGTGGAGCCATAATCTGATACAGACCATCCTTGAGAGTTCCTGTTAGAAGCAGTGTCCTTGTTGTCTTGTCCTTTACACAACAAGAGTAAGGATTAAACTTAACAGTGATATAATTATCAGCAAAAAGTTTAGATATACTAATCATTTTTTTTGTAATTGAAGGCACGTGAAGAATGTCTTTTAGAATTAAGGTGGTGTGTGGTTGATGTGTGATAAGATGAGTTTGGCCAATATCAAGGATTGGTAATTGCTCACCATTACCTAACGATCATCGATTTAGAACCATTGTACCTGCCTTTGAGATGAAGATTGTTTGAGTCGTGAGTAAGGTGGTTTGATGCCCCACTATCCATGTACCAAGAAGGGTCACCAACAGATTGAGGAATTGCTAGATACGCAAAGACCTGTTTAGGGCCACTGTTACTGGTGTTGTTGTTTTGGGTAGGAGGAACAAAGTCTTCCTCAAACCTGTGCAAGACCAGCCTCAACAATTTGTCGGTGACGGGGTTTTACAGAACCCATTTGTTCTTGTGTCTATGCACTAGCTAACTGATGATGATGAATGCCATGTTGTGATAAATACAGGTGTAAACGACGATATTTTGTTGGGTTCTTTAGTTATATAAGTTTTTTAACTAAAATTCTTGCACATATAAGCTTCTTGAATAAATTGTCTTAGTTAAGCTTTGAATCATAAAAATTTTTGAAAACACCCAAAATACCCTCACCTTCATCCTTTACACCTAAAACTTAAAACCTAAACCCGCAGGAAATCCTGCCGGAAAATCCACCTAAACCCCCCAAACGCCCCTGAACCCCTTAAACCTTGAATCCCATGAACCCCCAGCACCCATGAACCCTTATTTCACGATTTCCGGCGATGTCGCAATTTTTTTTGTTTTTTTTTTAGATCGTGAAGCAAGAAGAATAAGACGATAGAAAGGAAGAAGAAGAAGAAGGCATTTCCGGCGAGAATGGCGTGAAGAAGCCATCTTTTCCGGCGAGAAGAAGAAAGAGGAAGAAGGATGGGGCTATACTAGTCTTTTACCGTATTTAAAAATCCAATTTGGGTCAAAGCTTAAATGTGCAAAAATTTGTCTAACTTCGCTTATACACGCCATTCTCCCTTTTATTTTGTGAGGCATTATCTTAAATACCATTACTCTCAAAAGAAATTGATACTCAATTAATATAATTTTTTTTATAACATTTTTCAGCATTTAAATTCACATTATCATTATGATGATTCAAAACTTCATTATTTATATTCAACGCATGCCATTCGATTTACGGTTGTAGCGTCAAAAACTTTCTTTTTCTTCAACGGGACTCACTGGTTTCAGATCTCCTTCGCCTAATTACAATCTCTTAGAGCATGTAGTATAGACTCATTTGTGCCATTACATATGGTACAGGACGGGTCATCTACTACATGTCTAGCATGAAGCATCATATTCACAGGAAGGGCTTCATGTGCAATGACCCATAGTGTATAGTTGCCTCTTGTTGGCCCTTTCAATCCCAAATATTTTTCCAGATATCCTCCATGTCAGTATGTTCATCGTTGGGGTTAAAAATGCATAACCCGAAGCTACGGTGTACTTACCATTCGTATCCGCTTTCCATTCATATCCTTAAGGGGTAACCTCCAGCCCACCTTTTAGAAGTGCGTAAGCTTTGGTTATACCTCTCTATGTTGACGAGCATCCAACTTTTGCTCTCAAATGGGACTGGTTGGTTTGGCACCACGCGTTGGAAATATATTTGGAGAGAGGCAATATATGGAATTTGGCTATGAAGAAATATGATCAAGCATGGCTATGATGAGGTCACCCTCTTATGTTTTTATTTCAAATATAGTTGAACGAGCAAGAAATCTTCGGCTCGCTTGGTGTATAGAGTATGATTTCATGAATTTTTATTTCTAAGAACAATCTTGTAAGCCTGATGGGTTTGTTGCCTCTTTGAGAATGTTAATAAAAGTGATCAGTTTGAATGGAAAAAAAAAAAAAAAAAAAAAAAAAAAAAACCTTCATTATTTAAGTATTTAATTTTATATTTTAATTTTAACAAACGATTACAAAATTGCAGTCTTTGGTGATAAATTCAATAGGACAGAGGGAAGATCCATGATGATATAGGTAGGTTCTTTTCTTTTCTTTTATTTTTTATTTTTTTAAGGAGATCTTTTATTAATCAAACGGGTCAAAGCGGACCAAAGTCTTACAATCGGGAAATAATCGACAGAAGTAGCAGAATTTTTCACAATAGGCAAAATTTAATCTAAGTTTCTCTGCAGTTTTGTGCTAAATCTTCATAGAAAATTAAGGTTGATAAGGTAGCTAGGAGTGTTGGGTCTCCCCACCCACTTCGAATAGCGGATTCAGCCCAGATTTCACACCGGAAGTATCATCGTTTGTGGCCAACTGTCCAAAATCCGGCTAATGAGTCTTGATATGGTCTCTGGATTGCTAGGATGACATCATGGAATTAACGTTAACAAGTCTGGCAAGCATAACTTTATCTCCTGGGTGCAAAGGCCTATTGGAGGCGTTGGACATGTCGGATAAATCGGTTCTTGCTGATGAAGTCTTTCTTGCGGTGGAAGTTCGTTTCATCTGCTGTCCCTGAACTCCCAGCTCAATGGTCTGCCCCTTTTTCTTGCTTGAATCATGTGCATTGTGCACCAAACTATCACCTTACTTAAGATTCTTATCTCATACATATATTCTTTAGTAAACACGAAAACATACAAACCAATGTAAAAATTAAGGCATATTTATAAGCTTCTCAATTTGAACAAACATAAATAAATTTTAATTTTATCCCTACAAGAGTCATACTTTACGAGCATGGTCCAAATTGAATTTTAGATTAATCGAGACTTTACAAAAATCGTCCAAATTGAACTTTAGATTAATTAGGTCACCTGATCGTGCAGTGACAACTAAAAAATGATAATAAAAAGGTTTCCTTCTCCCAATGAGGAATGAAACCACATCAAAAACGAGTTCGGAATCTCTTATATGCGAGACTTCAAGTCTATATTGCTTCAGAGGAAGGATCATTTGAACGGGACCGGCTCAATCGAATACATCTACCGGTCAGACAAGTGAATGTTTGCAGAACTAGAAAGTTTACCCCCATTGCTAAAATTAATATAAATAAAAATCAAGTAAAAATCGATAAGTCTATAGCAATAATAACTCATCAATACATCGAATCAACCGAACGATATAATTTACAATGATTAAATATACAATATATTTTATGTACATGTGATACTATTTTATTGATCCTATGCACTGCACACTCCTAACATAACACACCCTATCAAAAGGGGGGGGAAAAAATCTCACCCATAAAATGGCCATTGCAATAGGAAATAAGGATACTGCATATTTGATCCTTTTGTTTCGTTATTTTTGCATTTCAATATTCATCATTGATATTTTTCAAAAAAAAATATATTCATCATTGATATTTTTATGTCTAATATATATATTTTTTTATATTTTCAATCTATTTTGGTCACGTGTTAGTGTTTGAACACATGACACTGTAGATTGTAATTATAAAAAAATAAAATATATGAGAGATAAAAAATCAAGATGTAAGATGGGTGATGAAATTGCAAAAAGTATGAAACAAATGGAGGAAAAAATGTAATTGCAACTCCAAACAAGTGTTATACTCCAATGTAATTATTGAGCAATATCATGAAAAAAAGGATCATCAAGAAGGAGTTCAGGCCAAATGGAAGAATCGCTTCCATCAAAGGTCGAACTACTGCAGGCATCTCCTCCGCCGCCGGACCCGGAGGTGTTCGTCAGTGAAGGAGCAAGTGGCGGTGGCGGATCATATCCCAGAGAATTTGGTGAATTATCCGCCGTCAGATTACAAAATCCAGCCAAGTTTGATGATTCATCCATTTCCTTGTTTATAGATCCTTGAAAGCTGCTAGGCAATTGCAACTCAGGCAAATGACCAAAAGGGACAGAGTCATGAACAAATTGCTGGATACTCAGCATATTGCTGTTTGCCTGATTATCAAGAGAGGAGAAAGTCGGAGTTTCCAGTTGATTTGGTGAACCGGTAATTAATTGAGAGTTCAAAATTTTGGAGATATCAGTATCGATAAAATTTGAGTTCAAAGTGTTTGATGAAAAGGCTGAAAGAGAGTTAACTGGAGGTTGAAGAAGATACTGCAAATATTGAAGTTTAGCAAATTGGGCTGTTGCAGATTCTTCAGTTTGAAGTCTCAAAGCTTGATTTTCCCATGAATTTTGATCCACAAATTCTTTCAGATTAGCCAATGCTATAAGATGAGGCAAACAGGAGAAAATATCAGTACGAGGACGATGAGTCATTGGATCAATACCCATCTGAATCAACTTCTTCTTCAAATGGGTATTCCAGAAATTCTTGATCTCGTTATCTGTTCTTCCTGGCAGGTGGGTTGCAATCGTCGACCACCTTTACATTAAAATATCAATTAAAAATCAAAACTTTTGCAATAAGAAAAAAAACAATTATAAGTGAACATTAATTAATTACAAAAAGACAAAAGAATTATGAGATTGAAGCATACTTATTTCCATGAAGGGAATGTAGATTAAGAATTGTTTGTTCTTCTTCTGCAGAAAATTTTCCTCTTTTAATATCAGGTCTCAAGTAATTGGTCCAACGGAGCCTGCAACTCTTTCCACATCTGTTAAGACCTGCAAGAATTGTACATTATGAGCAATCTGCAATGGAGTTAATTTGTCCAATGGAATGGCTTCCCAGATGTCTGCATGTGTATATATATATATACCTGCAAGTTTAGGGAGGGCTCTCCAGCTGCCATGGCCGTGCTTTTGGATATAGTCAACAAGGATTTCATCTTCTTCAGAAGTCCAGGGGCCCTTTTTGAGGTCGTTTTCTTCAGAGTGAGGAGCCCTTCCCATAATAATGATTCAAAGTATATCTGTCTCTCTCTAAATGTTTCCAGTTAACGTGACTATTGCTGTCTCCCTAATCCTATCAAAATTAAGTGAAGTTTAATATATATTTATATACACACTCCTCCTCTATACTGATGTATGCAATGAGGAACATGGTTTACGTGGGAGAAAAGTAAGAAGAGAAATATTTATGTGGGGTCCTGAGCAAGTTTTGGACCATCATATCATCATTTTTGAAAGTCGATTCTCTCAGCAGGATTTCACCAGTAGTGAGGAAGCTGCCTTACGTGGCGGAGATCTGGGCCACATGCTTCGAGGTGGAATACACAGTGCCCTGTGTGTGAAATTGTGTGGTCCCAGATCTTTGTCGCGTAAACAGATTCACAGTAAGAGGAGTTCTGAGATAATTTTCCCATTTTTAGCCAATCTATTTTTTTAAGTGCCTTATATTAGCACCACATAAATATTTCCGACACCGCTTTAACATACAAATTAAAAATTATGTGTAAAATATAGTGTCGAAGTATTTACATGGTGTCGATGAAACCCGTTTTTTTTTTTTTTTTTTTTTTTTTTTTTTTTTTGTTGTAAGAATAGGGATCCACACCACAAGAACATTGTTTCACCTGTATTTGTTGAGGACAACAATATCACATTTGGTCCAGAAATAATGTAAAATTTATGAAATAAGAATAATGTCAATATTCATGTGTATATATAAATATAATAAGTGTCATATGTGCAATATGTTATATTATTTTTATTAAATGAAATAAAACATAGTATCATATGATTCAATCATTTGATCTCTTAATCTACTAACAGCAATATCAAAGTCACCTTCCTGAGCATACGGCTCATCCCAGTGGTTAGTCTTGCCAGAACTTACTCTGCTGGCGCCGAGTGGGAGGCCAGGGGTTGAATCCTCTCCTCCTTTCGTATCCCGAAAAAAAAAAAAAAAAAAAAAAAAAAAAAAAAAAAAAAAAAAAAGAAGAGTCACCTCCCTTGAATCACTATGAATGAACACATTCAAATCGCACATGTTTCCGTCTCTCTTTACGTTCTTTTTATTTGAAACTATAATTAAATTCGTGATACACGGAGTTTCACGGTGATGCAGCCATGACAGCCTACGCCACAACCGTAGGGACCGCTGTACCGTAGTGGAGCCTCGGTCTTCATACATCATGATGGAACGAATGTTTAAAAAAAAACGATCATTTAACCGAAACCAAGAAAAGCACTCTTTGAAAAAAAGACTTGACCCTAAGCCTGCAAAATCCAAGTACAATCATCAGACAAGGCCCCAACCGGCTTCGCTAGTTCACTAATTACGTTGTCCTTTTTATTTTAACAGCAAAGAAATTATTATAAATCAACAAGATGCTAAAAATAATACAGAATTTGTCCAAAATCATCAAAACGCAACACAACCAAGTTTCAGTAATGCTAGTTCCACTACACATTACCTTAATATAGTGTGATACAACATATCTTTTGTATATAATTGATCATGTTGTATGACATATTAAAAAAATTGATATGGCTGAAGTTGTAATCAATTATTTAAAAATGTAGTTTATCATTTTATTATAACAATAAATTTTCGTTATGGATTAGCATTTCCATCTATAAGCGGGGTCACATGAGGCATATTATTGTCGAGTTCCCTTCTAGAATATTCATCCTTCACCAACTATTCTGTAGTATTTCATTATATTAGTAGTATTGAAATCATTGTAAACGGTTGAAGTAGGATTCTTGTAGCTCTCTATTGCGTCAAATTTATTTATTAATTTGACACTTCATTTTTTAATTACGTAACTAATGGCCAATTAGTTAGTAAGATATTAATTAAGCAATTTATCAAAGAAAACCGTGGACATATCTATCCAAAATTAAACTATAGATAACTCGTAGGGTGGGGTTATTTCAAACACATATATTGCTGCCCTAACAAACTAATACAATGATGAAATAAAAAATAATTATATTAAATTTTGCATAAATTAAGCAACTAACCGTTCAAATACACATAAGAGAAAAAAAAAATTGAAAAACATAAGAGAATTTATTAAACATAATGAAATAAGACCAAAAAAAAAAGTAGTAAAACAAAATAAACTATGTGTCTTTATATATCCCTAAATGTTATGTTAAAAGTGATATAAGGAAATATAGTAGCGTCTTTACTATCACCAATTGGTTTTAGTACAACGATAAGCGCTTGATCCTAATATAGTACCATATTAGGATCAAGCGACTACCATCAGACTAAAACCAATTAATCTTAATAAAAGCGTTCTACTATATTCTTATATCACTTTTAACACACCCCTCAAGTGTGGGAAACTATATAATGCTCGGCCAACACAGACACAAAGACATATAAAAGAGCACACAAGCGCCAACAAAGAGGCCAACACTTGCACAATATAATTGGGGAAACAATGTTGGTTGCAAGGATTGATCACATGACCTCCCGCTCTGATACCATGGGGATGGCTCATGATATCATGTAGAAAACTAAGCCCAAACTCATATAAGAGGAGGGACCTCATCCCCAAAACCTAGGTTGTGAGGTGAGTAAAGTCCATCTCTTAATATGGTGGGTTACACAATCACAAGTTCCCAATGTGGGATACTTTAACATGTTATTACTTGATTACAGGTGATACAACCTAAGATGCACAGATACGGATACGTGGGTGCGGGATACGCGGATACGCAGATACATGATTTTACAAAAATCTAGGATACGGATACGAGAATGTATTTGTAAATAATAAAAATATAAGGACTAAACTGTAAATAATAAAAATTAAATGTTTATATATATACACACACGTATGTGTATATATATGTATGTATGTACACATATTAAGGTTCAAACTCATTCTTAAAGTATCATTTTCTTCGGATACACGTATCTGTAGTCGATATACGTGTATCCGGTAAAGTGTCAAACTTTTGAAAATTACAATTCACCCCAAATAGGTATCCAATGGAGTATCCGTCAAGTATCAGTATCCGATACGTATGTGATACGGGATACGCTTGCAAGTATCATACAACATTAGGCCATAAAACATGCAATGTGTTAAGGAAATTGATTCCCCTATGTGACATCTTATGTATTTAATTTGAATAAGAAAATATATGATTAGGAAAACAATCACAATCATTACTACTAGAACACATTCATGCACGCATAAACCTGCAGTGCCGTCACTGCATATTTTTAGTATAGGATTTCATACTACATTCTTATAATTATTGGTTAATTAATGATCTAATAGGTTATTGTTTAAGGGGAATGAGGAGAAGGACGTAAATATTTCATGATTGAGTATAAGGGACAGCTTTTTTGAAACTTTTGCATAAAAGACAAAACTATTTATTCACTGTCAAAATTCACTTGTGTTGAAATTATTTGTTTAAATTCATTGCCGAAATTCATTTGTCGAAATTCACTAATTTTCAAAATTCATTGTCGAAATTCAATGATGTTAAGGATTCATGTCAAAATTCAGCATCGAAATTTCTTGATTTCGGGATTCACTAGGGAGATTCATTTGATTTTAAGGATTCATTGTTTTCTTCTCCATTATAAAAATTATGCATTGTCTTCTCCCTATAAAAATATATATAGTTATAAGTATTCTTAAAAATATTAAGATTGTGTCATTATCCCTAATTTCCTTTATTGTTAATGATCTATAAATGTATATAATGTATATTAATTATATTTTTCTTATGATTTACATGGAAATGCCGATAACATTACAGTATTATTTATAAATAATTAAAAGAAACAATTAGGTCCTTGTTTTGCTAATCTATTCTTGTTCATGCATGCCCCATAACATTACAGTATTCTTTATAATAAATAATTAAAAGAAACAACTATTTTTGCTAAGATATTCCTGTTAATCGGAAAGTGCTGCCTACTTCAACCATATCTGCCTTAAATAAAATTGCATGAATGATGGCTATACTCGTAATTAAAATTTGCAAAGTCTTATTGCAACAAAAAATCCGCAAAATCACTCATCTATGTTTTGTTAATTTATTTATTTATTTAAAAAAAAATTGCGATCAATTGACTCCAGCAGGACTGGACATTGGGTTTTTTTAGGTCTAATATTATATTTTTTTAAGGGAAAAGAATTATTATTAAAATAGGAAATCAGCCGAAGCGGTTAGGCAAACACGTGTGGGTGGAGAAGATCCCCAACACTTGCAACCAACAACAGACAATCCTTCTTTCGCTAACAAGTGGCAGGGGCATTCCCCTCCCTCTTAGTTCAAGAAAATGAAATGCGAGAAAAACGAGGTATAAGGTGAAGATAATCAGCTATGATATTCCCGAAGTGGATCTATCCTCAACTTCTTCGGAAAGTCGATGGAGGATTAGGAGAGAGTCGCCCTAAAAAATGATGTCGAAAAATCCCCAATGAATCGCCTTGGTCACGGCATGATAGATGGCTAGAGCTTCTCCGTAAGAAGAATGCGATCTGATCCCAAGTTACGAGAGAAAGATTGAGCTATTTTTCCTTCATTGTTTCTAACGATACCTCCTATTGCGAGGTGGCCATCCTTAAGAGCGACGTCCACATTAAACTTCAATGACCCGAAGGGAGGGCTTTCCAGCATGCCGAGTTTGGCCCACGGTTTAACCCACCATTTTGGGTTTGCACGGCATTGATATATTCAGCAGTTGCATTGTCTACTTGGGCTAAAATTTGGCGAACATGAATAGCAATCTTGATTTCCATATGTACCATAGAAGATAGGTTACTTTTGCCTTTGTTCATCCTCAGATTGAAAAAGCAAATCAAAGAAATCAGTCATGCTACCAAATCGAAGATTCCGCCACTTCTTCCCTGTATCAAATTCCCCCCAAATTGCTCTAGAAATGTGGCACTCAAAAAGACAATGATAAACATTTTCTTCCAAGTCGTGGCAAACAGGACATGTGCTATCACCGATAGATCGTTTAGAGAGATTCAAAGCAGTTGGGATGGTGTTATGTAACACTTTCCAAACAAAATGTTTGACCGTAGGTCGGACATCGATTTTCCAAATGTTGCACGAAGTTTTGTCTACGCCGATAGAGCTAGAAGCAGAGAACTTACAGTTGATTCCGATTTTGTGTGCATCGCAAGATTATATCCAGACTTGACCGTGTAGATCTCATTGCTCATGTAATGCCATATCAATTTATCTTTGTTGGGACGAGCTGATAAAGGTATTTCACGGATTTTTTGGGCTTCAAAAGGATGAAATAAGTTGCTGATTATGTCTTCTTTCCAATGACGAGTGTTTGCATCAATAAGATCGGAGACTTGAACATATGAAGGTAAATCCGGAGAACACAAATGAACACAGAAGTCGGGCTCGACCGGGATCCAGGGATCACCCCAAATATTAATGTCCTCCCCCGTGCCAACACTCCATCGGAGACCTTTTACAAGGAGGTCCCGACCCTTAAGAATACTTCGCTAGATGTAGGATGGTTTTGCCCCCTCAGATGCTTTCAAGAATGAAGAATTGCGATGATATTTTGTTGATAAGAGCTTTGACGCTTGGAATCCGGATGGATGGTGAGACGCCATGCTTGTTTGGCAAGAATGGTTGTATTAAAGTATTCGTAACGTGATTTATTATTATTATTATTATTATTATTAAATCAAATTGTCAACTTTTTCATATTAATTACAGCAAGTAGACCTTTCAAAACTTCCATTGTGACAGGGAACCCAATTATGAGATGTTAATCATAAATGCATGAGAAAATCTAAACCAGTATTAACTGTACATGTACATTACATTACTCTAATTTCTATAGTGACGTGACGTGCAGAGGGCGAAAAAACATGTACTAAAAACGTTCGTCACACATTATAAGTCATCTTAATTTTATAGGTTAAAGGTTGTAAAGGACTGTTTTTTATCTAAAATGAGGAAAAAGGACTGTTTTATTCCTAAAAAAAAGTTTTAGATTATAGTGATCATATCGGAACAAATTCATGGATCCGTCACTACTCTTACCCTAGCCCTTACCCCCAACTCGTGGAATTTTTTGTTCTACACCCATTAATTCCACTCACCTAGGGCTTAACAAGAAAATAAATAAATCTGAACCAGACCGAAAATCGATCGTTTCAGCTTGAAAAAACCAAACCAAATGAAAAGTAAAACTTTTTTTTGGTTCGGTTTAAATCAAACTGAAACTCTATTGGTTTGAATTGGTTCTTTCTTTGTTTCAATTGAATCGAACTGAACCAATCTGAAACACATCTATCACAAATTATATAATCTACATATAAATTATATATGTATGTACATGCATGTACAAACACATACATAAACGTAGGTATCTAATCACATGTGTATTTAGGGCATCGTTAATGGCACGACACGTGATTTACTCGGGCACCACACATGTGCAAATTACGCTTTTGTAGAGGTCGAAATCTGTTTTCAACCCCTCGAGAGTCGAAATTATGCACAAAATTCGACTCTGGTGGGGTTGAAAACAGATTTCGACCTCTACAAAATCGAAATTTGCATGGGGTGTGGTACCCGAGTAAATCACGTGTGATGCCATTAACAGTGTCCGTGTATTTAATGTGTATACATACATGAACATTGGCGGATTTTAAAAAAGGATGGTGATGGAGGCACCGGCTCCATCCCCCGAAATTTACACAGAATGACATATGAACCACTCATTGATTTTAAAGAAATAAAACATAAATTCTGGACCATATATTTACACATTCGGGGGATCATGTGTGTATTATGTTTGTGTCTTAATCATTTTCGTTTAAAAAAAATCTCAATTGAATAAAGTGTTTTCGGGTTCAATCAGGGACGGATATACATAAATAGGTAAGGGTGAGGTCACGTGACCCCACTCAGATGCGAGATTTTTTTTTAGTGTTAATACGACGTTTTGTTGTTAAAAATGTCGTTTTGTAATAAAAATATATATAGTTTTAGACTTCAATAACATCATTGGAACAAATTTCTGAATCCGCTCATTGGTTCAACGAAAGACATACTACCAAGCAGTCTGTTTCTTAAAGTTGACGTGAAAAACTTATTTCTCTTTGATTTATCCGAAGATATTTTGGACTTTTAAAGATTTATTAAATAAAAAGAGCCTTAAAAAAAGATTTAAATAAAAGGTACATATTTTCCTTTTAATAATTTCTTGTTAAAGTAATAAAGAGAGAAAGGTATACATCAGGTGATGCATGTTATCCAACCTTTTTAATTAACTTATAGTAGTAGTATCAATTATTATAATTTATATATAATGGAATAATAATAATAATAATAACGAACATTAGAAAGCGTTAACAGTGAGAAATTGACTAATGAGAGAGCTGGGTAGAGGAGAAGTTGGTGCAGCAAACGCGTTGAATTATCGTATCCACTTTTTGATTGATTACCCGGCCCGATTTTTAGTGACATCTTTATTTCACTCTTACAAGCCTTCTTCTAGCCTTCTATGCCCTTTTTCTTCTTTTTTTTTTTTTGGCAGTCTTTTCTTTTGTCCTTTGGTTCATTAGTGAACATGAAGACGACACTATTGGTGACACCAAATTTTTTTTTTTTAATTTTTATTTATTTATTTTCAGAGATTTACAAATTAATGCTTACTATTACTACTTTTTGGTTGGAATGAAAACTTTAACCTGGTAGCTACCTAATGGACCTTTTTGCATCAATAATAGCTCTACCTGCCCCTTATTAATTGGGCGGATATCCGTTGTTATTCACAGTAGGAATTTAAGCGAATTAAGTTATTTATGAGTAGTTTGATATGGTTTGAGTCGGATATTTAATTTTATTTGAAATCGAATATAAATCTTGAATTTGATATATATGTCTATCGTTTATGTGATAAATAGTTAAGTATCAAATCTATTTCATATTTTTAAACCTTCATTGAAACTCTGCTCAAGATAGTGTTTATATAAACTCATGCTTGAAATCAAATAAATTATCCAATGTGATCAACTTGTTTAGGGACATTATTCTGTTCTACTTCACATCCCTGCCACGTACATGTCCCGAAATATATGCCAGTTTTTGGGGTTTTACATAGATTAAGAAAGTGAGGAAATTCCCAAAATTTTGGTTTATGAAGTCTAAATCTTTGTAATGTTTGAAAAGTTATTAGACAAATGTTAAATCAGGGGTAGAATAGTAAATAACCAATTAAGGAAGATTTTTTTTTTTTTTTTTTTGATTAAAATGACAATTATTTAAAGATCCATGTAATGTTTGATTTGCTTTAGTGTACATATATTATAGTATGTATGAGGTTATAGTATACTTAGGTTTTTAAAACACAATAAATTTTATTTTTTTGAAACTAAAAACACAATATCCAAAGCGCTGTGGAAAAGGAAACAATCAATCCAGTACTCGGCCTTTCCTATAGGTCAAACGGCCCAAACTCCATGTCAGCCTTGGATAACCCAAACCTACGTGTTGCCCAATATCTCAATCCAAGGATATAAAAGGGCGTCTATCCTAGCAAATTAAGTTGATTATTGAAAAAAAAAAATTGGAGTTTTTAATGACATAATAACGAATCTATTTTCAGAAAGACTGCATCAGATATTCGACCATACAGAAATTGAATGTAAGATCAACATTCGACTTTGTAGAAGTCGAATGTCCATTTTTGACTTCTATAAAGTTGAACCTAACTCAAAAGCGTGGTGTTACAGTAGATTCACCGTAGTACCAATAACAACGCCATAAACTTTAATCTCTCGCAAAATCTTGGAGGTGATAATATGGTGTTGGAATAAAGACCTTTTTTTTTAGAGAAACTATTTTTTATGCTTAGTTTTGGATGAGCAAGCATTTTTGTTGGTATATGGAAGGCTTTCTAGAGACAAGATTTCTTGTATTGGATAAATAAGCACTTTTCAAATTCCTGCATCTGTCCCTGACTAAAACTTTACACGATATTCAATACGAGGACTAATTTGCCCTTTACGTGTTGCTAAACGCATTACATAAATTAACTACAATCACTCAGTATCAATATAACTCTAGCCAAAAACCTTCCATTTCTGTTGCGATTATCATCATTCTTGACATGTATGGGCGTGACACGACTCACGTGAGCGTCACCAAATCTGTGTGTTGTTGAGAATTAGAATATTATGTGATGATGTGTCTTACTCTCATTGGTACACATGTGTAGTCTAGAGAGCTGTGATAAATTCTGTTAGAATATTGGGATATATGGTCTGTACTGGATTACATTGAAAGAAAGAATACATGATTATTCTCCATCTTTATTTCTAACTTGGTATCGAGGGGCGGTGGCCATGGCGAATTCCGGCCAACCTACGGAGATCGTGTCATCTCCTCCTATTATCCCATCTACAGATCCTATTAGCTCATCTACAAACACTACTGCTTTTCCTCCCATCACGACAACAAATCCGACATCCTCAGATCTTGTCTCTCACCCACAAATCACCGTCACTCAAGCTACTCTTCCACCGGTTTCTTACTTCTCTGGTGGACATCCTCTTTTCTCCGCTTCCGGTGTGTCTGTTCCATACATGCAGTCCCTTCTTACATCGCTTTATCCACCAGGTCAGAGTTTTCCGCACCATTTCCGACTATCCCTAGTCTTTTACAATCGATGTCCCAGTTTGGCACAAATCTGTCCCACAGTATTACAGTGAAACTTGATCGAAATAATTATCTACTTTGGAGGTACACGATTCTTCCTATTGTTCGAGGTCACAGATTGGAAGACCACTTGTTTGGAACAAACATTCCTTCCGCCTATACTCATTCAACGGTGGGTGCATCGTATTTACATCCTGGACTCAGAAATCCAGCTCACGATGAATGGATGGTTGTGGATCAACTTTTGCTAGGATGGTTGCTTGGATCTATGACTGAACAGGCTCTTCAAGAAGTTGTTGGATGCAATTCCGCACATGAAGTCTGGGTGACATTGGAAACCTTGTTTAATAGTCAGGCACAGTCCAAGATCCTTGAATTTAAGGATGCACTCACAAAATCTATTAAAGGTGCTCGCTCTATGCCGGATTATCTAGCACAAATGAAGAGCTACTCTGATGGTTTAGCTGCTGTTGGATATCCCATCTCCAGCTCTGAACTCATCCTTGCTACCCTTGGTGGACTACCCAGGGAATATGAGGCTGCCATCGTTAATATCACATCCAGGGTTGATCATGAGTGGCAGAGGTTCAAGCCCGATTAACTACTCGCGAGCGGCTCTAGCAAGATTCAATACTCCAGGCTCCTTTGATTTGAGTAATCCCACTGCTAATTTAGCTCAAAATGGCAGAGGTATAATTCCGAGGCGTGACCAGTCAAATCGTGGGAGAGGTTCTGGTGGTGGACGTGGAAGATCAAGAGGTAACAGAGGGGGAGGAAGACACAACAACAGCTCCAATTCTGGTGGTAATTCAGGTCCTAGACCAACCTGTCAAATCTGTGGGAAGACAGGACATATTGCATCAGAATGTTGGCATAGGTTTGAGGAGAATTATGTGCCTTCAAGTCCACAGTCAAATCAACAGAACTCTAGACAGATGGCTGCTTATTTGGCTGCACCAGAGATGACTTCAGATTCAGGATGGTATGCAGATTCTGGAGCCTCAAATCATGTTACAGCTGATCTTGGAAATCTGTCCTTGAGGTCTGAATATGAAGGTAATGATACTTTGGTTGTAGGAAATGGTAATCATCTACATATTGCTCACACAGGCTCTTCCACACTCCATCCTAATCTTCACTTATCCCATATTCTCCATGTTCCTAAAATTCAAAAGAATCTTCTAAGTGTTTCTAAATTGACTTCTGACAATCCTATTCTAATTGAGTTTTCTGCCTCTAAATGTCTTGTTAAGGATCAAGCCACAAAGAAGGTTCTTCTGGAAGGAATCCTGGAAAATGGCCTATACAAGATTCTGCCAGCCAAATCCACTAATCATGAACTGTCAAAGGGCTCCCTTCAATCCAGAGACTCATCAGCTTATGTAGTAACTTCTAGTACTCCTAGTCATGAAGCTATAGTTTGGCATAGGACGTTTTAGTCACCCTTCCGTGAAGGTGTTGAACCAAGTTTTAAATAATTGTAATGTTTCACATTACTTGAATTGCCTTTTGTGATAATTGTCGGTTTGGAAAACTTCATGCTACTCCTTTCACGTGTCTCATTCTAGAGCATCCAAGGTTCTTGAACTTGTTCACACCTGATCTATGGGTCCATCTCCCACTAGATCAACTTCACGGTTATTTATATTACATACACTTTATAGATGATTTTAGTAGGTACACTTGGATCTATCCCTTGAAAGCTAAGTCTGATGCCTTTGATGCCTTTACTGTTTTTAAATCCTTAGTTGAAAATCAATTTAATACTAGGATTAAAACTGTTCAGTCTGATTGGGGAGGGGAGTACAGAACCCTAGAGCCTTATCTCAACCAATGTGGCATTAAATTCAGACATCCTTGTCCCCATATTCATCCCCAGAATGGAAGATCTGAGAGAAAGCATAGGCATATTGTTGAAACTGGTCTCACCCTTCTATCCCAAGCATCCCTACCTTTCAAGTACTGGTGGGACAGTTTCTTGCAGGCAGTTAGTCTGATTAACATCCTTCCTACTCATGTTCTTGGAAATCTCTCACCTCATCAAGTTCTCTATCAAAAGCCACCCAACTATAACCTTATCAAAACCTTTGGTTGTTCTTGTTTTCCTTATCTTAGACCTTACCATCAGCACAAGGTTCAGTATCATACACAGAAGTGTGTCTACCTTGGTCTTAGCCATCTCCATAAGGGGCACAAATGTATGGATTCAACAGGCAGAATATATATCTGTAGGGATGTCACTTTTAATGAGCTTGAGTTTCCCTATCCTATACTACACCCACACAGTCAGTCCTTAACTACTAACCAACCAGCAACTACAGCAACCTCTTCCTATACCTTTCCTAGCCCAAATTCCTTCCTTCCTCACTCTGATCACCACCAAGTTCATTCTAGCTCATCCTCACCAACTGCTGGTTCTCATCATTCTCATACTGATTCTACTCATGTTCCTTATATCAATCAGACTTCTCCTTCTATCCAGACTGATCCTAGTGATTCTTCTTCTACTCATTCTTCTCCTATTTCTTCTCCTATTTCTCCATCCTCTCATTCCTCATCTCCATCTCCATCTCCCTCTCCTCCTGTCCATAGAATGCACACCAGATCTCAAAGTGGCATTTTCAAGCCAAAACCTCTTTTCACCCTCCTGTCTGAGCACTGTGTAGATGATTCCACTGCTGAACCATCCCTCAGATCGAGGCCTTGTCTATCCCTCACTGGAAGAAGGCCATGGATAAGGAATATAATGCCCTAACTACCAACCAGACATGGGATCTTGTCCCAGCTCAACCTAATCAGCACTTAGTGGGCAACAAATGGGTGTTTAAAACAAAGCTCAAACTCGATGGCTCGGGCCTAAGTACAAGGCTAGACTAGTAGCCAAGGGGTATTCACAGCAAGAGGGGGTGGATTATTCAGAGACCTTTAGCCCTGTGGCAAAGGCTGCTACCATCAGGGTTTTCTTGTCCATTGCTGTAATTAATAGGGGTGTACATAGTCCAGTCCGGTCGGTTTTTTACGATTTTCGAATCGAATCAGAAGTTACGGTTTTGATATTTTTCGAATCGAATCGAATTGGTCATTTTTTCGAATTGGTGAACCAATACTGATCCGGTTCGGTTCGATTTGGTTTTCAGATCGTATTTTATTTACCATAAAATTTTGATTTTTTTTCTAAAAATGAGACAAACACCATTATTGGCACCATAATAAGCGGGTGGTCGTTGTAACGACAATTTCAAAGGTTGCTTTCGATCTTTCACGATCAAAGGATGAAGAATATTATAAGAAGCAAGAACGGCGGTGAGCTCAAGCGGTGGTTATCGCGACTAGGAAGCATTTTAGGTTTAGGTTTAGGTAGAAACGGCAGAAGTATAAGGTTTAGAAATTTAGCGTTGTGTGTGGGGGGTAGTAGGAGCTAGTGAACAAATTAAATTATATATATATATATATATATATATATATATATATATATATATATATAATTAAAAATGAAGTATAACGGTTCGGTTCGGATCATACCGGTTTTATGGATAAAACCGAAAACTGAATTGGATTTCCGGTTCGGTTTTCCTTCAATGAAAAAACCGATTGAAAAACCGCGGTTCATCATTTTCCGGTCCGGTTTAATCCGGTTCAGTCGGTCAGTCCAGTTTTCCAATTTCGTTGTACACCCCTAGTAATTAACCATTGGCATATCAAGCGAAGTTGATATAAATAATGTCTTTCTAAATGGCAAGTTGCATGAGTCTGCATCTACATGCATCAACTCTGAGATTTCAAGATGCCACTAAGCCTGATTATGTTTGTAAACTGAAGAAAGCCTTATATGGCTTAAAACAGGCTCCTAGGGCCTGGTTTGAGGAATTGAGGGGGCAGCTTCTTATTTGGGGATTCAAATAGGCAGTATCAGATACTTCACTCTTTATACTAAAAGAGCATCCTGTCACTCTCTATATTTTAATCTATGTGGATGACTTTCTTATAACAGGAAATTCAGAACATCACATTCAAAAGTTCATCAATCTGCTTCATTCCAGATTTCCACTTAAAGAACTGGGGGAAGTCAGTCAGTTTCTGGGCATAGAGGCTACAAGAAATTCACAAGGGTTATTTCTGAGCCAGAAACACTATGGCCAACAGTTGCTGAACAGACTAGGTATGACCAATTTGAAGCCTGTGTCCACACCAATGGTAACAGGTAAAACTTTTGAACCTGAACAAGGTACACCTATGTCCAATCCTTCTCTCTATAGGAGTATTATTGGAGCCCTACAGTATATGACTTTTACTAGGCCAGATATTGCATATGCTGTAAATTCTCTTAGTCAGTTCATGCATGATCCCAGAGATGTTCATTGGCAAGCCCTTAAGAGACTACTAAGATATATTAAAGGTACTATGGCATACAGTCTTCATTTTAAGCCTGGAGGTAGCATGGTAATATCTGGATATTGAGATCTTTGGTTAGAGTCTTTGTCCTCATGATAGAAAATCGAGAGCGAGGACCTTATATCTACCTAGGCTCATCTCTTGTTTCATGGCATTCAAAAAAAACAAGTTGTTTCTTAGATCTAGCTTGAATGAATGAATATGAAGCTTAGCTCATCTTCTTGCTTTGACATATCTTGGTTGAAGTCTTTGCTTTTCAACTAGGAGTTCAAGTCATCTGAAGCTTTGTTATTCTCTGTGATAATCTTTTGGAGCAGAGGGCTTGCACAAAACCACGTGTACCATTCCAAGACAAAACACATAGAAATAGATGTCCACTATGTGAGAAATCAGTCCTTGAAGGAAAGCTATTTGTGGAGCATGTTTCCACCAATGATCAGATCTTGATGTGTTTACAAAGGCTTTACTGCCGCAAAATTCATTCCCTTGTAGAAGCAAGCCCGAATGTGGAGTGTCCACCCACACTCGTTTGAGAGGGGTGTTGAGAATTAGAATATTATGTGATGATGTGTCTTACTTTCATTGGTACACATGTGTAGTCAGAGAGTTGTGATAAATTCTGTTAGAATATTGGGATATATAGTCATCTTTGGATTACATTGAAAGAAAGAATACATGATTATTCTCCATCTTTATTTCTAACTTGTGTTGTGTTTTGTCCATCGCAAACAATTTACGGGTATCAAAGTCGATACATGTAACACCATTGATCCGGGTCTCGAATCATGAAAATAAGGGTGACAAAAACAAATTATAATCATGAATTCAGAGTGTTTGAAGATAAGCGATAACAAAACAACTATCATTCTCAAACCCCAGACGAGAGAGTGAGACCGAAATCTCAACTAGATGGAAGCCAATAAAACCAATGTGCCCAATATCAGGAAACAATTTATTGCAAATTTACATACAAGTCCAACAAATAAGATAGTAAACTACTCAAAGCAAGCTCATTTCGCGATTCAATCTCCAACAAAGAGAGATAAATAACCTGCATCAGTGTCTAGTATTGTCAACACAAGTAAAATCCGATTGAGAGTTGCATATTAATGGGCTACACAGATTAGTGTCTCAGAGCCACACAAATTGTATGTGAGCTTAACAAAGCACCAAGCATAATTGTCAAGGGTAACCTATTAGAAGGCAAACATCGCTTATAACGGAGTCAGCGAAACATCGACTTCATGCTCGAACGACTAATGCACAAGATCAAAAGCCAAAGGAAATGAACCCCCATTATTGTACTTTTTTTTGTCGAACTAGAGCTTCTATCAAGAATGAAATCCATCTCAAACAGACCATAGTAACAATTTAAGCTAAACAAAAAAAAGTACTGTTTTAATTCCCTAAGAGGTTATGCAAAACAAAGTATTTAAAGGGCTTTCTATTGTGATAGCAAATCTCAATCTGGTAGGGACTTGGAACTTCAGAGCCCTTTCCGTCCCTCACGAGATGATCTTCAGTAGCTTAGCTTAAAACAGATTAGCTTCCAAGATGACTATCAATCACTAATATTATGCATGAAGTTCTAATAATCCTTGTAGCATTGTGCAATGCAGCAAATATACATTTTCACTCTTGTACAAAGCAAACCAAGAATAAGACGAACAACATTCAAGATAGAAATTCTAATGTGCAATGCTTTTGTGCAGAGTGAGTACTTATGAGTTCATACAGTTAGACAAACTTTGCAAAGAGATAAACATTTACATCAGCAAAAGTTATAACCTTAAGCACAAGATTAAGACCAAAACTTGTGATCATCAGAAAAAAGAACATTCGTTTCATGAGCTTGTTTACATCAACCAAGTGATACAAACAGAGATATTCGGTGCATAAAAACACCCCACGTACGAAACTAAGTCATATAACCAAAATAAATATTATCAAAATGACAATCCTCAGCAAAAAACAATCTTAAAAATGGACAACAACCTGTTAAACTCAGCTTGAAATGTCCACCATTTCAACACGTTCGTTTTCAGGCAAAATTTTCCAGTTGGGTGATTGAATGGCTCTAAGCCATCGAAAATCATCAACATTGGCCCAATTCCCTGTCTCGTCATTCAAATTCGTCTCTACAAGATCCTCCTCAATCCCATCATACTTCAAACAATATGGAGCAAACCTCACTCCCCTACATTCTTCAATTATAGGCCTGCTCCTCACCCTCAAATAAAAGTCACAGTCTTTAGCCTTGTGAATCCGAATTTGATGCGAAGCTAATACAAAAACACACCGTTCCACATCCTCCATCAATACTGACCCGAAAACCGGCCCAACATAGACCCTACAATCACTCAATTTATTCACAAAAAGAGACCTTAAACACCCTTTCAGCCTCACTTCACAACCCTTTAATTCTGTCAATGAAAATTCCCCAACTTGATCACTCCTATCGAACTTCCTCTCCAGAATCTCCCCTTGTTTGTCTCTAAAACCAGGAGAAGAATCCCGAAACCCAGACAGACCTCCATTTTCAGCATCGTTTGCTGAATTTTTTGTGCTTTCGTCCCGAGTTACGACATCTTTTTCAGGCGGAGTCAATGTTGAGCTTTTTTTCTTGTTTCTGAAGGAGAATTTTCTCTTAGGGATGACTTGGGAGGTGACTTCATCGACCAACTGTCGGAGATCAGTAATGGATTTCAGGCAACTGCCGATTTCATACGAAGGCAAAAAGTAGGAGTTTTCAGCAACGAGTTTTTCGAGGTCTGAGATTGAAACCGCGACATTTTCAAGCTCGGATTTCGCTGAATCATTCGGATCCGAATGTGAGTTACCTGATGCCGAGGATATGCAAGAGAGCCTAGATTCGATGGACGATTTCAACTGATTGAAACGAGTGAGGAATGACTGTGCGGACTCGGTTGACGGCGAGTTGGAACTGGTTTTCTGTGAACGACGTGATTGGTGGAGATTGTCGAGGCGTTCTAGCATTGCGGCATGCTTGAGCTGGAGGGATCTTTCTGAATCGTCCGGTACAGACATGTGAACGCCGGAAAAGGTGGAAGAGGAGGAGCTGGTAACTGAATCTGGCGGCGGGAGCTCGACTTCCTCCGTTTTATTGACGATTGATCAATATTTTTTTTTTTTGGAAACTTGAAAAAAAATATGTTTATAAAACTTATTATTTGTGTGGTTGCAAATATGACAATTGTTGATTCGCTTTAAATTGGCCTCTATAAAATCGTTTAGTCTCATAAGTATTTCGTTCTTGATTCGCTTTAAATTGGCCTCTATAAAATCAGCAATTATGACAATTGTTGACATTCTATGGATTTTAAACATTTTTTTTTTGTCTCTTATGTTTTAGTTTTGTTTAAAAAATAATCCTTATGTTTTTAAATGATTATTTTTTTCTCTAAGTTTGTATTTTGTTTCAATTTTAGGACAATTACCTAATTAACCATATGAGTTAACGTCGATTAAACGTTTGATCCAACATGACAGTCACGTATGCTTTCATATCTTATCTAGACGATTAAACATCGACATTAAGAAAAACTAAATACCTTGTAGAGATTTTTTGTTGTGCAGTTGTGTCGATTTGAGGGAAAGAAATTATGGATTTGAAAGGGGAATGTGGGGAATGTTGATGTTTAATCGTTTAGATGGATATGACTGGTTGCCTGGTTGCATCATCAAACGTTTAGTCGACGTTAACTTAGACACCTAATTAGGTAATTGTCCTAAAAGTGAAACAAAATACAAACATAAGGGACCAAAAGTGTCATTCAGAAACATAAGGTGTCCTAAAATTGAAACAAAATACAAACATAAGGGGACTAAGGTGTATGGACTCCCTATTAAAAGGATCATCAGATGATTTCCATACATATAAAGAGACAAAATTATTTTGTCTTTTTATACACGTGATAGTCATCCGACGATCCGTTCTAATGGAGAGTTCTTGCATTATAATCACCTTGAGGACCAAGTGTTTCTTCCAGCTGACTTATATTCTATTGGTGCTGGCCAAGTGAACCCTTCTAGAGCTAACAATCCAGGGCTCGTTTATGATCTTACGCCACAAGATTATGTGCCTTACATGTGTGGACTAGATTACACAGATCAACATGTTGGTATCATTGTACAACGGAAGGTACCTTGTGTAAGATCAAAAACCGCTAAATTTTCCGTCGTTTTTCTGTGGTCTTTGGGGCAAAAAATCAAGTATTTACAAGGAAACTGACTAATGTTGGAGAGGCAACATCGATTTACACTGTAAAATCGAACAACCACAAAAATTAACTTCTCAAATGTAACGCTCCGTTCCCGGATACCGAGTCATTATCCAAAAAAGAACGTTCGACACATACAACATTAAATAAATCTAACATTATACATAAGTCTTTATGTTATTGTATCGAGTTAAGCAACATGAAGCTAAAGAGACTCGGGTGAAATCGTACAAGATACTAGAATTACATTGTCATCCAAAACTAGAGTTAGAAAGATATCTTACCACAACGAAATTCAAATCTTACAAGTACAATTCTTACAAACTGAAAGCAAACTTATTTTACAACATGTCTCAACTGAAATCAAAAGAAAAACAACAAGTTTGATGATAAAAAGGGTACAAGTTTCATAGTTTAACAAGACAATAAAAACATGATACAACTTATAGCATAACATGGCATAAGATCAAACATCATCATCAATGTCATCAAAGTCCGCATCATCCTGCAAATCTTCTTAAGACAAACAACATACAAACATGCAAAACAGGTAAGTACATTGATTACTTAGTAAAGTGTAGAAGATATTGAACAAGGATGCTTTATAATGAAAGGACAACGCATTATTATCAAATTAAGATTATCTTTACAGACACGACTCAAACTTTAGGGATTCACTTCATGCTGTTGGTGTTTGAATAATGGTGAAGGATTGAAGGGATTTCAACAAGGGGTTTGATGGTTGAGGCATGGGCTGATGTGTTTATGGCGGTCGGGGTGGAGAATTAGGGTGGAAATTTTATTAATAGTACGGGAATAAGAGAGCTGATAGGGATGATGGGGAAGATGAAGGCGAATGGGGATGGTAGGGTAAAGAAGGCTTAAAGGGAAAGAAATGATGGCTGAAGGGTGGCGGGAGCAGGGCAGTGGTGAAGGGTGATATGTAAGGGAAGATTGTAACATATATGATCGATGACGATAGAGGAGTGCTGGATCAGGCAGGATGTGCAAGCTGATTCATTCACCATTCTCAGCTTGAAAGGGGTGATATATGTAGATAGATGAGTATTGGATGCAAGTAGAATGTGCATACACTTCTAATATCATAATAGATACCATCAGAGCTGATACAATAAGCTGAAATTGTTATTTGAATGAATCAGACCTGAAACACAACCAATCGAGAAACAAGGCTAATGTTGGTTTAAGTAGACATTTACTTAACAAAGATTAGTGTTGTTGCCGAGCAGAACCGAATATCCGTTGTTCAAGCTTGTGTTTGTTTACGTCCCGAGCTTGTTTGTGTTCGTTCGTTTAACAAACAAACAAAAAACTATGTTAAAGCTTGGTTCGTTAAGATCACGAGCTTGTTCGCGAACCTTTTTTTAATAAACGAACAAAAAATATTTTCAAACTCAACTCATTTACAAAGAAAATTTGTTCATTCTCATGTTCGCGTTTGGCTTACTACATGTATTTTCACATTCCAGCTCAAGCTCGGATCGAGTTTGGCTCGTTACGGTACCAATAATCAAGTCTAAATGAATAAATAACGAAGTACAAAGCAATATTCAAACATCATACTAACAACAGCATTAAGAGAACTCTATAAATATTCTCTATAAAATTACTCTAGAATGTCTAAATACATAGCTTATAATGTTATGTGTTAGAGTTATGTTGTATAATGGTTTATCTATATAAGCAGGTTCGTGAATATAATCGAACGCTCGCGAGTTTGCTCAAGTTCGTTCGTTTAGGAGACGATCTTATAATTTTGTTAAAAATTGGTTTGTTAAGCTAAACAAACGAACAATCATAAATACTAATGAGTCAAACACGAGTTTCTTTATGAACGACTCCGTTCGTTTAACATCACTAACAAAGATGGTGGGAAAATAGAGATTTTTATAACTTTGGCGAGTGTTTTCATAATAGCAAACTTGTTCAAAATAAAATCCACGTTAGCTTAGAAAAATATTATCTTATCGATGTTGTGAGATCTACAAATGTCACTAACAAATATAAAATCCCTTCATCCCAATTTGTTTGAGACTTATTATTTTTTTGGCTGTCTCAAAATATGTTTCATAACTCTAAATAGACTTATAGTTTTTGCTTTAATTGCCTATGTTGCCCAAACTAATTAATTGAAGTCTTCTTAAATAGTGTTAAAATAATGCTACACATAAAAGGATAAAAATGTACATTAGTCAAGTTTTAAATGACCAGACAACTTATTAATTGATGTCTCCTTAAATATTATGAGTTCCAAAATGTCTCAAACAAATTTGGGACGGAGGGAGTATATTTTATAAATTTATATAATTTTGCTTTTATATTAAATATAATGCTATTATTTTTTTTAATCAAATATAATGCTATTATTAAGATTAATGTGCAGCATAGGCTCATATCTTCATTCATTCGGCATATTTTTCAATAATTTCTAGTTTCTCACAAGTGATAATATAACAATCTGCATGAGGTCAGGGCGCCCCTAGGGTGGCCAACGGCCTCCCAAAATCGATTAATTTAAGTGTCCGTCAATTTTGTAAACCAATAGCATATATATATTTTATATTTTTATATTAATCTTCAATAATTTACCAAATAACAAGATATTACCCTAGTGGTGAGCAATATAGTATAATCAATTAAATGACCAGGGTTTGAACTCTGTTTGGTTATTCTTTTTTTTTTTACGAAAGGTCTAATTTTATTTTTTCGCTTCAGCCTAAATTTAAAACAAGGACGCCTCGATGTCCCAGTACTTAAAGTATCGAGGTCTGTTCTATTCGAAGTAAGTGCATGCGAGTAACGTATTTCATTTTCCTTTTATCATAAAAGAATATTTTATTAAGCGCATCCACGGTGGGAGCGGGAGAGGAAATAACTTCATTTCACACATCCTACAAGTTCAATGTATTCTCTAGCTAGTAAATAGATATGAATATTTCCAACAAAAGATAGTTCCCTTAAAAAAAACAAAAGAAAAGGAAGCATTGACAAAACATGATAATAAGCGACGACATTATTCAATGATTCCTCCAATTGTCGCTTGAGACATAAGTCGTTGATGAGTCGACATGTAATCACCTTCAAAGATCACCCGGAAGCATCCCCAAGTGATGTCATGATATAGGGCAAAGTTTTTTCAACCGACACATTTTAATTTCCTTCTAAACGTTTTGAGAAATATTTGAGAACTTCTCCTTTATCGTTTCTCACTAAACCCTCTATTGCACTCTTTCCTTCTTTGAAAGCGCATAAACGTTGAATTTTAGGAGTCTCAAATCCTATAATTCTCATAAAAATAGCATGCAGACCGACCATGGTACGTTGGGAATGATTATTGACTACATTGTAACATTCTTACGCCTCTGCGTTTGATTTGACATGAAATTTAAATAATTCGATCCTTCGAAAAATCCACTTGCATCACGTCTTTCCAAATATTCCAAAGAAGAGTAGCAATCGTGCAACTTCCAACTTTTAAATATTCCAAGAAGAATATTTCTTTTTCGTTAAAATTAAAAGTAATAATAATAATAAGCTTGCAAAGTTATTAGTGCTTTTTTTTTTTTGGGTTTATTGTTCTTTTGAAGCGCGGGTTTATTGTTAAAAATGACAATCTGAAAGAAATATATAAACATGATAGTGGAATTTTTTATTGGCTAAAAAAGACAATTGTTTATTTCAATATAATTCAAATTATGTTTTATTTAATTACAAAAATGAATATATCTTTTGATCTGAACGTCAAAAAAATCGTAATTCTTCCAACATATTTTTCTTTTTTTTCGTTATCATTATTTAGACACTCAACTTGATATTTTTTCGAGGCCATTTTCGTTAAAAACAACGAAACAGTGTAATAGTGAAATAGTAGATTTGAAGTCAATTACACTGTACGGAACAGTAGATTTGGAGTAACCAATAGTGTAATTGTCTTTAACAACCAATTTGTATTTCTATTAATAGGTTTATTCCCATTTTTCTCATTTTATTTGTCTTTTTAAACCATTTTTTTAGAACTTTAAGATTTTAAATTAATCAATAAGCATCGATTACATGACACGGTTTAAATAATTAAATGTAACCCAAACCTCTGTTAATTGTGTGTTCCCTCTTCAATTTTTTTTTTTTTTTTTTGTTGTGTTCCCTTTCGTATAACGTATATAGTCTAGCCCTAACAAAGAAATTAATGCATTACTCTCCCGTTGTTTCCATCGTTAAAGAGAGAATTATTTTCACTTGTGAATTACTATTAGATTAGATTAGATTAGATTTGCATCCATTTGAGTTGTGACAATTCATGAAGCGATGGGACTGTCAGGTTCGAAGCTAGAGAAAGCTTTGGGAGACGATTTCCCTGAAGGCGAGAGATTTTTTGGATTCGAGAATTTTGGCAACACTTGCTATTGCAATAGTATCCTCCAGGTTTTTTTTTTCTATTTTTTTTTTTCTATTAGTAGGTTTGTATTTCCAGAATTATTTATGTTGACTTATTGCCTGCCGATCGATGATTGGAATATTTTGGCAAACAGGCGTTGTATTTTTGCATTCCATTTCGGGAACAGTTGATAGATTACTATTCAAATCACAAAAATCTTGCAGATGGAGAGGAGAATCTGTTGACATGCTTGGCAGACCTCTTTATGCAGGTATTTTATCATTATTGATTAATATGTCTTAGAGCAATGTGTTGTTAGTTGTATTGTACTTCGGCAATCAGGGATCCTAGAAGTATTTGTATTTCGTTGCTTTTGTCTTTTGAGTGTAGGTTTGGAGTTTAGACATAGTTGGATGTCTTACTGCAACATCTTTTATTTTTATTTTAAATGATATTGAGGAATTTGCCCTTTGAATACTCGTTTGGTTCTTTTGAACTATCGTTTGCTGCAAGTTCTCGTTTTTTTCCCAATGTTTTGGCATACAAAAGAAAGTGACAAGAGTCCATGAGTCCAAGTAAGGTTTAAGGACCCGTAAGACTGTCTATATCAAATGCACGGCTTGTAATCCAGATCTCCATATCGTCCGGACACGTTCTAACACCAAGCAGCATAGCATTCTTTTACCTAATACAGAAAGGGGTAACTAAGGGGGAAAAATGCACTATTATCGTGAAGTGAATTAATTCGGAACAAAATTTTTTGTTGCTAAAATGGTAGTTAAAAAAGAATAGGGTGGGGGAAGGATGACGTGTGTCCTTATGTTCAATAGCTTCCTTTTAGGTTGATGTGGTCTGTTGATTCAAGGATGTGGATACTTCATATGTATCGGTTTGTGCCCCTGCAGCCTGCAGGTCGCTTATCATGATAATGTCAAAACAGTCAATTGCATGTGTGTAGGTGGTAGTTCATAGAGTATGGCTGCGTGTACATGTTTATAATTATAAATGTGATTTCCTTCTTTGCATTTGTTTACCTTTGCAGATTAGCTCACAGAAGAAGAGAACAGGGGTCGTTGCTCCAAAGCGCTTTATACAGAGATTGAAAAAGCAGAATGAAAGTTTCCGTGGTTTTATGCACCAGGTATACTGATTTCAGGGCTCAATAAAAAAGAAGTTGTTGACCTTGTATTACTATTATTCGAAATTTGATTAGGCTATCTGTTAGCTGAATATTACTAGATATATTATTTTAATTTTACAACTTCTACTGTATTAGTATATGTTGGTGTCTTTTTGAATGTAATTCAGTTTGTCTTAATTAATTATAATAGGACAGAGAGGAGATGCTGAGTTGGAAATCATGCATCTTGAGATTTAAGAAACAGTTATACCGTCACTGAATACATTATAGCTCTACTGTTTATTGTGTGTTCTGATTGACAGTATTTTTTTCCTAAAAAGTCTGCCTTCTAATACTTAAAATACTTCAAATGCTGCTGAAGATTTTCCTCTCTAGTCTCTACCTCTGGACGGGTGGCGGATGAATGCTTATCCAAGAGGGAATAACCAGAGGACAATCACTCGATATTCTTCTACGAGTATCTGTTTATGCAAGTCATTTGATTGTTGTTGCCATGAAAAACATATTTATGGTGCTGCATCCATTGATTAGTTTGTTGGTATCTCACCCAAAGCAGAAGTCAAATTAAATCTAGCATGGCCAGTATTTGATGTTTCAAAAATTGGTGGTGTCCGTAATGGTATTCGATAGGATGAAGCTTTCTGGAAAGTTGAAATAATGCTTTGCCTTATGTGATCTGGTTGGATCTTATTTGAATTAGTTTATCAATTTATTGCTTATGCTTTCTCTTATTTTGTGCTTCCCTAAATGGTCGTATTCAAGATTTTGAATTAAAACCATTGATAATTAGAAGCTTCAAAATTTAATGTTCCCGATGTGCATGTTTTTGGACGAAATAAATTCAAAGAAAGGAAAAAGTCTGGGTCTTTCCAAGGCAGTTCACGATTTTTTCAAGGTGTTTTTAAATTCATAACTTAAACCTTTACTTGCATTTTCAAGTTTTCAGTTTGCTGTTGTTTGCTTCGCTGTTTTAGACAATGGAGTTTAGTGAAAGAATTTTGAAACATAGGTTGGCTAACCTGTTAGTAGTTATGTACACTTTTTTCATTAACCTGATTATAGTTTCTTACACTTACTTTACTAACGTGATTGTAGTTTCTTTCACTTACTTTAATAACGTGATTGTAGTTTCTTTCACTTACTTTAATAACGTGATTGTAGTTTTTTACACTTTACTGACGTGATTGTGGTTGTTAACTCTTCCTTCACCAACGTGATTGCAGTTGTTTACGTTACTACGTGATTGCAGTTTCTTTTACTTTACTAACGTGATTGTAGTTTTTTTACCCTTACTTTACTAACGTGATTGCAGTTTCTTTCACTTACTTTACTAATGTGGTTGTAGTTTTTTACACTTGACTAATGTGATTGTAGTTGTTGTTTTACACTTCCTTCACTAACCTTATTGTAGTTGCTGCTTGTAAAGTACTCAAGTAATTAAGTTCAAGCTCATGTATGTTGTGAGCATGCTTATCTACTTTTCATATTGTACATTTATACTTGCTTAAGAGCACTTGGTTCTCTTGTTTTGATTACTTATGTTTTGCTTGATTCTCTCTGTAGGATGCACATGAATTTCTGAATTATGTACTGAATGAATTGGCTGATATATTGGAGAAGGAGTCACGTGGTGCAAAGAGTGATCCTGATACTTCATCATCATCATCATCTGATATGAGTGCAAATGGGTTGATTGTTCTTGCTAATGGTACCGAAAAGGAGCATCTTGTCACCTTGGTGCACAAGAATTTCCAGGTAAGCTTTAGCTCTTTATTTTATTTTATTTTCTCTCCTTTCTTCTTTGACTTTCGTTAATCTGCTTATTACTTGATTGATGGATGATGCTATTTGCAGGGAATATTAACAAACGAAACCAGGTGCTTGTGTTGTGAGACAGTAACAGCAAGAGATGAAACGTTTTTTGACTTGAGCCTTGACATTGAACAGAACACTTCCATTACAAGCTGCTTGCGGAACTTCAGTTCCACTGAGACACTGAATGCAGAGGACAAATTCTTTTGTGACAAGTGTTCCAGGTAGTCTTGATTCCCATTTATTCTCAATCGGGTTTTTTGATATTTTAGCTTTTCATTTTATATACAGCTTGCAGGAGGCGCAGAAAAGAATGAAAATTAAGAAGCCACCAAGAATCCTGGTAATCCATTTGAAGCGGTTCAAGTACATGGAGCAACTGGGTCGATACAAGAAGCTGTCATACCGGGTTGTATTCCCACACGAACTGAAACTAATAAACACAGTGGAAGATACAGATTCCGAGTACTCATTATTTGCAGTGGTAGTCCATGTAGGAACGGGTCCAAACCACGGGCATTACGTGAGCCTAGTGAAAAGCCATAGCCACTGGTTGGTGTTTGACGACGAGAAGCTGGAGATGATTGATGAGTCAGCTATACATACATTCTTTGGATCAGCTCAAGAGTATAACAACAACACCGATCATGGCTATATCTTGTTTTATGAGAAGATTAGTGACGGCGGCATTAGTAGCTAGTCTTTGAACTTGTTTTAGTGTTTGTCGTCTTCATTTTTTTACTAGTGCTTATTGCTGAATTGTAGAAATTGGCTGATTATATTATCACGTTTATTTAGCAGAAGAGGGTTAAGGAGGGGGATATGGAACTATATACAGTTGTGTTTTTGTACAGTTGATGTTGAATGATTGTCATGGATATTCGATTTTTTTTCCACCAATGTAACTGGTGGTGGACATCATTTTGTCCAATTTGTCTTCTTTTATGCTGCTGTTGTTATGTGTTGATGCTTTTGCAATGGTGAATGATAGGTTTACACAATTTAATGTGCGTAAATCTTACATAAAAAAATACCACCGTATCTTATTGCTTATCTATTTTGAGCCGTGCATTTTCCATATGTTTAATTGCATGGCTACCCCATTTTCTTCATCCTTTTGATTACCCAAGCATGTATCTTTGAATTGATCCTACTTTGGCTCCTTCTTTTGATTACCCAAGCATGTGTGGGACAATTGGTCACTTAGCATTCTGTTCATATGTGGCATGCTCTGTTGTATTTTGTCCATCATTGATCTATATCCATTACTATACTTGTGTCACCCTATACACGAGGTGCGAACCTTGTGTTGTAGTATTGTTTTTCGTGGGGGTTTGTCATTGACACAGGTACATTGACGCTCCTTTCGGCCTGCCATATTGATGAGATACGCATTTTCCCGGTTTCTTTTGTCGGAAAAAATGCTAGCTAAGTCTTGCTTCTTTTCTTGTTTTTGCATTGAGGATAATGTCAATTCTTAAGTGGGTGGTAAACTTAGTTTTGCGTTTTCTGTGTGATATGATTGTGATTTTATTTGTTATGTGTGCTTGTTGTGTTGTGCCTTAGCACTTGGTCTTTTTGAGCAACATTTGGCTCTTCGTTGAGTATATACAAGTATACAACGATGAATGATTTTGAGAAGTGTAACAAAAAGATGACCATTAGCATGCATAGGCACAAGTTTGAGATTTAGCTACGGAATAGGACCTTTAACGTATAGGTCCGACTCATCAACCCTGACTTTTAGTGAAATATTATGGTAACTATAGAGAAGATGCGGTTAGATAGGACATATATCATTAACTTTTGAGGCGAAATAGAAGGGTTACTTAGAGATAGGCACAGGATGAAGGTCATGGCATTTCTTTGACCCACAAGAGCCAAATAGCCAACCCGAAACGTTTTATCATTAGTCGCCCTGCCTTGGCCCTTCTTATGATGGTGAGACCCCATCCAAAGAACGTTAGCCTTTCGGTATTTAGCCCATTTACCTAGCCCTGAAACCCTTATTTTTGTGGCCTACATTCCCTTGGTCTCCCTCGCGATTGAGCTTAATCGATTTACACTTCGGATATAGGTGAGGTATATGACTTATGATTTGGGTGTCGTCTTGGTGAGTGAGTCTATTATGGGAGGGGTGACTACATCTTGGTGGTTGTGATATTATGGCTATAGTTTCGTGTAATTCTCTACTATGTAGTGTGTTTTTCTATATTGTGCTGTGTTTGAAAAAAAAAAATTGAAAAAAAAAACGTGAAAAGAAGAGGTAGCCTTATAATCAAAAGAAAAAGCCAAGGTAAATTTAAAAAAATAAACATAAAATAAAAAAAATGAAAAAAAAAAAAGCAAAAATAATAAAATAAATAAAAGGTCAAAAAAATGGCATGGTGTGTTGTAAAGTGTGATCAATGTAAACGTTTGGTTGGGAAAAAGTTATTGCGGGTGGATGTTTTTGAATTCATTAGATGTTTGCTTCTAGTTGACCATTATTTTTGTGAACTACCTATTGAACTCGTGTCGGTAACGACTATTTTTGCGTCATACTTTCAGTTTATATTGGTACATTGGGTGAGAGATGAGTGCTACATATTTTTACGTTTACGGTTAAACTCTCTTACACCTTCTTTTGTTGATATCCTTTTTATCCCTTCGGTACCCCGTCCCAACCGAACGTTACAAGCTTTCATGTCCCTACCCGCTGTGCCCGACTTAAGGTAGCCCCGATTAGTGGAGATAGTTAAGAAATATAAGCCTATGGTCTAGCCCCGACGTCTCATACGTCTATAATCCATACCGGAAGTTAGGGTAAATGAAAAAGGAACTATCCACGCACGCACAATATTACTGTAGTTAAGTAGAAACTTGTGTCTTCGCATGTTTGTGATCATCTTTCACTCATAGTTTGATGAATGACGCATTGTTGTATGTGTTCAATTCATAAGTGGTGACTCTTTTCGGAATCGCAATTTTTTCTCGAGGACAAGCAAAAGATAAGTAGGGGTGGTTGATGAGATGATGTATAACATTTATATGATAAAAATTACGATGTTTTATATACGTTATCGACTCTTTTTATATAAAATATAATAAAATATAACGATAATCTTATAAAATATTAATAGCTATGAATAAATTTAAATACTATAAAAATCTAGTAAAAATGATAAAAAGTTATAAATTTTGTACCGGGTTAATAACCGGAGTGTCGTGTCAGATTCACGTGGGTATTTTTGGTATTTTACAGACCTTAGGTAAACCAAGACCCAGAGTGACGACATTTTATGGAGTAAAATCATATCTTTTGAAGGAATAAAGGAATGCCACGAGATTTAAAGTTCAAAGGATCAATGGTTCGTGACGTCAGATCAAGCTATATTTTCAACGAACAAATGGCCCAGTAAAAGGCATTTTCTGAAAAAGAAGTCTTCATGGAAGTTATAGATCTCCTCAAGAGCTTTCCAACGCATCTTGAATTATGTCATTTGGAGATCCAGAGCTCAAGTTATGATTTTATCAAGTTTCGGATTAAGATTGAGAAAAATCTATCGGATCGATCCGATTTACCTCGGATCGATCCGAGGAGACATCATGATTAGACCAGCATGTGGCCCTGCAGAGAATATCCTGGGATAAGATTTTTATTCCCGGATCGATCCGCCCATTCTCGGATCGATCCGCAAGTGGAAAATTTGCCTATATAAATAGGCAAAGATTGCGAGGCATAAAGGTGTACCAAATATATCTCTTTTACCTCTTTTAGTAGTAGTAGTATGTATATATAGGCCTTAAGCCATAAATAAGTAGTATCGTTGTAATGCTCGAGAAATTTCCGGAAGATAGAAGTTGTTGAAGTTGATGTAGCATCGGAAAAATACATCTTCCGATTCAATCGTTGTAATCGGGTAAAATTTCTAAAGTATTTATGTTTATTATGTTTGTTTTTATCTTTTCAGTATAATGTTAGTAGGCTAAATCTAATAACTAGCCAAAGTTATGTAATCGTTTTATTTCGATCTTTTCGGTAAAGGAATGTTGTCTAAGTAAAATTGAATAAAATTGAGCCAAATGAATCTTTTTCTATTAATTAAGTTTGACTTGAAAGAATTCATAATCTAATTATGAATTGACACCTCGTAATTAAGTTATGAACTCGTTAATAGAAAAACCGGAGGGTAAAAATTGGCCGAGTGAAAACGTGACAACGGAATCCAGTTTCCTATTCGGGGGCAGATTTGTCCTAAAAAGATAAATCTTATTAAAACTTGTACTCAAGATCGTAATAATGTTAACTCATCAGTTAATTGAAACTTAAACCGGAAAGTTGAATCGCCCGGCTTTGACAACCGGAGCCTTTTAATAAAATTGACCGTTTGACGAACGGAATGACTCCTTTTTATTCAAAGGTAGAATCGTACTCGGGACCTGTTCAGAAAAACCGTAACAGTTGTGGATTTGGACTGATGACAATGGACATATGACAATTTCGTACGCTAATGTGAGGAGGAATTGTTAACGGGTGATTCACCTAAAACGGGTCTTTGACCAAAAATGTTTGGAAAAACGGTTTTGTGCGAAAATTTGAATTTTTTTCTCCCGTTTTAGGTGTTTTTTGAACCAAACTAAAACCCTATTTGGGAAGGGCACCCTTAGGGATTTGAGCCCTTAAGATCGTGCTAAGCACATTTGTGAAAGAAATGGGAGAAAATCACGGGTCAAACTTCACTAAAATCCAAAACAACCTTTTTTCCAAACTTTTTTTCCAAAACACCCTTCTTTACTAATTATCCCATTGTTAACCTTAGGAGTGCACCGTTTCATTTACTCAATTAACCTAATATAAAGATCGAGCACATTCCATTCATTGAAAAGATCGTATAAATCAATTATATAAACTTTGGCTAGTTCTCTAAAATATATTTGGCATCTATATATTTATATCTATATATATATTTCGCAACTTATGCATATCTATATATATTTATATATCTATATATATTATATTAGAATAAATTTTAATTTATGCATTTATTTTATTTTAAGTTATTAGTTATCTGTGCTATAAAACTGAGATTTAGATTGAGTTAATAACAGCTCTTTGGTGTTTAACCACACTTAGAAGAATTACAAAGTTCCCTGAGGATACGATACTCTGACTCACCATACTAGCACTACAGTTTGACCCGATACACTGTCGGTTAAGGACTGGTATTAGCACTAGAAAAGGCCACGTCAGCTTTCTGGCGCCGTTGCCGGGGAACGACGCTAATTTTTTTTTGTGTCTATGGTTACTACTTGTATTAGCTCAAAATTCTCGAGAATAAGTCAACACTTTTCTTATCTCATTTCTAATTTTATTTTCGTTGGTACTTACCTTATAGGTAAGTTACCAAATTTTACTACTATCAATTTCGTGTTATTTTCTATTTTCGTTAGTTGATGACCAGAAGTGGTAAGGCCCCACTCACTCCTTATAAGCCTGACATAAACACTTACGAAAGGCAGTTAAGAGTAGAGAGAAAACGTGGTCATACTAGTCGTGGAAATCTGACGAATCATCTTCAAACGTAAATACGAAAATGGCTGAAGCTAGTGATGAAACAAACGAACAAAGGCTAGATCATGCTCAAGGGCATGGACAAAACCCTGTTAACCCTAATAATAATCAAAATAATAATAATAGAGATAATCAGAATCGGAACCAGAATAATCGTAACAATCCGCCAAACCCAAGACCTATTTGTGACCAAACCATAAGAAGAAATCAGACTAATAATCCCATACTTTTACCTAATGAAGGAGCGAATAATTTCGAGATTAAATCTCATCTTTTTGGTTTGATTGACACAAGAGCCCAATTCCTAGGAGAAGATGATGAAGATCCGTGATCATCATCTCTATCTTTTGAAGAATCGTGCAATCTGACCAAAAGTCAAGGTGCTCACAAGGAATTAACAAGGATGACTATGTTTCCTTTTTCTCTAAAAGGACGAGCCCGAGATTGGTTTATGTCTCTTCCGCATCATTCACTTACAAGTTGGGAGGAGATTCAAACTGAATTTCTGAAACAATACTTCACTCCTGGAAGGAATTTGGAATTAAAAGTCGAGGTTGCTAATTTTAGACAAGGATCTGAAGAAACACTAGGGAATGCCTGGGAAAGATTTAAAAAATTACTAAGAGCGTGTCCCGACCATGGTTATTCCTTAGACATGCAAATTCAACTTTTCTCGTAAGTAAATTAAGAAAAGATTCACGTCTTTGATGTAGATCATGCATGTGGTGGTTCTTTAATGATGAGTGAGGCTCAATTAGTTTACGATGCTATGTAAAAGATTTCCAAAATAATGAATGTGGGAAACCGGTTCTAGCACACGGAAAAGTAGCTTTTGCAGGAGAATGCACGTCTAACACGGAAGTTCTAGCACATTTAGAAAATTTGAGTAGGAAATTTGATGGATTACAATGAGAATAAGAACCAAAGTTCAGAAAATAGTACACCAACTGAATATTCGAATCAGGATAAAATACCACTAGGGATTGAAGAACCGACAGGATACTCAAGAGAGGAGGTGAGTTTTCTTCAGCAGCATAGAAATTTAAACAATGCTTACTCAAACTCGTTCAATGCTATTAGAAGAGATCACCCTACTTATCGATGGTCGAAAACCCTAGCAAGCAAGGACAACCGCCGTATCAGATTCCATATAGGAATATGAATAATAATCAAGTTTATCAAGAAAACACGTCTAATCAGAATTTGCCATCATTACCTAGATCCTATCCTCAACATACCACTCAAAGTATACCAGTAACTCAAAGTTCAACTCAACCTGCAGAAGGAGTTGAAAAATGGGAAAAACTAATGGAAAATATGATGGGTGTAGTATCTACTCAAGCTAAAAATATAGAAACGATGGTGACTTCTATTGGTACGATACCACTAAGGACATGAGTTCAATGAAAACATCTATGAGTGGACATGATACCAGGATGAGAACGATAGAAGCCTCATTAAGGAATATGGAAGATCATTTGAGTAGGGAAGGTGAACGTAATAACAAAGCAGAGACCCCAGGAGGATTACCAAGTAACACCGAAAGGAACCCAAGAGAGGTAAATGTTGTAGTTATTTAGAAGTAGGAAGCTCAGTGGAAGTAAAGGAGTTGAAAGCTTCGGGAATAATGAAGTAGAAGATGACTTAGATGTTAAGAATGATAAAACTAAAGATGAACTTGAATTTCTGAGATGAGGAAGAAGAAATTATAGACAACTTCTTGAAAAGAAATAAAAGTTCGGAACCTGAAAGTGAGAAGGAAAATTGGGTAAAAATCCCAAGGATTCTGAAAGATCCCATGGATAAAGACCTAAGGACTTTATTTAAAGAACATATTAGAATGGAAGAAAATGGAAACAAGAATGAAAAACAGGAAGAAATGAAGGAATCTGAAGTAGAGATTGATTCAGGGAACAATTTAAAGGAAAGAATCCAAGAACCTGAAATATGGCGACTGAGTAATACTCAAAGGTTTAAGGAAAAGGGAAAAGAGAAACTGATAAAGGAGCCAAAGGTTATAGATCTAGAATCTTTACCTTACCCTCCTAAAGATCAAATCAAAAAGGAAAAAGCGATAAGAAGTATGCTCGTTTCTTGACACTTTTCGTCATATTCAAGTTAATATCCTCATTATCAAGCTAATCGATTAACATACACGCCTATGGAAAATTTCTAGAAAGAAATTCACAAACAAGAAAAATTAGAGGAATATGAGAATGTATGCCTAAATGAAGAATGTTCCGCATTTGCAACATAAGTTACCACCTAAACCGAAAGATCCAGGTAGTTTTACCATTCCGTGTGAAATTGGAGGATTTTGTTTAAGAAGGTCTTATGTGATCTAGAGCTAGTATAAATCTCATGTCTTATGAGGATTATAAAAAGCTAGGCATAGGAAAGCTTACCAAGATCGAAATGACTCGCAAATGGCAGATAGATCGATTAAGTACCTAAAGGAATTATAAAGGACATATTGGTTAAAGTAGACAAATTCTATTTTCCAAAGTGGACTTTGTAGTTATGGAAATGGAAGACGGTTATTCAAGCACCTCTTATTCTAGGTCGTCCATTTCTAGCTACAGGAAGAACTTTAATCGATGTTCGTAAAGGAGAATTAATCTTAAGAGTCAATGAAGACGGTTACTTTCAATATTTTCAAAGCCATGAATTATGCATCATCGTAATCATGTTCTTTTATAGAAGATATTCATTCTGTCTATGATAATCAGTTACCAACTTTTGAAGACAGATTAGAAGAATGCTTAACTCTATCTATCTATAAAGAAGATGAGGAAGACATTGAAATGAAAGAAATAATTCTATCTTTAGATACAGAAAGTTTTACCTTTAAACCACCATGGCATAAGCACTTGGAATTAGAACTAGAAGGACCAGTTCTTAAATCGTCAATAGAAGATCCGCCAAAGAATCTGGAATTGAAACCATTACCTTTAAATCTGAAATATGCTTTTCTTGAAACTAATAATCTATTACCGATTATTATTTCATCAACTTTAACTGAGCAACAAGAAGATCAATTACTTAGAATGTTGAAAAAGCATAAGAAAGCTTTTGGTTGGATTTTGTTGCCGATATTCGAGGTATTAGCCACGAGATTTGCGCTCATAAGATAATTTCGAAGGAAGATGCTAAGCCTTGTATTCAACCGCAACGCCGCCTCAACCCAATTTTGACAGCTAATCGTCAAGAAAGAGGTCATTAAGCTATTAGAGATGGGAATAATTTTCCCTATATCAGATAGTGAATGGGTGAGTCCAACTCAAGTGGTACCAAAGAAAGGAGGTTTCACAAGAAAAGAAAATGATAGAAATGAATGGATTCCAACAAGGGAGATTACAGGATATCGAATGTGCATTGATTTTAGGAAACTAAATGATCATACTAAGAAAGATCATCACCCACTTCCATTCATAGTTCAAATGTTGGAACGGTTAAGTGGTCATAAATATTCTTGTTTCTTAGATGGTTATTCAAAGTTATTTACAAATTTTCATTGCAAAGGAGAGATAGGAAAAGACTACTTTCACTTGTCCTTATGGAACTTTTGCGTATAAAAGAATGCCGTTTGGTTTATGTAATGCTCCAGCTACGTTTCAAAGATGCATGATGGCTATATTTTCCGATATGGTTGAGAAATTCTTGGAAATTTTTATGGACGACTTTAGTGTTTACGGAGATTCTTTTGGTAAATGTTTGTCGACTTAGAAAGAGTGTTACTGTAACGTTGTGAAGATACCAATCTGGTTTTAAATTGGGAAAAATGTCATTTAATGGTATCGAAAGAATTGTTCTAGGCCATAGAATCTCTCGAAATAGAATTGAAGTTGATAAAGCTAAGGTTGAAGTAATTGAAAATTACCACCACCAGGTTAATCTAAGGACTCTAAGAGGATTTCTTGGACATGCAGGATTTTATAGGAGATTTATTGCAGATTTTTCAAAGATAGCAAAGCCTCTAAGTCATTTGCTTGAAAAGGAAGTACCTTTTAACTTCGATAGTAAATGTAAGGAAGCTTTTCAGACCTTAAAAGCGAGATTGACTACTGCACCAGTGCTAATAGCACCAGATTGGAATTTGCCGTTTGAGATTATGTGTGATGCCGGTGATTTAGCGGTAGGAGCGCTTTTAGGACAAAGATATAACAAAATTCTCAAAAAGCTATTTACTATGCATCTCACACGTTAATCGCAGACTCAACCGAACTATACATACAACTGAGAAAAGGAACTGCTATTGTAATTTTTGCCTTAGATAAGTTTAGATCGTATATCGTTGGTTCTAAGGTAATAATGTATACAGACCATTCAGCTTTGAAGTATTTGCTGAGTAAGAAGGATGCGAAACCACGTCTTCTTAGATGGATTCTTTTACTTCAGGAGTTCGATTTGGAAATTAAAGATAAGAAGGGAAGTGAGAATGTAGTAGTGAGATCATCTAAGCAGAGAATGGAGATCGAGGAAGAGATAGGGAATGAAATTAAAGATTCATTTCCTGATGAACAACTATTTAGAATAGATACTCCTTCAACCATGCAGTTTATTAAAGAATAGAATTCCTTCTAAGGAAATTTCACCTGGTTTGGAGATATCATTAATTACTTAACTCTGTGATTATATTCCGTCTCATTGGACTTGGCGTTAAAAGAAATTTTTTATGACTTAAAATTTTATTCTTGGGAGGAACCGGACCTTTTCCGTAAATGTTCGGATGGGATAATCGAGAAAATGTGTGCCTCGATAATGAAATTTTAAGTATCTTATCATTTTGTCATGATCGTGAGGCGAGAGGTCATCATGGAGGATGGAAAATCGCTTTTAAAGTTTTACAATGTGGTTTTTATTGGCCTACGCTATATAGAGATGCTTATAAATATGTCAAATCTTGTGAATCTTGTCAAAAATGGGGAAATGTATCTAAAAACATGAAATGCCTATGCAACCTATTTTAGAATGTGAGTTATTTGATGTTTGGGGTATAGATTTCATGGGACCATTTCTATATCTTTTGGAAAAAGATTTATTCTAGTAATGGTAGATTATGTTTCGAAATGGGTAGAAGCTGAAGCTCTTCCCACTAATGATACCAAAGTTGTCATACGATTTCTAAAAAAAAATATATTTACACGTTATGGCATTCCGAGGGCTATCATTAGTGATAGAGGTTCGCACTTTTGTAATAGACCATTTACCAAGATAATTGAAAAATATGGTGTAACGATAAGTTAGGAACGCCTATCATCCGCAAACCGGTGGTCGCAGAGGTGTCTAATAGAGAGATCAAAAGAATTGTAGAAAAGACAAGTGGATTCAAATCGAAAAAAAAATCGGGCGCTTAAACTAGACGATGCATTATGGGCATATAGAACAGCTTTTAAAACACCAATTGGTTGTTCTCCCTATAAGTTAGTATTTGGTAAGTCTTGTCATCTCCCAGTTGAGTTAGAACACCGAGCCTTCTGGGCTATTAAATTTTGAATTTCGATCCTAAGGCTGTTGGTGATCATAGATTGCTTCAATTGACAGAACTAGAAGAATTCCGTCTCGATTCTTATGAAAACGCTCGAATCTACAAGGAACGCACGAAATCCTTTCACGATAGGAGAATCTATAGGCGTGAGTTCCATGTAGGTGATCGAGTACTCTTGTACAATTCACGTTTAAAGTTATTTCCAGGAAAGCTTAAATCAAGATGGACAGGTCCATTTAAAGTAACGAGAGTTTACAAATCTGAGTCGTTGAACTAATCGATGGAAATACAACTTTTATAGCCAATGGCCATAGAGTAAAGTTATTTGTGGAAGGAGAAGGAACCGTGATGAAGGAGAAATAATGCTACTAATCGATCCTCCGACAAAATAAAAAGCAGAGAGATCAAGAAAGCGAAAGGCAAGGAGTTAAACTCACCGAATACCAGGTTCTATCTATCTTTACTCTACTTTTATGTGTTTTATTTATGTTTAAAGTAGTTTCGTCTTTTACCGGATAGTATTTAAAAGAACTGGATGTCTTTAGATAGAATAGAAATTTTTATAACGCTTTTGAAATTAGGCTTGGATAAAGATGTCGCGTTTAAAATAGAAGCTTCAGCTTTTGAGAAAAACAAGCAATTGTTGAGAGAAATCGATCAAAGAACTTTGTAATGGAAATTCGAGAAGTTCGATAAAGAGAAGGGCAAAGTTTTAAGAAGGTGTGTTGTGGAAAAAGTGAGCATGAAGGAAATGTAGGAAAGCACAACCAAATCACAGGAGGATGAGTGTTTGAATGTTGTTAAGAAGGAACGATTAGGTGGTTATCCGAAAATCCCGATGGAGATCAAAGAGAAAATTCGAACGCCTCATTTCTTAAGATTAGGTTAATGGACCGTTATTATAGAAATCTTGAAGATTTAAGATTGGTGGGAGTAGAATTAGATTAAGTTTTTGTTTATTTTTGTTTTAAGACTTCAAAAAATTTTTATGATAAAACTTATTTTTATCATATATGTTATTTATATGATATAATTAAGGATTATCATACCAAAAATATTTAAAAAAAAAAAAAAAAAAAAAAAAAAAAAAAAAAGTGGTCGGATCGATCCGACCTAACCCCGGATCGATCCGGAACCTAAAAAAACCTAAAAAAGGGACGGGGACCTCCTCCTTCTTCTTCTTCTTCTTCTTTTTCTAAAAACAGCCGCCCCTCCCCTTTTCCCCTCAATTCGAATTTTTTTCCTTCAAATCATCACACAACATCACCATTAAACTACA